>OFHU01000309.1:600000-1162321 GCA_900245905.1 Lacerta viridis | reverse complement strand
ATTACCCAACCTCCTCCTCCTCCTCCTGCTTTAGCAAGCAGGACTGTGGCTTTGCTCCACAGAGGCAGAAGCTGGGTCAGGGGGCCTGCAGGCGAGGCTGCAGGTGCAGCAGTCAACACTAGGGAGGTCCAATCTTCATCTGGTTCATTGTTTAAATTTGGTTTTTGTGTTTTGTGCACTGCCTTTGGGGCCCTTGTTTTAGGGCTAAAAGGCGGTTTATGTATATTTTAATTTTAAAAAGATCTTCTTAAGGGGCAGGTGGAATCTCTGAACAAAAGTCAAGGACATCCCTGCCTTATTGGAGGCGGAGGTGCCTCATTGGTTTCTTCTGATCAACCACAGTTGCTGCTGGCATCTAACTGGGAGACCTTTATTCCTTGAGGAAGGAGATAAGACCCCCCCAAAATTGTTTAGACAAGCCTACCCAGATGTTTAGAAAGTTGATGTGTGTTTTAATCTGTTTTTAATCTATTGTTATTTTAACTTTTTGATAGGCTTAAATTAATGTTGCTAATTTTTCTCATTGATAATTTCCATGTTTTATCTTTTTTGTAAACTGCTTTGAGGATATGTTTTTACAGTGAGGCAGTGTGTACCTATTATGAAATGAATCATATAATCCAGTGTTTTTCAACCACTGTTCCGCGGCACACTAGTGTGCCGCGAGATGTTGCCTGGTGTGCCGTGGGAAAAATTGAAAAATTACTTTATATATAGTCAATATAGGCACAGAGTTAAATTTTTTAACATTTTCTAATGGTGGTGTGCCTCGTGATTTTTTTCATGAAACAAGTGTGCCTTTGCCCAAAAAAGGTTGAAAAACACTGATATAATCGATGGACTTGGTGTGCCCATTCTTCTCTGCCAAGGCTGGTTGTTTGTTGCCAAAGGAATGCAAAGGGTTTGGAGGCCAGCAAATGTAACCAGTATTTGTTTGACCAGAGTTGTCATAATTCATTTTCTTTTCTCTTTCTTGATTTCTTACCAGGGACCTACAATCTCCACAACTTACATGCGAAGAGGAAAGCTGAGGAGGATCCAGGCCGATCGCCAGGATCTCTGGCGACGTTAAGCTTCGAGATTCTTCTTAAAAGTCACATGAGACACCTAAGAGGAGCAGGAGCTGTTGTAATCCATTTCATTATTGAGACTCTTAAAAGTTTATCAAATTTATGTTCCCCCATTCCTCTCCCCTTGTTCCCTTTCCCCTCCCCCTCCCTTCTGCTCACTGAGCTTTTCTGACCAACTAAATCTGTGCACATACTTCTGGAGAATTCCTTTTTTACCTAAACAAAATACGGAGTTGGGATATGCAAAACATTTTTTTCTACTGCTGCTAAACACCAGAACTCTGGGCCCAAGATCTGTTTTTCTTAGTGTTTGTTTTTAGCTGGAAGAGATTCAGAAGGGATGTTGGGAGACCTAGAGCTGAACACAAGTTGTCAACTCTAGAGGTTGCTGCTTACTTGGGGAACCAAAAGCAAGGTGGGATAAACCTTTCTCCCTCTCCCTTTCCTAAAAGTGTTCTTCACCAGTGGAACTTGGCAATAAGAAGTCTTGATTACAAGAATAAACTCTTTTTCCTTTTTTACGTGGCCACAGGACTACAAGCAGTGTGGTGCCTGAGAAACACCTGCAGTTGTGCATGCCAAATTTCACAGGTCAAGAACATAGTAGTATTTGGAGGGGATGAAGAGAGCCCACACATGGGCAGGTTTTTTGTGGGTTTCTTGCCCTTGAAAAATCCACCAATGGGTTTGGTGGCTTGCTTGGCTACTTAGATGACTGTGAGAGCCTGGACACATCAAACTGATCCCTTAACTTTGGACTCATTTTGGCTGCTTTGGCTTGGTAGATCTTGCCCGGATCTGCCTTGCTGTAAAGAGAGTCTAGCCCAGCTTGCCCTTGGGGCTTGTTTGTGCTAGTGAATACCTATACATAAACCCACTCAAACTCACACTTAATACCTTCCCTCTCCTGCAGTCCTCTGGTTTGAAACACTCTTTAACTCTTCCAAATATCCCATTTCCTAGCTGGCATTCCAGCAATTGTTCTTTAGCTAATCTCTTCCAACGATGAGCGGGTCTTTACACTAAACTTACCAGCTGCCTCAGAGGGAGGTTCTGATCCTGTCCACCTCTTCTTCCACCGGTCTTGATTGGTGATGGTACTACTACCATGGGGATGAGGCTGTTTTTTCCAGGCACTGTTCAGACTCAAGGAAGTGAAGGGAGCGGCTTGGCCAAGGCAGCGCAATTCAGTCAACACTTGTTGGCAGTCCACTTGCTGGGTTGCCCGCATACCTCCACACTACTCCTGAGGCTGGTGGCTGTGGCCGTGGCCAGGATTTGTGAGACTCTGGAGGAGATGCTGTACTGTTTATTCTGCGTCTCTTGGAAGGCCATGAAAGAAGCCTCTGCTTTGCCTCTTTGCAGCCCCCTCTTTCTGGGATGTGGGCAGCCACAACCAGGGCACGAATCAACCAGATTCTTTCCTGGATGGTTATTTGTGGCTGAGAAGCTTTGCCTGCTTATTTCAAGGCCCACCATTTGCAAGTCCTGGTCTCAACTGGATTTCCTAACGCTGGGGATCAATTTGTGTTGAACTTCCTTTGCACACTACCCAGAAAAACCCTAATTTAATTAGCCTTTTTAAGGAGAGAAGGGAGAGCTTTGTTGCAAACTCAGAAGGCCCAGACAAAAGGAGTGAATAGTCTTTGGTACTTGGTAGGTAGGAGAACTAGAGTTGCAAGAAATCTCGGTTATAGGCTATAGACTTTTTGCTCTTGATGTAAGCCACGACCTCCCTGTCTGTCTGTCTGTCTGTCGGTCTGTCTCTCTCTCTTGACTGACTGACCCTTCAGTAATTCCCTTAAAGTGAAAATGATTCACCTTGGCTGGCCTAGAACAGGGTTGAGGAACCTTTGACCCACCAGAGGTTGTTGCAGATCCTATCATCTCTGACCAATGGCCATGCTACTTGGGGCTAATCTAGCCCAACAATACATGGAAGCCACCAGTTTCCTTGCTGCTGAACTAGAAGGCTCCAGGTGATGCACAAGTCTTGCTTCTCCTAACCAGGAATATATTTCAACCAGTTAGAACAAAGCAGCTTGAAGCAGGTGAGTCAACCATAGAACAGCCAGAGTCTCATAACTGTGTTCTCTTGCTCAGCAATTCGTCCTCTGTGGCTGTTGCTGTTCCACACAACTGTGCTCATGACCAGGACAGCAAGATGCGTTGATGAGGAGAAACAGTCTGTCGAGAAGGTTCACCAAGGGTTGCTTTGAGTTTGCAACTCGGCTAGCTGGCAAGTTTTGAAACCCAAGAGATCCGTGAGCTCCTTAGGCTTCCTGCGCCATCGGCTGCTGCAGTACATTAGTAGGATGAGGAAGATGGAGTTCTGATTGTGCTTCGCTCAAATCAGAGAGGTTGAGGTACTGGTCAGCCTAGCGTTGACGCTACTCCATCAGGCTTCCTCTGGCACAGCCTGTGTTAACCCTTTCATATTTTTGAAAGCTAGCAGATAGGCGGTTTTCCTTCCCCTTCACCAGAGCATCTGTGTGTAGCAGTCTTTGTCGGAGTAGATTAGTCCTTGCTTCTCACTCCTGCGCCTTTGAGGTGGGGGCAGGGAGGAACCCCACAGGAGTGGATGCATGAACCAGACCCTGGGATAAGCTCTGCAGGCAAATGCCAACCCGTAGCCCAGTTCATCCTCGCTGCTTCTGGGACTTCAGGCACACACACCCCTCTCGTGCTCACACTGCAGTAAATGCTTGTGGTTTTGTGGTGGTAGCTCAACCATAGTGCCTTTATTTGGAGGGGTGGGGCTTGAAGGAGTCTTGAAGGGGCAGCATTAGGCCAAGGAAGGAGTTTCCCCCTCTCACTTGTATTCCATTGTTGCCCTCAAAATGTCATCTCTTCCCTCTTATTCTCTGGGGCAGCTTTGTTCGGTTGCCCAAGGAATACAGCTAAATCTCTTCGGAAAGACCTTTAATGTTTTTGCATTGTCCTTGTGAATCTGCAGCAAACTCTTATGGGCAGGGTGGGAGATATGCAAGATGGCATCTGAATGGGAGCAGCTTTCCTTCTTTGAAAGAGCAGACACACACGTAAGTTTCTCTTGAGGAGACCTCCTGCCCGATGAGCTGCCCCCATTTCTGGATGCTGTCCCGTTTAGGGTTATTTGTGTGAATGCACCGATCCTTGGAGTCCCGTACTATAGCCTGGTGTTTCACACAGGTGTGTCTCCCAGCTTCACTCCTATAGGGATGGGTGGCAAGAATCCTTCAGCTTGGATGAATGTGGCATGGGGATTTCTGGCTTATTCCTGAGGAATGTGAAATATCACTGAAGGTCCACGTCACAGTTGTTTTGGAGGGGTTGACTGGCATCACTTTCATGCATTGTGTGTATGACTTTACATTAAAACTGTTTACATCCATGTCATTTGAAGCTGGCAGTGTGGGTTCAGACCTGCCAGACATTGTCTTGTATGGGTGCGGCAAGCCGCAGCAGAAGGCCTGAGGGGTGAATTTCACAACTGGCTTCAGCCAATTCCAAAGTCCCCTGACCACTACCACCACCTCCCCTTCCTTGACTCCTTCCTGTGTGTTGCAGGCATAGCAGACCCATCCACAAATTGCTTGTTTTAGTAATCTCTTTTGCAAGCACACAGTGGGTGCCGTCACCTTCTGTACCAGAGTGGGCCGCGGTGAAGTAGGGAGGGAGGATGAGGACAGGGTGACTCCTAACCTCGCCATAGGGTACAACTGTCCCAGGGGCCACTGCTGAGCAGTTTGTTGCAGCAATCCTGCCATTTTGGACGTCCTTTTCGGGGGCAGCACCGTTGCTAGAACCAGGGCATGAAATTTTGGGTCATAATGGCACTATCTCCTCCTGTTCTGCTCATGTCATGCTCCGGCTTGAAGCCCCAGGGCAAGCAGGCCGTGATGGTCCTCACCAGCCTTTCGTGGTTTGGTTGGATGACAATCCTTAGGGAAGATTGGCCAGTGATAATCGATGCCCTGGGCGCTTCCATGCTTCCAGTGCTCCTTCTTGAGAATTAAATGCCGCAGGAAACCCACCAGTTTCTCGTAAGCTAACGTGGCTGTTCTCCTGGCAACGTTTATCCCTTTGCTGCCCCTCCAGTATCTCTCTGAACCTTGTTTTCCTTCCGTGGCAGAGCTCAAGTGGAATCAGTGTACTTAAAGGGGCCCTCTTTCTCCTCCTTCTCCTGCTGCTGCTGCTGCTGTTTTCAGGACTGAGGTGCTAATAATGGGTAGCAATTGTCTTCCTTTTCCCCTGACGCTTTGGTTCCCTCAGGATCCCACTCAGACATCTCCAAACATTGTCAGAGTAGAGCAATAAACACCCCCACTCCCGGTGGGAGACAGAACACGGTCTCTGTGAATTCCTTGTCTTTCTCCCCCTCTCTCCATTTGTCTAGTTCGGATTTAACCTTGCTAGGTTCCACTCTAGCACAACTTACAGTTTAAGCCAAGGGGTATTTTTCACCCGGGCTGCGCCTGGCTGCTGCGCCTGGCTCCTCCTTCCAACAGAAACACATCTCGGAAGCAAACACACCTAAGGAACAGGATTGCTGTTACATTTAAACAGACTTGCGCCCGATCTATCAGAGGGGTTGTATGTGGAAGGGCAGAGGCACAATGAGGGACTGAAATCCACCCCCCTCTCAGAAACAGACCTCTATCATCCACCATTGGCTTGGGGCAGAGGCTGTTGGACCTCCCTCTTGTGACATATGTCACTGTCTGTTGTTTCCCCCAGTCTCAGTGTTTCTCAGGCTTTGGGCCTCCGGCTGTTGTTGGACTACAAATCCCATCATCCCTGACCACTGCTCTTGCTAGCTAAGTGCGGTGAGAGCTGTAGTCCCAACAGCAGCCGGACACCAAAGTTTGATAAACACTTTCCTATTTACTCGAGTCCAAGGTACCTAACTGAGGGTGGGTGACCAATTACCTTGGAAGCTGCTTTTTGGGTGCCCAGAGCCATGTGTCCACTCAGCTTGGACCGCTTCCTTGGCATGAGTCTTTATCCGGACGTCCCAACGCAAGCAGCAGCTTTCCGCTGGCTGGAATGAAGTGCCTGTTGCGGAAAGCTGCCCAGAGCTACTATCTGGGTTGCTTTTCTGCCAGGCGTTTTTAAGTCACTGGGACATCAGTGGTCTTCCATCAGCAAGATGGAAAAGCCACCTCACCCCTCCTTGCAGAAGGGTGCCCCTTGCTTGGATGTGTGTCTCTGCTGTAGAGCTTTCCTGGTTGCAAGGAAGCCAAGTAGAAGGAGAATGGGGAATGTATGCATCAAAGGCACAGCTTCTCGCTCAGGTAGTCATTCTGCGTTTAGCTGTACCGTTTAAGAGTGTGCAGGCTCATATATGGAAGTCACTTGTTTTCTTTATTTTAAAAAAAAAACCCACCACGTAGGAAACTGGCATGTCGTGGAGAAGATCTAGCCGCTTCTCTGCCCTACACCAAGTTTTCTGAGCAGAGGGCTGGAGGAGCACTCCATAATGCACCCCACCCCAAAAAAACCACACCCACACACATTTGCAGTCTGAAATGACAAAGCAAAGCTAGCTCACCTTGGTCTGAACTGGCCATAGTCTAGCCTTCACTTCCCCTGCCACCAACCTCATCCCTTTCTCTCTCCCCTTTTTCCCGTTTGGTCCAGTTGCGAGTTTGGCCTACCTTAAGCTTGACGGGGCATGGGTCTTCTTAAACCTGGAAAACCTGCACACACAAGGGAAAGGCTTAAACCCAGACTCTTAAAACACAGTTTCCAATTTTCCAATTTCTCATTTTTCTTTGCACAGAAGCTGGTAACCTAGGACCTGTGTGTGTGCGCGTGTGTGTGAACAACTTTATATGTTGTTGGTTGTTGTTTTTTTTAAGCTATTTGGTTTACTTGGGTTGGTGTGCGACCTTGTATTTAAGTTTCTTGAACACTGTGGAAACCCTGATTGTGTATGAATGGCAGCAGTTTTGTAAATTAAAGAAACGTTTGTGTGAATAAACGTAGAGGATGGGGTTGAAAAGCCATACCCAGTTTTGAGATGAAGTGTCTTTGTCTTTGTGTTCATTATTCCTTTTACAGCTATGTTTGGTAGGCAGGGATCCAGCCATGAGCACTGGGGCATGGGGTGCCACAACCCCCCCCCTTTTTTTATCATGACCACCAGCAGCTGTGGAAGGGCTTGGATTAACTTCTCCTGGTGACATGCTTCTGGAACATGAAAAGCTGCACGTGTGATGCAGCAGCAAAAAAAGCTGATGCTATTCTAGACTTCATCAACAAAAGATTAGTATCCAGGTCAAGGGAAGTAATAGTACTGCTCTATTGCCCTGTGAACAGGTCACACCTGGACTGCCCAGTTCTAGGCACCACCATTTAAGAATCCTAGAGTTGGAAGAGACCACAAGGGCCATCCAGTCCAACCCCCTGCCAAGCAGGAAACACCATCAAAGCATTCCTGACAGATGGCTGTCAAGCCTCCGCTTCAAGACCTCCAAAGAAGGAGACTCCACCACACTCCTTGGCAGCAAATTCCACTGTCAAACAGCTCTTACTGTCAGGAAGTTCTTCCTAATGTTTAGGTGGAATCTTCTTTCTTGTAGTTTGAATCCAAGAAACACGTTGACAAGCTGCAACGTGGGCAGAGGAGGGCGACGAAGATGTTATAAACGTTCTGGAAACCAAGCCTGATGAGGAGCAGTTGAAGGAGTTGGGTATGTTTAGCCTGGAAAAGAGGAGACTGGGAGGAGATAGGATAGCCATCTTCAGATATCTCAAGGGCTGTCACAGGGAAGAGGGAGCAAGCTTGTTTTCTCCTGCTCCGGAGGGTAGGACTCAAGTTACAAGAAAGGAGATGTCGACTAAACATCGGGAGGAATTTTCCTGACTGTAAGCCATTTGACAGTGGTACAGTCTCTCTTGAAAGGTGGTGGACTCTCCTTCATTGGAGGTTTTTAAGCAGAGGTTGGATTGCCTTCAGAGATGGATGCTTTAGTTAAGATTCTTGCATTGCAAGAGGTTGAACAAGATGACCCAAGTCTATGAATCTAGGCACACACAAATTTGTGTTGCTTTGCATATCTCTACAAAGGGCTGGGGTGGAATTTGCTCAGTGGGGGAGAATGGAAGAAAGGGTGGGTGTAGGGATTTGGAGAACGGAGAGATCTCAAAAGGCAAGTAAGAGCCAGAAAAAGGGGTGCGGCGAGGGTTTAAGAACAGACCGTCTGATGCAGCAAATGGGGCTGAAGAACCCACCACAAATTAGCGAGCTAAAAATGGCTTCATGCACTGTGGGAAATGAACCAAGTGAACGGAGTTACACAGTGTTGCCTTCAGGCCCTCCCTTGCTTGTCTAGTCTCCATTGGAAACAGGATGCTGGGTTCTTACGGCTGATCCAATAATTACATTCTTGTTACGCTCACTTTTAAATAGCAGTGGCAGGTTGCAGCGAGGCTTTGGGGATTGTCTGGTTTTTCCTTTGCGGAAAGAATCAATTAGGCCAGGACTATAACAGGCTGAGTAGCATCTGATCCAGATCGGGGGCATGAACCTCTTGAGGGAAAGGTGTAGGGTTGGGGCTCTCCTGAGCTGCTTCAGCAAGTTGCTGCCAAATTCGTTTTGGCCTGGTACAACGTAGCTTTCACTTGCTGCATGCCACTGTAAGAGCAAAAACCTCCATCCGTCTGAATCTTATTTCAAGACAAACCCCTCCCGCTGGCATTTCACAGAATTAGAGAGTTGGAGGGGACTGCCTAGGGTCATCTAGTCCAGCCCCCTGCATGCAGGGATCCCAACTGAAGCATCCCTGACAGATGTCCATCCAACGTCTGCTTAAAAATCTCCAAGGAAGGAGAGTTCACCATTTTAGGGGAGCGGGGATGCAGACATTCCCAGTTTGCCTTAGTTTGCTCTATCCTGGCTTCTGTTATAAGAGACTTTGACACATTTTACATCTTTTGGGGTGTTGTGAAGTATAACCCCACAAACTTGCAATTGGAACACCTTTGCTTGCATACCATATTTCAGATTTCTATTCTCTTAGCCGTGGCGATAATCTAGCCAGTGAGGGACTTGAAGAGATGCAAGGTGCCGCACAAAGGTTTAGAAAGATCATTTGTTGCTCTGCTGAACTTTTCTCTGTCCCCAAACATCACTGACATTTGGCCCTCAGGAGGCTAGCCAGAAGCGAATGTGGCCCTCCAGCTACAGAAGTCCCTCCCCCACAAACATTGCCCTACAAAGAGAAGGGCTTTCTGATGAGCTGGGGGCGAAAGCATCCCTACCTTGGGTCCTCTCCTAAGGTCCTTTGTCTTCTCCTGCATTGTCTTCTGCATTGTTGACCTCGGGGTAGTTGGCTGCACAAACACACCCTCCAAGTCTACAGTGAAACCAAATGGCTCTTATCAACTGCCTTGGGTGTAATCAAAATCCGCATTAGAAAAAGATAATTGTCCTTTTATGCCTTTAGTGGGGGAGGGGGGAGCAGATAATCCCAGTTTGGCCAGACAGTACCATAGTCCAGTGTTTTTCAACCACTGTTCCGCGGCACACTAGTGTGCCGCGAGATGTTGCCTGGTGTGCCGTGGGAAAATTACTTTATATATAGTCAATATAGGCACAGAGTTAAATTTTTTAACATTTTCTAATGGTGGTGTGCCTCGTGATTTTTTTCATGAAACAAGTGTGCCTTTGCCCAAAAAAGGTTGAAAAACACTGCCATAGTCCCTCCAGCTGCTTGGATTCCAGAACTCCACCCTGTCTCGAGTTGAAAGAGGTTAGTATAAACTCCTGCCATAACAACCACTTGATTTTTTTCTCTCCCTTGTATAATTTGGATGCCGTTTTCCTAGTTGCTCACAGCTTAGTTGGCAGAGCAGCTTCCCTTAAACATGCCAGGATGAAGTATATCTATCCATCTATAAACAGAAGGTTCCTCCAATCAGCCAGTTTTTTTAAGGGATGAGAGCTGCTTTATTTATTTGTTACAGACACTTGTATACCACCTTTCTTTCTCCACGTAGCTCAAGGGTTGTCCTCCTCACAACAACCCTGTGAGGCAGGTTAGGCTGAGAGATGGTGACTGGCCCAAGGTCACCCAGGGAGCTTCGTGGCTAAGTGGGGGTTCAAACCCTGGTCTCTGAGGTCATAGGCCAACACTCTTAACCACTGCAACACACTGGCTCTCTTTAAAGGTGTGGTTCAGAGCATCCATCAATTCTTGGCACACTTGTTGTTCACTCAAGGGGCAGATGGGGCTCGTCCACCTGGGAAGAAGAAGCAAAACTCTGGTCCTAAATCTCCGCTGCCTTGCAAGACATCTTCTGGAGAAGAAAGGGCTAAGCTAAGGAGTAGACTCTACACAAATCCAGAATGGAGTCCCTAAGACGGTTGGATGGTGCCTTGTACGCCTCCTTCCAGCAACTCCTGCAGCCAAGCTGGTGACAAATGTCTCGCTCTGCTTTCTTTTGGACCGCATCAGTGAGGCCAAGAGGGGGTTCATCTTGTCTGTCTGGGCAGCCTATGTCAACCATATCATTCACAGATCAACGGTGCTGTATGAATTGATTTGGCTTTCCCCCATTTAGCTGCCCCACTCAAATGATTTGCAAGGTGCCATCTTAATGGATTTGCCTGCCCCCACCCCAAGTAAAACCATTGTTTTTATGTTGTTAGCTTGCAAAGGAGGAGATTTCCAGAAAAGAAAGCTGGAAAACGAAGGAATGTGGTGGGGGAGCTGGTTTGAAGGGCAGCAACTGGCACAACGTCACCAGCAGAGCTTCGTGGCTGAGTCTCCCAGGTCCTAGTCCAGCTCTCTTAACCACTACGCCACGCTAGCTCTCCCATTTCAAACAATCCACCTTCCTGCCCTCCAACAGAGAAGATTGTGGGTGTTTTGTGCTGCATTGCAAAGCCCAGGCAGGAAGAGAGAGGCCGGGGCCATGGGAGGCTGCCAGCAAGCTGGACAGCCAGGCGTTGTGGGGATACCTACATATTTCCATATGGCTGCAGTTTTAATTGGGGTGTGACTCTCGCAGCGTAAGCCTAATTGGGGTGTGACTCTCGCAGCGTAAAAAGGCTGAGCCACCTCAGCTGGGACGTAACCCTGTGCCTCCAAGGAGCCATTGCACTGCACTAGGAGAAGCTTGGAAAGAGGCTCAGCTACACCTGTGGGATTAATGAGACCTAAGGGATGCGGGTGGCGCTGTGGTGTAAACCACTGAGCTTAGGGCTTGCCGATCAGAAGGTCGGCGGTTTGAATCCCCGTAACGGGGTCAGCTTGTTGTTCAGTCCCTGCTCCTGCCAACCTAGCAGTTTCGAAAGCACATCAAAGTGCAAGTAGATAAATAGGTACCGATTTCCGGCGGGAAGGTAAACGGCATTTCCGTGTGCTGCTCTGGTTTTGCCAGAAGTGGCTTAGTCATGCTGGCCACATGACCCGGAAGCTGTCTGCAGACAAACGCCGGCTCCCTCGGCCTATAGAGCGAGATGAGCGCCACAACCTTTACCTTTACCTTTTTAAGGCTCCTTCCAGGAACATCCTTTTGGCAGTGTTACTTTTCAGCCCTGGGAGAATGGATGCTGCCCAGTTTCAGATGCCTTCTGGGTGACATTGTGAGTGCCCTTTGGGGGTGGGGGCGTTGCTCACCAAAGAAGGTGGCTCAGAGGACATGGGTGGGTGAAAGACAACAATTAGCATTGTCCAGAGAAGGAGAAGAGACTGCATTCAGAGGAAATGCAGAGGGACCAAATAGTCACTATGGCATAGATTTGCCAGTTCAAGAGCACCCCAGCCCCTAAGATTTCATGGCCCAAGCCTGAGACCTAGGGGTGGTCCCTGGTGAGGATATAGCAGAATGTGCATTGGAAACAGAGGTTAATTGGGAGCAGGGAAGGACACACACACACACCCCTATGCTATAATTCGCAGCCAGCTCCTGCCAGGCTGAAGCTTACAAACTGCATGCATGGTAAAGGTAAAGGGACCCCTGACCATTAGGTCCAGTCACGGACGACTCTGGGGTTGCGGCGCTCATCTCGCTTTACTGGCCGAGGGAGCTGGTGTACAGCTTCCGGGTCATGTGGCCAGCATGACTAAGCCGCTTCTGGTGAACCAGAGCAGCGCACGGAAACGCCGTTTACCTTCCCGCCGGAGTGGTACCTATTTATCTACTTGCACTTTGACGTGCTTTCGAACTGCTAGGTTGGCAGGAGCTGGGACTGAGCAACGGGAGCTCACCCCGTCACAGGGATTCGAACCGCCGACCTTCTGATCGCAAGCCCTAGGCTCTGTGGTTTAACCCACAGCGCCACCCGCGTCCCAATATTTTTGTTGTTGTTATAGCCAGGGGTGTTGGGGAGGGGTAGTCCGTCTGGTGAGTGATGCGTTGTGCTCCTCCTTGACCTTTGGTCCCCACTCTGCACTCCACTCTCACCTGTAGCTCCCAGAAGCTGTCAGCATGTGACAGCGGCCACACCCCAGAAGCGGATTTGACTGGGCGGCCAACCCAGGTAAGGGTAGTTGATAGATCTCAAACTCTCTGTGGGTTAGGGGCTTCCCCTGAATGCAAAGGATTGAGTGGATGCAACCAATAGTGGGTCCAACAGTCACGAAAGCGATTTCTGCACATGCTGCAGAGGGAAGTGAGCCCATCTAGGAGGAGGAAAATTTGTCCTAAACCTCTGTTCCTTTGCAGGATACCTTTGCGAGGAGAAAAGGCTGAAAACACTATGCAAATCTGGAGTGGAGTCCCTAAGGGCAGTTGGATGGCACCTTGTACAAACTCCTTTCTGCAACTCCTGCAACCAATTTGGTGTCATACCGAAGCAAAGTATTGCTCCGCTTTCCTTTGTATCCCATCAGCGAGGCTGAGAGAGGGGTCTGGTAGGACCACAACCTCCATACCTACTGCCCAGCAGGCTTGCGATCTAGGAAGGTCACTTTGGTGCTGCTAACACAGGCGTAGGCAACCTAAGGCCCGTGGGTCGGATGCGGCCCAATCACCTTGTCAATCCGGCCCACGGACGGTCCAGGAATCAGTGTGGTTTTTACATGAGTAGAATGCATCCTTTTATTTAAAATGCATCTCTGGGTTATTTGTGGGGCCTGCCTGGTGTTTTTACATGAGTAGAATGTGTGCTTTTATTTAAAATGTATCTCTGGGTTATTTGTGGGGCATAGGAATTCATTATTATTTTTTCAAAACATAGTCCGGCCCACCACATGGTCTGAGGGACGGTGGACCAGCCCACAGCTGAAAAAGTTTGCTGACCCCTGTGCTAATGCACAGGGTGCTGGAGGAGACTCTTGAGAGTCCCATGGGACTGCAAGAAGATCAAACCTATCCATTCTTAAAGAAATCAGCCCTGAGTGCTCACTAGAAGGACAGATCCTGAAGTTGAGGCTCCAGTACTTTGGCCACCTCATGAGAAGAGAAGACTCCCTAGAAAAGACCCTGATGTTGGGAAAGATGGAGGGCACAAGGAGAAGGGGACGACAGAGGATGAGATGGTTGGACAGTGTTCTCGAAGCTACTAACATGAGTTTGGCCAAACTGCGAGAGGCAGTGAAGGATAGGCGTGCCTGGCGTGCTCTGGTCCATGGGGTCACGAAGAGTCGGACACGACTGAACGACTGAACAACAACAACAACAACAGTGCTAACGCATCGGTTTGGCTTCACCCCTGGAGGCACACTCCATTGTCTCTTGAGACAGATGGATGCCAACAACATATTAAAGGACCACCTAGAAATTAAAGCTTCCCTCCTGCTTCCTGGACGGTGCCAACCAACCCTGGCGACCCAGGAAAGTAACACGAGTCACAACATATTCATGTGTCAGTAATGTTCACCGTTACACAAGCACACCACAGCAATATGCATGCTGCATGGGGGACTCGTACAGGCTGCTGCTCCCATTGCGTGGCAAGGCTGTGCTTGCTTCCACATCACGTGTGAACCAGCCCTGCACAATCAGGGTCTCAGGATGCGCAGAGGGGCAGACAAGCAGCCATGGTGCTTGCCGGAAGGGCCTGCGCCACGCAGATCGGCGTTCAGAGTCCCGAACGGCGGCAGCTCAGGAGAGCGCTGCGTGACGCAGTCTTCCAGGGGGTTACATAACTGGCAGCGCAGCTGGCAGCTCAGTCGCCTTACGTAATCGGCCAAAGCCGCACATCCCTGGGAACGTGGCCGGTTTGTTTTGGCCGTGCTTAGTGGGCGGGCCTTTGTTTCCCGTCCCACCCCAGCCGGGCGTTGGAATCGACCAAACACGCAAAAGGCAGCAGCCTCCAGCTCCCATGGACAGACCTCGTCAGCATTGTGTCCCTTAATGGTTTCTGACAAGGATCTGAAATGGATTGATTCGGCCCGACTCGGCTTGAATGCCGCTTGTCAATCCCAGCGAGCTGCCCAGCGAGACAAGGCCCTGGCATGGCTCCAAGCCTGGGCCACAGGAGACTTCGCTCGCCTCCCCGGGGCCTCTGATTTCCACCAAGTCGAGCTGCCCGGGGGGGGCGGGGATCATTCAGTGCCTTGGAAAACTGCTGTTTATCTGCTCCACCCAGCCTTTTATCACAAGGGAGCCTGCTGGATCCAGCCAATGGCCCGTCTAGTCCAGAATCCTGTTCTCACAGGGGCCAACCATATGCCTGTGGGAAACCCGCAAGCAGGATTTGAACTGCAAAAGCAGCCTCCCACTCCCCTGTCTCCGTGGAAGCAGAGCACAGCCACCTTGTCTAGTAGCCATTGATAGCCTCCTCCTGCGTTGCAGGGAGTTGTACTAGATGGCCCTCGAGGGTCCCTTCCAACTCTACAGTTCTGTGATCCTTCATGAGTTTGTCTAATCCTCTTCCAAGGCCATCTAGCTTGGTGCCCATCCCTGCCCCCTGTGGAAGCGAGTTCCACGGTTTAACTACTCGCTACACGAATAAGTCCTTCCTTTTATCTGTCCTGAATCTTCCAACATACGCAACTTCACTGCATGCCCATGAGCTCCAGAATCAGGAGAGAGGGAGAAAAACTTCCCTCTATCCTCTGTCTGCATGCTATGCATGATTTCATAAACTCCCATCATGTCTTCTCTTACTTGACTTTTCTCTAGACTTAAAAAGTCCTAAACCAAGGTGGTTGAATGCTTCACGCCAAGTGGTCTGCAAAAATACAGAACCCGCAGGTCGCACACTGAATTAAATTTCCATCTTGTAAATTGAAGTGTTTCCAATATATTTTTCGCTCCATAGGGCGCACCGGACCATAGGGCGCACCTCGTTTTTAGAGGAGGAAACAAGAAAAAAAAATATTTTTCTGGTTTTCCTCCTCTAAAAGCCCTGGTTTTTTTTGAGGATCAGCTAAAAGTTTTGCAGCTTTTTTTGCAAAGGGAAAAGCCCTGGTTTTTTTGAGGATCAGCTAAAAGTTTTGCAGCTTTTTTTGCAAAGGGGGAAAAGCAAAGAGGAAAAGCCCCATTTTTATGGGGTTCAACTCACATTTCTGCAGCTTCTAAAGGAAAGGGAGCCTTTTCTACAGTTTCCAGACAGATAATCTAATCAGCCAGTCACATGTCGCTGGGGAAACAAACAACCTCCCTCTGCAGCACATTCAACAATGGAGGGCGGGGCTGAAAGGGAGCCGGGACTCTTATCTCTCTCCCGATCTCTTGCTGATCAGCTGCTGAGCGGGTCCTTTCAACACCCCTTTTCTCTTTGTAAAATAAAAAGCACGATCTGCTTTTGGCCCCTGGGCAATTCGGCTCCAGGGACCACCATTCGCTCCATAAGACGCACAGATATTTCCCCTTACTTTTTAGGAGGAAAAAAGTGTGTCTTATGGAGCGAAAAATACAGCAATATGCACAATATAGTTAACTAAATATATCTAATTAAATGCACAATAGATTTAATTATCAAACGAATTTTATAACACAAACAGATGTATGCGCTTCCGTTAACAACACATTTTTCCCCCTGGGATGTTGCTATGAGCCGCGAAAGGAGGACTCGTGCGCAGCATGTGGCCCACAGGCCACAGGTTGGACCACCTTGACCCTGTCGCTCCATCCCCTTGATCATTTGTTGTTCAAGAAGAAAAAGAGCAAAGCTGGCCTGGAAGCTCTTCTTGTGGAGGTGAGGCCTTATCATAGATGGTGACAGGGAGTAAGGGCACCTCATCTTAGAAATTATGGCGGAACATAAGGGAGGAACCTGAAGGAAGTAAAGCGCAAGGCTGAAACACCCACCTGGTTGTTGCACACGCAGCTTCTTTGAAACATGGCTTCCCTCTGTCCCCTTTCAGTGAAGAACATCCTCCTGCTCTTGTTCTTCCAATTCTTGTTCTTCCCTTCTTCCTCCAGGTGCTGGAAGACCGTAATGGGAACTGCCATTAGCACCGTCCCCCTAATGGCTTTTTTCCCCAGGTGCCTGCATGAGCGTGAAGTTTATTCCCTCCAAACCCCTTACAGACCATTAAGCACAATTGCTCAAAGAACAGGAGCCCTGCAAGGCCCTCTGGCTGGAGCTTTATGAGTTCTTTTCCAGCACCGAAACAAACGCGAAGAAAAAGTCGCGAAGAATAGTGTCTCTCTTTCTCCTTAAGTTCACCGGGTCTGTCCAGCATCGTAACAACGTGAGAATGTAAGAATGGACCATCTAAGTACGGCTTCTTGTGCAAGAGCAACTCTCCCCCTCCTGTGGCTTCCAGGAACTGGGATTCAGAAGCATTGCTGCCTCCGATTGTGGAGCCAGGATATAGGCATCGTGGCTAGTAGCCCCAGGTGTACCTGGTCTGCAGCAGGGGCCAGGGCTGTCTTTACCAGGGGGTGCAAGGGGTGTGGGGCACCCAGGCGCCGAATTCTGGGGAGCACCAGGTGCCCATTGCTGAAGCCGCCTAAGCTCTTAACTATCTACCCTGTATGAAATGATAAATAATTTTGGTCGAGCTAGAAAAGCAAAATACATATATACCTAGGTATTACTGAAATGTATGCCTACTGTTTCAATAAAGGATGATGATGAAGAAGAGTTTGGATTTGATATCCCGCTTTATCACTACCCTAAGGAGTCTCAAAGCGGCTCACATTCTCCTTTCCCTTCCTCCCCCACAACAAACACTCTGTGAGGTGAGTGGGGCTGAGAGACTTCAGAGAAGTGTGACTAGCCCAAGGTCACCCAGCAGCTGCATGTGGAGGAGCGGGGAAGCGAACCCGGTTCACCAGATTACAAGTCTACTGCTCTTAACCACTACACCACACTGGCTCTTTGTGCGCTCATTTACCAAAGATGCGCCGCCGCACTAGCAGCGGCGCTTCTCATTCACAATGGCGCTGCTTGTTAGACTCAACGGCGGTGCTTGTCATTCTCAACAGCAGCGTGCACACGAAATTAACTAAATTTGGGGGCGCTTGGCAGATCTTTGCACCCCGGCGCCACATATGCTAAAGACGGCCCTGGCAGGGGCACTGTGGTCCTGAGACCAGTGTCTTCTTCATCAGTCCCTCCATGCACTATAGAAGCAGAGGAGATTGTGGAACCTGGTCTTCCACCGCTGGCAAACATTTTGCTTGCTCCCTTCAGTTCGCTGAAAACACCTGTGGTCAGGCTGCATCCCGGTTCCTGGCTGGAACCTAGGAAAGTTCTGGAGCCAATCAGAATGAAAGGAGGTGGACCAGCCACTGAGGATTGGCTCCTAGGGTCACTCTGGAGTAAGTGCACAGGAAGAACACGGGGGAGGAATTTGTTCTCCATGCTCCAAAGCTAGGGAACGGAAGTGCTGTAACACACGGGAACTTCAAAGGAAATGCAACTTAAGTCACTCCAAAATAAGACATTGGAGGGCTCTGAAACAATTGCCCATGAATGTGCAAGGACAATAGCATATCCAGCTGGAAGGCTGCAAATGAAGATCTGCATTGATCATTGCAACGCATCTGTTGTTGTTGTTGTTGTTATTGCATGAGATAATGTATAAGAAGGGGGTGTGGCTGTGACTATCATGGAGGGCCCCTGCACTTCTGAATGAGTCACTGCGCAACTGTTCTCTGTGCTGGATCAGACAGGTGCATTCAGCTACAGGCAAAGGTGCCACAATGCCCATTCCCAGCAGTGATCGCCCTACTGATAACAGAATAAACTCCCACTGCAACAGAGGTGGCAGCAGCAGACCTGTGTGCTTCCAAACCAGTCTTCCCCTCCCTTGCCATGTTGCTTATATCTCCGCATTTTTCATTGTTTAACCCTAAAGTCGAGATTGACAGAGACATAACTTTAACCGCCGCCTCCCAGTTGAGGACCAGCAGGGTTGCCATGCCAACAGGAGCACCGTTGGGCTGGCAGTTTGTTAGCTCCATCCTCACAAACCTCGCAGGTCACCTGCGTCTCCTCACATCCCGCACAACCTCCACAAGATTCCTTCATCTGTCGTGATGATTTTTATTGTTACTGTTTTCCTTCCTTCGCAGCTGCTTTCTTGCTTCAGTTCTGGTTCTTTAACAACTCTGCAGCAGGTAAACAGTAAACAGTGTGGGACTCTCCCCAGCCCTACTCCTCTCCTACTGGAAAGAAGCTTCACCTATTGAATTTCTGCCTGCAAAGAGATGTTAAAGGAACAGGAGCACAGCCAGGGTTGCGGGGGTAGAGACTCTACTATTCGCCTTGAGCTAGGAGTCTCCACTTCTAATGCCCTAAATGGATGCAAAAGGCGTTCAGTAAGGCCTTCCAGAATGATCCCTTTTAAGAAATATAAATCATTTTGATCTCTTGCGCTTTCACGGTCTACACTTAGAGCTGATTTCTTGCAAAGCCTCGCCCTCTCCTGCTCTTGAGACTCAACAGTCTTTCTTTTGCAGCTGAGCACTTGCAAAGTGTCTCTTATCGGGGGGGGGGAACAAAAATTAAATGTGGAGATGAATCATAGAATTGCAGAGTTGGGAGAGACCCCCGAGGGTCATCTAGTCCAACCCGCTGCAATGATGGAATCTCAGCTAAAGCAGCCAGGACAGATGGCCATCCAACCTCTGCTTAAAAACCTCCCGGGAAAGAGAGTCTACCACCTCCCAAGGAAGACGCTTCCACTGTCTTAACAGCTCTCGCTATCATAAAGGTGTTTTTACTAATAATAATAATAATAATAATAATAATAATAATAATAATAACTTTTTAAAAGTAGCAGAGATAAAGTCCATTCACTGATAGCATCCTTTGGTTCCTGAATCCAGTCTCATTAATCCAGCTGCTGCATAATGGCATAATGCTTACCTGAGCTTACCTGAGCAAGGAAACTTTCCCACAGCGAAATGACTCACAATTATTCCAATCTTTAACCAATGCTCATGCTCCCCCTTGTGGACATGTGAGTGCCTGCAACCTGAAGCCAAAGTGAGAAGCCGGGGGCTTTTTTATTTATTAATTATTATTTTTATTGTTTTATTTTTGTAATAATCATAAATAAATAAGAATTAAAATGTGCACCACACCACCGAGACCATTCCATTGTAGCTATCCAACCACCCAAAATTTCAACATCTCTTGCGATGGTTTCACCCCTTTCAGTTTTAACAGTACAAATTCTACAAACACCCTCCATATCTCATTTCTCCTGCATATCCCCCGTCTTACCTTAATGGCACGTGTTAATTTATCATTAATAGCCATATCTCACACTGCTTTACACCATTGTTCCATTGTATATTCTGCTTGCCCCTTCCACTTCCTATCGTGCAGCTGTCAATAAATTTGTGAGCAAGTGCTTCATAGCCTGTGAACCTTCCATCCCATCATAAATTGATAATAATGCTGCCTCTGGACTTTCAGTCAGCTTTAACCCAGGGATTTCTGTCATCACCTTAAACAGCCTTTGCAAAAAAAAAAATAATAATGTACGTATTTACACACCCACCACATGTGAACATAATTCCCTGTTTCCTGGCATCCCCTCCAACATAACACCAAATATTCCTTGTTTATTTTTTAATTGTTACACTTCCAAAATTATGTTACATGCAAGGGTTTAAAGAGCAGCGTCGGAAGCCCTGGGGCGAGGACAGACTACAACGTGACTTCCATAGTTCCAGTTACTGGTAGGTAGCCATGCTGGTCTGCCATAGTCAAAACAAAATAAAAAATTCCTTCCAGTAGCACCTTAGAGACCAACTAAGTTTGTTCTTGGTATGAGCTTTCGTGTGCATGCACACTTCTTCAGATACACTGAAACAGAAGTCACCAGACCCTTATATATAGTGAGAGAGTGAGGAGGGGTATTACTCAGAAGGGTGGTGGGAATGGGTGATTGGCTGATAGGTGTGGAAAACCTGTTGATGACTGTTAACGACTGCAATTGGTCTTACAGGAAAAGGCAAGGGGTGAGATGGCTGTCTTTGTCATGTATAATGAGATAAGAATCCAATGTCTTTGTTCAGACCAGGTCTCTCCATGGTTTTAAGTTTGGTAATGAGTTGCAATTCAGCAACTTCTCTTTCCAGTCTATTTCTGAAATTCCTTTGTATTAAGACAGCTACTTTGAGATCTTGTATAGAATGTCCTGGGAGATTGAAGTGTTCTCCTACTGGTTTCTCTGTCTTGTGATTCCTGATATCAGATTTATGTCCATTTATCCTTTGGCGTAGGGTTTGGCCTGTTTGTCCAATATAGAGCGCTGAAGGGCACTTTTGGCATTTGATGCTGTATTGCAACTCATACCAAGAACAAAGCAATTTGTGTAAGGTGTTTCTTGTTGGCCCAGGACTAGACACAAGACAAAGTGGTTTCTGCTTGGTCTGAAGCCCCAGAGGCTGCGATGCACCAGGGTGTGTGTGTTTGCAATCCACTTGACACAACAGGTACCAGATGCCTTGACATACACTTCTGTAGTTCTGTAAGCTGATTCTGACTCAGTGGGGAAGCAGGCTGATAAGACTGTTCCCCAGCAGAGCTCTTTTTGGCACGCAGGATTAATAGCCTGGCTCTTTGCTCTGCCCAGAGTGCTGAGAATTAAGCACCTGTGAAGAGAAGTTCTAAAGCCTGGAGCAAATGAGACAATTAAAACCTCATTCCCTTGGCAGAGAAACAGAAGCCCCAAACGAGCTCTGGGGTTTTCTTCCCCCTCCTCCCCTCCAGCCTCAAACTTTGGTTGTTTGATCCCTCGAAGTTCATCTGCCTTTGGAGTCTTTTCATGCTACTGGTGCTTGCTGGGTGGGGGCAAGGGCGGAGAAAGGGAGGCGGTGGGGGCGGTCCACCCCGAGTGTCAACACTGAGGGGGGTGACAAAATGCTGGGCGGCACTCACCGCGGGGCCTGCAGCACACCCGAGCCACGCGTCTCTCCTGGGAGTGATGCAGTGGCTTGGGCGCCCACCGGCTCCGCGCTGCCCAAATGCTCTGCCCGCTGCCTCCCCTCCTAACTGTAGGGTGGCTGAGTGGGAGGAGGCAGGCAGACTCCAGAGGCCCCGCGGTGCACCCCGCCCCTATGGGGGGCTCGCCCCACCCCTGGGCGCACCGCCCCAGGTGCCCAAGCAGCTTTCTCCGCCGCTGATTGAGGGGGTGGCTCAGGGCCGTCTTAGGAAGATCGGCCGCCGTGGCACGGCGATCCCTCCAGCGCCCCCGGCATGCCGCCTCTCCGCCGCCTCCCTCCCGCGCTTGCCGCCCCTCGGGAGGGGGGGTGGGCGAGCGGGGGGATGAGGGGCGTGGTGCTGGAGCGGCGCGGGGCTCTGCGCGCCCTTCCAGTGCTCCCGGGATGGGAGGCGAGGGCGGCCGGCTCACAGCCAAAGCCCAGGACCGGCGTGAGCAGCAGCGGCTGCGCCACCGGTGCACAAGCGCCGGCTGATAGCCCGCCCGTGGGGGCGGGGCGGGTTGGGGAGGGGCACCCCTGGGGTGTCCAGCGCCCTGGCGTGGCGCGCCACTAGCCCCTATGGATAAGACGGCCCTGGGGTGTCTTTCCACTTCAGTGACTGCTCCCCACTTTTGGAATGCTTGGGGGGGGCATATCCAGCATCATTGCTGGCCACATTCACACCCTACATTTAAATTTACTTATTGTGTTTCTTTCACTCTTTTTTCCTTAGGCCCAGAACTTCAGGGTCAATTTATGCTGCTTATACAAAGGTGCATTCGGGGTAGTAAATTAAAGTCTCGGCTCGGATGACGAGTGCGAAGAGAAAATACAGCATTGCGGAGAGTGCTGCAAATCAGGAAACAGGCACCTTAGTCAGCTTAGCCTGGAGGTGGGAAGCTGAGCATTTCATCCTCAGCTGGTTTCGAGTTTTGCAAACAGGTGCCCACCAGTTACCAACCCCTAGACCCATGGTCCCCAAACCTTTGGGGGACCACTGCCTCCTTGGTTCCATAAACCCATCCCCAGTGCCCCCTAGCCTATAAAAAGCAGTGTTCAGAATAGCATTTTGGACCCACTAAGGAAGATAACAGCACTGTGGAATTCAAAGCAGTAACCATTCATTGCACATTTATTCAAAACCCAATTAAAACTATTGAGTTTAATTAATTCAATAAAACGGATGGACTTGATCCAGTGATACAAGCTTTCCAGTGCACATCTGATAGTCATTTGTACCTCCAGCATCACACACACCCCAGCTGCCCCGTTGCCTCTAATTCCCCCATAAAATATCTGCCATATTGCAAGAAGGAAAAATTCAGGCGCAAAAAGTTGTGCTGGTTTTTGTTGTTGTTGTTGAGCTTTCTTGGGGATGTTGTTTTCTGTTTTGTTTTTTAGGTGGAGGGGAACTCTCAAACCCAGACATTTTGTCAATTTCCAGAAATTTCCCACTGACACTAATTCCGCCACTGGGATCACATATGTCTGGACATATGGAAACCCTACCATAAATAGGGTTTGCAACCCCAGCAAGCCCAGAAATTGGGAGTTGTAGCCAAAATGAGAGGTGGATGGTCTTTAGGCTTGGGGAATTTACCCCCCAAAAAACTAGAACCCTGAGATGCAGGAAGAGGAGCCTGTCGCAAAAGGGACCTGCTTAGAATTTAAAAATCCTGAGCCCAGGCATTTGGGTAGCAGGACCAGACAGGACAGAACTATCACCCGGAAATCTACTTCTGGGTGGAAACTCAGCCACTTCCTTCCTTCCAGCAATATAATATACAGTTGGGATAGTTGGGAGTAAATCTGTTGGGAGTCCTTGCTAACGTACTTCAAAACACCCAGAGGTCTAAAAATGGATCTCCTGCGCACCTTTCAGTCCAAGACAACAAAATACTCTGGTTTCTCTTCAGATCGTATAAATCTTTCGCCTTTCAGTCCAGGACAACTGCAGGGCAACAGGTTTGGGGACAGCCGCCCCAGATTATTAATTCCCCCCAACAATTCTTGCCCATATGGATTTCCCAAATCATTTGTCTCTGAGATGTAGGCCAAAAGGTGTGTTATGCTCACCATGCTAATAATCATCATCATCATCATCTTGATACAGCTACTTTTAGTCTGAAGGCAAGACAGGTGAGGACCTCCCCTCACAAACATCTTTTCTGTCGAACGTCCCCTCCCAGCTGTTGCTCGCACCTTCAGGGTCAAATATCAGCCTATGAAAAACTGGCACACATATGGGCACCTGTCCCTTGGTTCATCTATGCCAAGGATGGAAACCTTAGGCCTGAGGGCTGAATGTGGCCCTCCAAACTTCTCCACCTGGCCCTTTGGACTCTCCCCAGCCACACACTCCTACTAGCCACGATTTGTGAGCTCCTTGAAGGCTTTTGCCAGACTGGGATTTGTCCTTGAACTCGGACAGTTCCTCACATTCATTGCTCTGCCCATTTGTGACTCTGTCCCCACCCCCACCCCCAAAGAAAGGTTGCCCGGAAGAGAATGCAGCCCTTAGCGTGGGGGAAAAGGTCTCCCCCAACCCATGATCTATGCTCTTGACAGCTGGTGCAAACTGGCCCTGTAAAATTGTATTTTAGGCAACATACAGGTTCTGTTTGTGGTGTTACATGTCTGGCATGGTCTGCTTGCACATGAAAGTCATCCCTTGATGTCGCAGTCGTCCAGTGATGGGAAGCCAACAGCTTCCCTCTCCCAAGCACCAGGAGGGGGCGCCGTCCCTCCATCCACATAGAATCACAGAATTGTAGAGTTGAAGGGATCCTGTGGGTCATCTAGTCTAACCCCCCTGCAAAGCAGGAATCATAGCTACTCACCTGCTTCTCTTCCTCTCTGACGTCCCGACGCCAAGGACCCCCAGACACTGCACGCCCCCAAAATGGAGACAGAATGAAGCCACTCTGTCAATTATTTCCCTCTCTCTGTTTTCCCGAGCGCCCTGCATCGCTGTCCCATAAACTCAACTGACATGAACTACGAGGCCAGAGATTGCAAGAGACTTTTAATTTGGGTTCAGCTATTTCTCCCGCCCCGAGAGATCGATTTCCTACGAAGATGAATCGCGGGTGTCGGGGCCCGGCAGACAGGTGGCATCCGAGCGTTTTTGCTTACTCCTGGCATGAGGAAATATAATGTTTTATTAAGTGTCAGATCAGAGAGCAAGCAAGAAAAGGGGGGGGCGCGGAGAATCAATCCGGCTCCTTCATATTTTGATCCCGAAGGCAGGAACGATGACACACACTTAATTTTGATTGCAAAAGGTCGGGCTGATTAATGCCTCGGACAACGGGGAGCAGCTCGTTGACAGGGAGATCTCACTGATAAAGGGGAGCGTGGGACTAGACGCCTTCATATAAATTTATATTTGCATTAATTCCCAGAGACTCATAGCCTTGTAAAATTTACTGGGCCAAATGGAGGTCTGGTGTAATGTCTCTGAAGTTCATTTGTGTGCTGGAACAGGTCCTTTCACACAAATTTATGACTACCCCCAGAACTGATACCTCTGCAAACCAGCACACCGGCAGCTCAGCTTGAATCTCCATGTTCGCTTCCTACAGATATTTCCAATCACAAGGCCCACATCTGCCTTGAAAGCAGAAGGTCTCAGGTTCAATCCATCGGCATCTCCAGGTGGGGTTGGGAGATACTGTCTACCAGCTCCATCTCGTATGCAGGATGAGACCCTACCTGCCCGCAGACTGTCTTGCCAGAGTGGTGCATGCTCTGGTTATCTCCCGCTTGGACTACTGCAATGCGCTCTACGTGGGGCTACCTTTGAAGGTGACCCAGAAACTACAACTAATCCAGAATGCGGCAGCTAGACTGGTGACTGGGAGCGGCCGCCGAGACCATATAACACCGGTCCTGAAAGACCTACATTGGCTCCCAGTGTTTCCGAGCACAATTCAAAGTGTTGGTGCTGACCTTTAAAGCCCTAAATGGCCTCGGTCAAGTATACCTGAAGGAGCATCTCCACCCCCATCGTTCAGCCCAGACACTGAGGTCCAGTTCCGAGGGCCTTCTGGCAGTTCCCTCACTGCAAGAAGTGAGGTTACAGGGAACCAGGCAGAGGGCCTTCTTGGTAGTGGCACCCACCCTGTGGAATGCCCTCCCATCAGATGTCAAGGAAATAAACAACTATCTGACTTTTAGAAGACATCTGAAGGCAGCCCTGTTTAGGGAAGTTTTTAATGTTTGATGTTTTATCGCTTGATGATATTTATGATGATGATTATGTTGGGAGCTGCCCAGAGTGACTGGGGAAACCCAGCCAGATGGGCAGGGTAAATAATAATAATAATTATTATTATTATTATTATTATTATTATTATTATTATTATTATTCTCCCTTCCTGAAATCCTGGAGAGCTGCTTTCAGTCAGTGTAGACAGTACTGAGCTGGATGAGCCAATGCTCTGACCAGGGTCGTCTCGCCATAGGGGCTGGGTGGCGCGGCGCGCCAGGGCGCCAGGCCCCCCAGGGGCGCCCCTGTGAGCCCGCCAGCATACCGGGCACCCCCACCCCCATGGGCAGGCGGGCGGGCGCTCACGCACCGGTGGGCGGGCAGGCTGCAAACCAGCCACCCTCCGGAGCACCAGCTGGAGCGCTGGGAAGGGCAGCGCCACGCCCCTCATCCCCCGCTCGCCCACCCCCCCCCAAGGGGCAGCCAGCACGGGAGGGAGGCGGGTGGAGAGGCGGCGGAGAGGCGGGGGCGTCGAGGGATCGCTGCGCCATGGCAGCCGATCCCTCTAAGACGGCCCTGGCTCTGACTCTGTATAAGGCAGCTTCCTATGTTCCTACGTCTTGTTCCTATGATCTTCGGTCATGGAAGAAGGCAAACTGCAGTTCAAAACAGAACTAAAAGATTGTCTCACCCCCTTATATATTCAATTGATCACTGCGCTCTGCAGGAGGGGGCCTCCTGCGGGTGCCATCTCACCAGGAGGTCTGTTTCATGCGATGCAGGAACTGGTAGCACCAACCCTTTGGCAATCTCTCCCGTTGCGCATCAGACAGGCTCCATCTTTACTGTCATTTGGGTGCCTGCTAAAGAACTTCCTCTTCCAGCGAGCCTTTTAAGTGGAATTCTTATCCCGGTCTGCATCTGTACTGAAATAGACGAGTTCATTACATGCCACCTCAATCTTTAAGAAAGAGGCAAGAGAATCCAGGAGTTCCCAGATCTTACTCAGGGTTTGGTTTCCTTGGAACGAAGATCAGCACAGACTGCGGTTTCTCTAGGATAGAAGGTTTCTGTTGTTGTTTAGTTGTTCAGTTGTGTCCGACTCTTCGTGACCCCATGGACCAGAGCATGCCAGGCACTCCTGTCTTCCACTGCCTCCTGCAGTTTGGTCAGACTCATGTTGGTAGCTTCAAGAACACTGTCCAACCATCTCGTCCTCTGTCATCCCCTTCTCCTTGTGCCCTCCATCTTTCCCAACATCAGGGTCTTTTCCAGGGAGTCTTCTCTTCTCATGAGGTGGCCAAAGTATTGGAGCCTCAGCTTCAGGATCTGTCCTTCCAGTGAGCACTCAGGGCTGATTTCCTTCAGAATGGATAGGTTTGATCTTCTTGCAGTCCATGGGACTCTCAAGAGTCTCCTCCAGCACCATAATTCAAAAGCATCAATTCTTCGGCGATCAGCCTTCTTTATGGTCCAGCTCTCACTTCCATACATCACTACTGGGAAAGGTTTTATTTTAGAAGGTTTTATTTACACATAAATACAAACTGAGCATAAGATGGGGGAAGGAGGGCTCAAAGCATGAACACCCCCACAAGAGATTTTGCTTATCATTCACTGGGCAATGATGAGGGCACCCAAGGCAAAGGATGCAGTCCATGCAGAAGGTCACAGGCTCAATCCTTTCCACTATCAGGTTATACAAGACATAAGTACTGTTTTGGGGGGTGGACAGGGGGAAGGCAGGTATGGGGTAACTGTGCCCCTGAAGGACCAGGTGCACAGCCTAGGAGTCATTTTGGACTCACAGCTGTCCATGGAGGCCCACGTCAATTCTGTGTCCAGGGCGGCTGTCTACCAGCTCTATCTGGTACACAGGCTGAGACCCTACCTGCCCACAGACTGTCTCGCCAGAGTGGTGCATGCTCTAGTTATCTCCCGCTTGGACTACTGCAATGCGCTCTACGTGGGGCTACCTTTGAAGGTGACTACAATTAATCCAGAATGCGACAGCTAGACTGATGACTGGGAGTGGCTACCGAGACCATATAACACCGGTCCTGAAAGACCTACATTGGCTCCCAGTACGTTTCCGAGCACAATTCAAAGTGTTGGTGCTGACCTTTAAAGCCCTAAATGGCCTCGGCCAGTATACCTGAAGGAGCATCTCCACCCCATCGTTCAGCCCAGACACTGAGGTCCAGCTCCGAGGGCCTTCTGGCGGTTCCCTCACTGCGAGAAGTGAGGTTACAGGGAACCAGGCAGAGGGCCTTCTCGGTAGTGGCGCCCGCCCTGTGGAACGCCCTCCCATCAGATGTCAAGGAAATAAACAACTATCTGACTTTTAGAAGACATCTGAAGGCAGCCCTGTTTAGGGAAGTTTTTAATGTTTGATGTTTTATTGTGTTTTTAATATTCTGTTGGGAGCTGCCCAGAGTGGCTGGGGAAACCCAGCCAGATGGGCGGGGTATAAATTTTTTATTATTATTATTATTATTATTATTATTATTATTATTATTATTATGCCAGGTAGCAGTAGATGCTTGGGACAGTCCTCTGCCAGAGACCTTGGAGGGCGGCTGCCTGTCAGAACAGGCAATACTGCGCCAACTGGGTCAATTGGACTGGCTCAGAACAAGGCAGACTCTTTTACCTCCCACACTTTTGGGGGAGGAAATTCTCCCTGAAGGCTTACAAGCCTGAACCTTCCCGTGTCTGACTGTAGCACCTCCTGCCACCCCCTCGCCTCTCACAGGAGCCAACGCAGGCAGCTGCCTCTGCTCTCCAGAAATAAAGATTAACTTGGCAAGCTGCAAGTTCTCGCAGCTCAGCTAAAGGGAAAACCTCCCAGGAACCAGAAGCCTAGTTCGGCAGCGATCCTTCTCTCTGGGCTTTGCAAGGCGAAGAAAGAGGCAATGAGATGAAAGACTTTCTATTTTGGAGACACAGTCAGATCCTCCCAGGGTTGGCGTTAAGCAGGTTAAAAAAGAGGATTTTAGCATCTAAGTTGCTTGTAGTTGTTCTAACTTGGACCTTAACTGATTCATGGTGGGATGTGTGCCTTCGTCGAATACCACCTGGTTCTGACCATCGTGGGCAGAGTGTCTATTCCACAAAGGCGAGAAGAATCATTCCTGGACAGAGGGAGATTGCATTTTAGTCTGTGCGACTCACACAGACTTAGCAGCGGTCTGTTCCTGGGCCACAGGGAACCTTTCGCTTTTGATGAATGCTCCCACACCTTGTCACCATCCAGATATACGCTTCAAGCTGTCAGCTTCAAAGATAACGACGGCGTCCGAGTGGCGCAAAAGCTGTATTTGCAGTATCTCTGATAGGTGTTTACTCTCCAGAAGTGACTTGTGAAACAGCTTGCTGCGCTCAGTCATCGCCACTCTGAGTGATGAGTGGGTCAATGCCCCAGGATGTCGCAGGCTCAATCTACCCGAATGCAGGACCTGTCAGGATAAAGCATAGACTGCAGTACCGGGGGGTGGGGGGCAGGTATTTTATTTGTTTAGAGAGTCTATCTCCTGCCTTTCGAGTTTTTAAACGCACAGGGCAGAAAGATCACGGAGAGATGCAAATTGAAAACCAATAAAACCATAAACCACAGCAATTGTGCAATAACCATAGCAGCATCTGGGATTTTGTTTTTTTTGTTTTGTTTTTATTAATTGTGTTTCTACACCACCCATCCTCCTGAAGGAGCTAAGAAAAAAGATATTTAAAATATAAAACCTTTTTTTAAAAAAGTACGACTGAGCTAAGTTCCGTAACACATTGTAAAAACCAAATTGTTTGTCACTTTTACTTCCCTAAATCAGGGATGGGGAGCTAATTAGTGTTGCAGGAATCCAACCCCTGGAACCTCTGGCCTTTGGCCACTCTGGCTGCAAGGAATGATGGGTGCTGGGAGTCCAATAGTAGCTGGAGAGCCACAAGTTCTCCCTGCTCAGGAGAACATGAGTAGATGCCAGAACGTTGACAGGTCAGGGGAGAAGTGCCAGCTCACTGGATGACCTTGGGCCATGGGCCAGTCTCTCTGCCTCTCAACCTAACCTACCTTGCAGGGTTGTTGTTGTTAGAGATTTCAAAGTGCCTATGTGCAGCTATCTACCTTTTGGCAATTAACTGTTGGCTGAAAGCCAAGGTCTGCTCTCTCTCCAGACCCTTAGCAACAACTTGTGATTGGTTAAGGAGTTCCTAAAGAATGAGCTCTGTGTGAGAGCTGTGTGTGGTGTGTGTAGTTTTGGTTAATGAAGGTTGAGAGAGAGAGACAGAGAGGAGAGGTTTTACTTTTGTTTCTTTTATTTCCAAAGTCTGTACATAGTAACTTATGGATACTAGTTGCTTCAATAAATACTGTATATAGTTATCCAAGTGAGTTGCTGAGTTCCTGCGTTGTGCTGTCCAGTCAATGCTCTACAGCCAGAAGCTTCCAGAAAACCTGCGTTCACTCTGCTGTGTCCAGGACTACGTTATTTCCTGACACTAAATCTTAAGAGTTGTTGTGGGGATTAAATGGGGAGGGAGAGATCCATATACACCACCTTAAGTTCCTTGGGGGGGGGGGAGTTGGGTTATAAATGCATCAAATAAATCCTGGGGGGTAAGGTGTGTTCCAGGGTGCCAAACAGGTTACGCTTGTCAACGTGACTGTTGATGGGATTCCCTGCTGACCTCCAGGCCCAGGTCAGCAGATATTGGAGGAGGTGCTTCTTGAAGCATGTGAGCCCTAAGCCAACATTACTCATCACTTTTGACTGTGTCACTCCCCTCCCCACTGGGAAATAAAAAGATAAAACTATGACCAGCATAAGAAAGAAATATTCCTCTCCTTCTCCTTGCTCTGCACTTTCTAGTTTTTCTTGTGCCTTTCCGCTTCACCACATCAGGCACCTGCAACCCTCATCCCAATACCTGTGCTGAAGGTGTTCTGGAGCCTCCTCCACTAGAAGCAGGTTTGGGGCATCGGAATGGAGGCTGGTTGATTTTGTACTCCGCTTGCTTGTTTTGCAATATTTGTACATTCTGGCTTCTACTCAAAGAACTCGGAAATAGCACTCAGCTGCCTATGTATGTTTTCTGGGGAACTGTTGTGGCCAAACACAGCTCTTCCGTCCGTTGAAACATCGCTTTATTGCGTTGCAACTATCGCTGTTTTGATTATATAGCAGTGAGCCATATGCTGATGATGTGTTAAACTGAACATCTGGTAGGTAAGCAAACCCCTACAAACACATGCTTTTCCTTTTCTGTTTTGTTTCACAGTCAGCCTTCCTAGACTGCCAGCTGCAAGAGGAGGCATACCTAGGCTCCCTTGCACCCTGGGCAAGGAGCTGTATTGGTGGCACCACAAACACACACACACACACACAGAGTTCCTTGCACCCTTGGCATGGAAATGTATGTGCACCTCCAAAGCCAGAAACAGAAAATGGGCAGGTGAGCTCCTAGCCACTCCGAGCCAGAGTGGAGAGGTGCAATTTTTGCATCCACCTGGGCCCTGCACCCTTGGCAGTGGCCAATCTATCCAACCCCTACGTGCCCCCCTGGCTGCAAGACGAGCTCCCACACTTACGCTTGTTGCGCGATTTCAAGTCACAGGTTTTCTGCCAATTGATGTTTGCTCTGATTCAGCAGTAGACAGGCTTTCCCAGGGAAAGTGGGAGGAGGAAAAGACAAGAAGTCCCCTTGGATCCTCGGCTTGAAATCAGGAGGGCAAACAGAAGTATGGATGAACTCTAAGTCTACCTGTTGAGTTCGTGGCAGAGGTGAGGTTTGATAGATCAGTCTTGTCTGCAATGACACTACGGTCCTTCCAGACAGGTAGATTTTGTGTCTATGTATTCTGCAACGTCACTGAAGCAATAATAGGGAATTAGTGGTGGATTTGTACCGGACCATATCCACAAGTCATTCCGCTTTCTTAGCTGTTCTGTGGTCCTTCCCCAACTTTACAGCATTATTGCTTTCTGAAGGGGCTGTCAGGCTTCAGAGAATCCTATCCCTCCCACAGTGGGATGCCAAGAAACAGCTAAACAAGAAGAGTTCTTACCAAGTAGTTTATTCAATATTCACAGAGCGACGAAGGAATGTGGTATCTCTTAGATAATTGCATTGCTCCAAGTAAAGTCCCACTCCCTCAGTCCCTCCTATTCTACGTCACCCCTGTGCCAGCTGATCTGTGCTTTCTGTCTTTGAGCTTTCTGTTCTACTACTCTCAAGGCACGCCTGATCCTGGGAGGGGGGGTCAGGAATGCTTTCTAGAGACTCTGAGTCTGTCAGCTATCTCTCCACTGGTGCTTCTTCTTCCTGCTGCTCTCCCAATATTTCCCAGCTTCTCCCCACTGCAGCCTCTGAACTGTGACCTTCTGCAAACCACTGTTCTAAATCTATAAGAGTTTTTTTAGTGTACTGGTCCAGTAAACGCTTCTGCTGCGCAGACCAGCAACACTTCTCTTTGCAGAGCATTAAACAAGTCCAGCTGTGGGGTTCTTGTTGCAGCAACGAAATGATGACACACGGAAGCCCGTCTTTCTAAAGACAGGTTTATTGCAGATAACAAACACTGCTCCGGAGCTTTCAGACATGACTGCTCCACACCCCAAGAGGCAAACAAAACAAACACTATATATACTGAACATCTTAACAATTTAACAAGCTTAACAACTTAAATCATGTGACCTTGCTAATTTGCCAGCATCTCAGGTTTCAAGTCCTAACAATCTATACTGTCCTCCTCTTCTTGGCAAGGTGCCAGGGAGGGAGGGTGGTCCCCACCATTCCTTCTCAGTCCAGTCCCTGACAGGGGCTTTCTTGAGCTATAGCAACAAATAATAGGACAAAACGTTAACTGAAACCTTTGAGGTGTAAGTTATGGGACATGCACTGATTGGAAATGAAGCTGTCTGTCTGCCCTGAAGCTTTCGTAGGCACAAACACTGAAATTGGGATAGCCTAAAACCACCTTGATACCATCACCACAATCTTAACACTGCTTGCCTAGGAATAGGTCCCACCGTATTCAATGGAACTAACTTCTGAGTAGACGTGATTAGGACTGCCCTGTATGCCAGCTTTCTCCCTTCCCCTCAGGACATGCAGTTTGCCTCGATCTCTCCATCTCCCACACAAGTTGTCCTTGGAAATGGCTTCCGTCTTGGTAAGAGTTCAAAAGCACATGCACACAAACTCAGATGTGGTCTGTATTTCACTCACTAATGGAGATGAAGTGGGGGTTGAAACAGCGATCCAAAATGTGTTGTGTCAAAGCTGTGGGTTGGAGGTGAGGGGCACCGAGCAAGAACTCCGAAACTGACAAGGGTGGGTTAAAAATAAAAGGAAAGCAGTGGGCGGGCAGCTCAGAAATAAAAGAAAGCATCAGTCAGGTGCTTGGGGAATAGAAAGGTGAAGTGAGTGGGCTCTGGATAAGACATCCAGAGTGGCAGATGTATGATGGAAACCAATCAGTGGGGGTGGTAGCAGAGGAGAAAAGTGATGTCCCCTAGGAGTGCTACCCTAGGGTGCCTTTGGTGGGTAAATTCCATGGTACAGCTACTGCCATGTTGGAGGGTAGCTTTTTCTTACCATTTACCATTTAAGACACCTGTTTGCGCAGGGATCTCCTTGATCTCTTGAACCCAGTCTCGCCTTTCACTCCCCTTAAGGAGTCTCAAAGCGGCTAAAAATCTCCCTTCCCTCCCTCCCCCACAACAAACACTCTGTGAGGTGAGTGGGGCTGAGAGACTTCAGAGAAGTGTGACTAGCCCAAGGTCACCCAGCAGCTGCATGTGGAGGAGCGGGGAAGCGAACCAGGTTCACCAGATTACGAGTCCACCGCTTTTAACCACTACACCACACTAGTCTATCTTGTTACACGCCATCCCCCCAATCTCTGAGCGACGAGAGAAATCCAGCACTTCCTCAAGTTTGGCTTCTTTGGAATGAAGGTGAGCGGAGAACACGAACATCTGGTTTTATTTATACATATATGCAACCTACAGAATAAGGTGCAGGGGCTCACAGCACAGACACCCCAACAGATCTTGCTTCTCCGTTAGTCACAGCTTTGGGTCCAGCACAGAGCAAGCAGGTCTCTGTGTCTGCAGCTTCCAGCCTGTTTGCAGCTCAGCTACACTGGTTATTGTTCTCCTACCTAGCAGTTAGGTGAGGGGATGGAGGAAAGGCCCACCAATTTTGTTATAAGGCACCAAGCAACTTCTTTGGTTAGGGACCCAGGTGGCGCTGTGGGTTAAACCACAGAGTCTAGGGCTTGCCGATCTGAAGGTCGGCGGTTCGAATCCCTGCGATGGGGTGAGCTCCCGTTGTTCGGTCCCAGCTCCTGCCCACCTAGCAGTTCGAAAGCACATCAAAGTGCAAGTAGATAAATAGGTACCGCTCCGGCGGGAAGGTAAACAGCGTTTCCATGCGCTGCTCTGGTTCGCCAGAAGCGGCTTTGTCATGCTGGCCACATGACCCAGAAGCTGTCTGCGGACAAACACCGGCTCCCTTGGCCTATAGAGCGAGATGAGCGCCGCAACCCCAGAGTCGGACACGACTGGACCTAATGGTCAGGGGTCCCTTTACCTATACCTTTAACTTCTTTGGTTATGCTAATCATGGTGCTTTTTAGTCAGCCAAAGCCACTGCCCTGACAAAGGGACTGGTTTGGCAACCTTTCTACTTAAAAAGTCTATTTTGCCATTAAGCGGTGTATAAATCAGTAAACGATCGTGATGGCACCAGCTCTAGAGCTGACATAGCTGAGAGCTCACTTCTGGCTGTGCCAAGGAAATGAGGGCACTCGGGACCCTGCCGACCCATGGCTGCTCCTTCAGCATGACATCTTGACATCAGAAGCCTGTACTGGGTGCAGCCTGAGCTGTGTTTGATATACACGAAGCAGCTGCATCTTAAGGAAGACCAAATCTGGCAGATGAGTAATTAATAAATTAATTTTTAGGATAATTTACTATCCTGCTCTCCAGGCACACTAAATTCTCAGCAGGATCAGAGTACTGAAAGTTTTTTTCTGGCTTTTTTTTCCAACCTCTGAAAATTGTTAACTAAAATGTTGCCCTTTTCCTTTTTTTCGCTTTCTTTCTCTTGCAGATATATTTGCATATAGGGCCGAGTCAAACACATCCCTGACACGCGGAAGAGATTCAGAATCCACGTCATGGGACCGTGCTCCAGATGGGCACAGTTCACATTTTATGCAGCTTGGTACGTGCTTAGGCATAATTGCATGTGGGTGTCTCCATGCCAACAACACCCTGGAAGATGTGGCGGTCACATGGAAGATTTCTATGCGATTGGGCCAAGAGTGGTGAGCATCATTATGCAAAGGTGTGGGGGGGTATGCATCCACACATCAAAGAACAGGTGTGCACAGAGTATTCTGCAGTTTATTGCAGCTTCCTGTCACCAACCGGTCTATACATCATGGGATAAAGACCCAGATGAGTGGGAAATAATGTTGCTGTAAGAACATCTGAGCGGGTGGCACTGTGGGTTAAACCACAGGGCCTGGGGCTTGATGATCAGAAGGTCAGTGGTTTGAATCCCCGCACAGGGTGAGCTCCCGTTGCTCAGTCCCTGCTCCTGCCAACCTAGCAGTTCGAAAGCACGTCAAAGTGCAAGTAGATAAATAGGTACCGCTCCGGTGGGAAGGTAAACGATGTTTCCATGCGCTGCTCTGGTTTGCCAGAAGCAGCTTAGTCATACTGGCCACATGACTCAGAAGCTGTCTGCGGACAGACGCTGGCTCCCTCGGCCTATAGAGCGAGATGAGTGCCACAACCCCAGAGTTTACCTTTACCTTTAAGAACATCCGAGCCCTGTTGGATCACACCAAAGGCCCATCTAGTCCAGCATCCTGTTTTCACAGATGCCCCAAAGCAAAGCCAAAAAGCAGGGCACCAGTGCTCTATGGCATCCGCCACTGCTGAAAACCCCAGCAGAATTTGAACCCATGTGTGGGACAAGGATTCCCACGGATGTTGTTCCTGGCCAGCTCTCACCAGGTCCTAAATTTTGGAAGTTCTTAAAGCACAGCTTTTTCCAGGATGTTCATTGATAATCTGAACTCTCCTTCATGAGGAATTAGAGAGATACCTTATAAAAATACACAAAGAGCTCTGCAAGTTCACACCGAAGATCCGTTTTGTCCAACTTCCCGTTTCCACCAAATGCTTTTTGCGAAAGCCCAGAAGGCATGAAAAGAACAGGTCGCCCGTGCTGTGAGCCCTCTGACAAATGGTATACTGCCTCTGAACATGGAAGCTCCATTTAGGTGTCATGGCTAATACCCACTGATAGGCCTGTCCTTCAGGAATCTGTTTGTCTAATCCTATTGTGTTAAGCAGGTAATCTAATATTTTAACCAGGGCACAAATGAACTTCAGGGTGGGACATGGATTCCCACATTTCAAATTCTAACATGTAAAATCCATCACTGAAAACACTCATTTTCAAAATGTCCTGGATTTAAAACATATGTGAAATGTCTGGCTCCCCACCCCCTGACATTTAAGACTGCTTCTTCTTCTTTTTCAATGGGCCTGAGAAGCCACAAAATCATTAAGTCTACAAGATCCTAGAAACAACCCAACATTCAAAGCCAATTCAGAAGTGGAAAAAGACAACTTTGCTGCCCTCTTGTGGGAGAAAAAAAATGTCCTTTTGTAAGTCAGGACCTGGGAATCCAAAAGGATTTGCACAGAAAAAGGTTTTTGGGCACAAATGGACCCTTCTACTATTGCAATAGGTTTTGGTGTGGGGATTGAGGGGGCAGCCGCTCCCCCTTGGCTAATCCCGTGATGATGATGATGATGATGATGATGATGATGATGATAATGGGTGTAGTCAGGATTTTTGTGGGGGGGCAGGCTTTTGTTAGGAGGGGCAAAATCTCAGTTAATTAAGGATTTTTATTTTTATTTTTACTGGTTTTAATTGATAGAGGGCAGCTCCCCCCCCCCCCGCTGATCCCATGATATTGAAGAGGACAACAACAACTGAATTTTCCAGTGGTGGTGATGATGATGATGATGATGATGATAACTGAGTTTTACAGTGAGTCATAAGTCAAGTGACCTGCATAATAATAATAATAATAACAACAACAACAACAACACTGAGTTTTCAGGTGAGTCACAAATCAAGCAACCTACATAACAACAACAACAACAACTTAGTTTGTCTATAAGGTGCTACTGGACTGCGTCAGATCATGGAAAGCACCACACTGAGCCGCATGCTGCTTCAGTGTACAGTATCTGAAGATGTGTGCATACACACGAAAGCTTATACCAGAACAAACATAGTTGGTCTATAAGGGGCTACTGGACCATTTTATTTTTATTAATAATAAAAACAACAACTGAGTTTTCCAGTAAGTCGCAAGTCAAGCGACCTGCATAATAATAATAATAATAATAATAATAATAATAATAACTGAGTTTTCCAGTGTCGCAAGTCAAGCGACCTGCATAATAACAACAACAACAACAACAACAACAACAACAACAACAACAACAACAACTGAGTTTTCCAGTGAGTCGCAAGTCAAGCGACCTGCATAATAATAATAGTAATAGTAATAATAATAATAATAACGGAGTTTTCCAGTGTCGCAAGTCAAGCGACCTGCATCATAATAATAATAATAACAACAACAACAACTGAGTTTTCCAGTAAGTCGCAAGTCAAGCGACCTGCATAATAATAATAATAATAACTGAGTTTTCCAGTGTCGCAAGTCAAGCGACCTGCATAACAACAACAACAACAACTGAGTTTTCCAGTGAGTCGCAAGTCAAGCGACCTGCATAATAATAATAATAATAATAATAGTAATAATAATAATAATAATAATAATAATAATAATAATAATAATAATAACGGAGTTTTCCAGTGTCGCAAGTCAAGCGACCTGCATAATAATAATAATAATAATAATAATAACAACAACAACTGAGTTTTCCAGTGAGTCGCAAGTCAAGCGACCTGCAACGACACAGACGGACGGGCCCCTTCCTCATGTCGCCCCCTCTGAAGCCTCCCCTCTCCCCGTCCGTCCGTCCCGCCGGCCCCGGGTTCAAGCGCGGGCCTCCCTCCATGGCGCGGCCTCGCGAGGCCTGCGGGCTCCAGAACGCGGCCGTGCGGAACAATGGGTTGCCATGGCGACGGGCGAGGCCTGCGCGCAGCCCCGAGCCTGGCTCCGGCCTCGGGCCCGGCAGATGGGGGGTGTCGGGTGAGCGGCTGTCCCGGGAGCAACCATGCTAAGCCACAGGTAAGCAACCATGCTAAGCCACAGGTAAGGCTCCCGGGGGGGCGGGGAGGAGAAGGGGAGGGGGAGAAGCCTCGGGACCCCGGGGGGGGGGCGAAAGCGATGGGGGCTGCATAGGTGGAAGAGAGGGGAAAGGGGCGCCTCCCCCCCTCATCCCTGGGGCATTGGCCATGGGGGGTGTTTGCTCCGCGGCTTCCCAAACTTGGGTCTCCAGCTTTTGTTTTGGACTACAACTCCCATCATCCCTAGCTAGCAGACCCAGTGGTCAGGGACGATGGGAATTGTAGTCCCAAAACAACAACTGGCGACCCAGGTTTGGGGAACCCTGCTTTCTGAGGGTGGGTGGGAGCCTTTGCAGGTGTCCCCTCTCAGATTATTATTATTATTATTATTATTTATTATTATTATTATTATTATTATTATTTATACCCCACCCACAGCCACTCTAGGCGGCTTACAGCAAAATATTAAAATACAATAATTAATCAAATATTAAAAGCTTCCCTAAACACGGCTGTGGGCGTCAGAAGTGGAAGTAAGGTCGCCTTTTGCAGAAAGGAACTCACCTGTCTCACAGGTAGGAAGGAGTCAGGTGAGGGAGAATATCTCTTGCCACCTTCACCCAAATCCATCAAGGGGTTCAGGGGGTGCAAAGTGAGGTACCCACTGACTCCAAAGCACAGCGGGGCTACAGAAAGCAGGATGAGCCCCTAGGCTGCAGTGTTTTGTTCGTTTAATTTCATAAATTGATATGCCGCTTGGTTGTAGCCGGGGGTGGGGGGTGGGGCGGAACGGGACCTGACAGCGGTTTGCAAAGAAAGAGGAAGCCTTTTTTTTTTTTTTAATCACACACACAAAAATTGCAAGCATAATTTAAAACGTACCTAAAGGTTAAAGCCACAACTTCCACAGATTAAAACAAATTAAAATTCATGCGTGGAATGGTAGAGCTGGAAGGAAACCCCAGGATCCTTTAGTAGAACATTGCAGGAATTGTAACTAAATCATACATTACACCTGGGCAGGCTTGTCTAAATGAGAAGGCCTTCAGCCCGTGACAAAAATATATACTGAAGGCGGCTGCCTATTATCAATAGGCAGGGAGTTCCAAAGTGTCCATGCTGCCACACTAACAATACCACACATCAATATATGGGGAAAAGGAGGGGGGCTCAAGTCCTAGGAGGTGGTTCATGCAGTCATTTTGCCCGATGTACTCATACAAACACCTTGCATCCATTCTTAATGGGGAAATGTGCCATGTGAACAAGGTGTGCAGCAGACAGCGGCAGCAAGTATACCTTGGGTGTAATTTTCACATTTCACAGTTTTCCCAAGGATTGGCTGCCAGGCAACCAGCTGCCCAGTTGTGATTTTGCACACTACAGTACTTTCTCCCCCTATGGCTGTGATTTTGATGCACAGGGGTAAAAAAAATTATCACTGTAGGCTCGCCCTATGTGCTCTCTTTAAATGGTTTAATGACCATTGATAAACCAGCGGGTTCCAGTCTGGTTGTTGCAATAGATCGCAAGCTGAAGAGTTTGTGAGCGTCTTTAATTGGCCTCCACCCCCTGCCCCCATGAAGGTTGAGGAATGAGAACACGGGACATCCTGGGGGATGAGAAGAAGGGCTTCATAGAAGTCCAAGGAACAGGAGAGTTCATGGCTAAGTCAGCTTTCTATGTTCCTATGATTTTAAAGGCTCTTAATATAGCCAAAGTCAAATACAGCATTGAAATTAAAGTTATTTTAGGGGACCCTCAAGTTGCCTACTGTATGTCTCCTTGGCTTTTGCAGCTCTTTATTAGTGCTTTATAGCTAGCATTGGGCACATTTAGCCTTAATTTATCTCTTAAACCAGATTATATTTTAAGTAGGTTTTGGGGTCCTTAGCTAAGGAGCTGAGCTATGAACCAGTTTACCATTCGAATTTTACTGAATGGTGGTAGTCATTGCACATGCCATCTTGCAAAAAAATCCCACCTTTGCTTTTTTTTTAAGGGAATAACAGTATGTCTCTAGAGATCATGGCTGCGGAGATGAGTAAAAAGCTGAAAATACTGACAATTGAGAATGCCTGAAAGAAAGTCACAGAGCGACCATGCAGATGATCCTTGTTGATCTCCCTAGACTAGCTTTTCTCTACATACCCAGACTTCATCATCTTGTTTATTTGTATGCCACTTTCCTGCACAATTGTGCTCAAAGTGGCTTACAACATACCGAATGAACAATAGCAAATCAAATACATGAAATAACCATAATCTTTATAAGTTAATGCAAAAGAAAACCCCACATGCAGCATTGCATAAAATAATCTGAATAACCTAACCTAATTTATTCCCACAGTTTAGCCTTTAAGAGAGAGCGCTTTCCACAGGGCCCAGGTAAACAGCTGCCACAGAATGCCTCTAGTTTCAAGGACATGGTGCATCTTTGCATGATATGCTCATATTACTGGAAAACCTGCAGAATGTGTCATTCAGGGTCATGACACCTGTCAGGCTTGCAGGAAACTACTAGTGCCTGTGTTTCAACTGAGCTAAATGCTCAAGAGTATGTTCCCCTAGCGCTGCCAAGAGAAGAAAACATGCTGTCACAAGAACATCAGGAACTTCTTGCAGCCGTTCAGGGGTGTCTCATGGCAGGGCTCCCCCTCCTTATGCACACACCAGATTTTCTGAGAGTTCTGCTGTACAACAAAAACACAAGTCCCTCCACCATTTTCAGGCTTTTGGTCACACTGACATATGCCCACTCCCAGGCGCCTGTGTGTTTGCCTTGATATTGCACTCCCTGACAGGCACTCAGAAAGGCCAACGTAAGTGGACTGCCCCCACCACCACCACCAAAAATGAAATAATATCAAGAGGAGATGTCATAAGCGTAACCTCTGCTTGCTTAGCCGTACCTCTTAAATAAAGCAGGGTGTAGTGCCCCAAAAGTGTGACAGAGAAATACCTTGTTCCAGGATGAGCAGCAGACATTATTGTAGCCTTGAAGGAATGTTACGTCTTGTCTTTCCTCCTGCTGCTTTCCACACATAACACTGTAAATGCAATAAGGGATTGTCTGATAGTGGTAAGGTAGCCTCTGGGAAGAATTAGTTTAGTTGCCTGCTGGTCACTGCAGAGCTACATAGCCAGAAGGCCTCTAGCTCCCATTGGTGCAGATTCTCTGTTACCTAAAAGCTGCTGCTTGTCTATGGGCTATCCAGCTCATTTCCTAATCTGAGCAATACCCCTCCTCACTCTCTCACTATATATAAGGGTCTGGTGATTTCTATGTGATGCAGCAGCTAAAAAAGCCAATGCAATTCTGGGCTGCATCAATAGGAGTATAGCATCTAGATCAAGGGAAGTAATAGTACCACTGTATTCTGCTCTGGTCAGACCTCACCTGGAATACTGTGTCCAGTTCTGGGCACCACAGTTCAAGAAGGATACTGACAAGCTGGAACGTGTCCAGAGGAGGGCAACCAAAATGGTCAAAGGCCTGGAAACGATGCCTTATGAGGAACGGCTTAGGGAGCTGGGTATGTTTAGCCTGGAGAAGAGAAGGTTAAGGGGTGATATGATAGCCATGTTCAAATATATAAAAGGATGTCATATAGAGGAGGGTGAAAGGTTGTTTTCTGCTGCTCCAGAGAAGCGGACACGGAGCAATGGATTCAAACTACAAGAAAGAAGATTCCACCTAAACATTAGGAAGAACTTCCTGACAGTGAGAGCTGTTGGACAGTGGAATTTGCTGCCAAGGAGTGTGGTGGAGTCTCCTTCTTTGGAGGTCTTTAAGCGGAGGCTTGACAGCCATCTGTCAGGAATGCTTTGATGGTGTTTCCTGCTTGGCAGGGGGTTGGACTGGATGGCCCTTGTGGTCTCTTCCAACTCTATGATTCTATGATTTCAGTGTATCTGAAGAAGTGTGCATGCACACGAAAGCTCATACCAAGAACAAACTTAGTTGGTCTCTAAGGTGCTACTGGAAGGATTTTTTATTATTTTTTATTTTGTTTTGACTATGGCAGACCAACACGGCTACCTACCTGTAACTTTTCCTAAGTATGTTTGGCTAGTGGACTGGAAGTACACATTGGCAGAACTGCTCAGATCCTAGAAAAAGGCATGTGTGGCTTTCCATGTATATTGTTTGACTCCTGACTCCCATCATCCACAGCCAGCATGGCTCAGCGGTCAGAGATTATGGGAACGGCAGTCCAACAACCTGTGGACGGCCACAGGCTCCCTATCCCTGCCTTAGGCATATAGACTAAGCAAGAGCCTCGGGAAGGAGGAGGAGAGAACAGCAGCCAGCCAAGGGACTCAAAGGAGTCTGGGAAAGTAGGGTTCCCATAGGGAGTGATCCAGATGAATAAAAGGGTCAGTGGGAGGAGTTTAAGAGGCGGAGGGAAACCAGGAGAGGAATGGCAAAGGGTCCAGGAGCTTCAGAACAGAGGAAGACCCTTATCACATTTATAACTGGGCCAGAGCTGTCAACCCTCCCTGCTGTTCCCCACTGCTATATACATAGCTGTCAACCCTCCCTGCTGGTTCCCAATGCTATAATAAGGGAATTTCCCGCAAAAAAGGGGGGAAAGGTAGACAGCTATGAACTGGACAAACTTTTGGCTGCAAGCCTCTGAGAACCAAAATTAACAAGAGTAAGAGGGGTCCAGAAGCCACCGCGATGACAGTCTTTCAACTGACTTGCTCTCTCTTTGTGTGCCTGTTTTGTTCTTGTGTCCCAGCCCAGGCATGATGAACATTGGAACTATTGATGTCTATTTGAACAAGTATGGGGCCAACCTCCAGACGGTGGTGTATAGCGCAGAGGAGCAGGAGAATGAAGCCTGGAGGATGTACATGGAGAGGAAGAATGTCGTGCTGGAGTTCCTGCACTCAGACCTGAGCCTCCACCTGCTCAAGCGCCATCACAAGAGGATTGAGCTCCTGAAAAAGTGCTCCTACTACATTGAAATCCTGCCTAAGCACTTGGCCCTGGGAGATCAGAACCACCTGATGCTCCCTACCACCATGTTCCAACTGATAGACCCCTGGAGGTTCCAGAGGATGAAGAAAGTGGGGACCATCCAAACCAAAATCCAGCTGCTGCTCCTGTCTGACCTGTTGGAAGAGCTGGAGAGAGGTCGGGAGGAGCTGGTCCACTTCCTGGAGACCTACGACATGATGACTTTCCTCTCCAGATGGGATGCTGTCAAACCAAGGCTGTCGAGTCTCTCTGAGCAGATGGATTATTTCCTTGCTATGCTGGTACCTGGGAGGCTGTACGTCAAGCACCGCCTGGTATCGGACGTCGGGATTACCAAGATCCCTCACATCAGGCTTGTCCTGAGCACAAAGATGCCCGTGATGTTTGACCGGAGGGAGTCGGTGGCTCACGAGGACTGGGTGAGTCTCAAGTGGTTCGTTACCAGCCAGCAGCCGCAGCTCGAACAATACGAACTCAGCTTTAAGCTGCTGGAGCCCAGAACGGCCCAAGAGCGAGTCCACTGCGGAATAATGCCGGTCACGTCACACACGTGCGAAATCCACAACCTGTTGCCCGACCGTTTGTACAGGTTCACTGTCAAAAGGGCAGAGACTTACACACTTGTCTATGAACAGTGGCACGATTCCATCCTGCTTAAGACAAAACCGTACCTTGAGGAAGAAATGGAGACTGCTATGTCTGAACCCTGACTTTCCCATCGTAGCAATTCACAAGGAATGTAAAATAAGTCAAATTAAAAACTTATTTTTAAAGGTTTTGCATCAAACCACAAACTTTTTCTGGTCTTGGGTGGAACCTTGGCAAGCCTTCAGTTGCCAAAACAGTAGTCTGTAGACCACTGAGGTGCCCACAGCAGTGGGGGAGAATGTCACCCAGTCCAGATTTACCCCCTTTAAGGCATCAGACCCACATCCAAACACCAGCCACCCACAGGCAAGAAAGGAGTCAGTAACAGTGTACCTATGAAGGTAATTTTTGGTAGTCTCATGGTGCTAACTGGTAATTCTTAAGGTTTTAAGGGGGCAGAGAGAAATGAAATGAACTTCTGACATTTCCCCAAAACTTTACTTTCAGTGAAGGTCCAGATATCATCCTCATTTCTATTAGCAACTGGAAAAGATGTAATTGGCAAAAACAAGCTTCACGGTGCATTTCTAACATTTCCTTCCGGACTTCCTGAAATTGTACCAGTTGTACAAATTTTTTTTTAGATAGTAGGGAAGACCTGGTTTTGTCTTCTCCAGTTGGATGGTTGGCCAAGGAAATGCTATCCAAAGGGCTTTCAAGTTAGGGTCCTATAGATTAGGTTGGGGGGGGGGAGAGTTGGTAGTAGCCCTGGTGGGTTTCACTTGTGGGCCACATGAAGACATGCAGCATAAAGAGATGTTCTTGGTCTCACCTGGAGTAAATGGAACTCAACAAAAGCCACTGTCTTTTGTTCTGTGAACCAACCACTGCCCCCAAGATACAGCAGTGGTCTTTAAGATGGCTGTTAGTGGTTAATTTGATGCTCAGAGGCAAAAAGCCACTGAAACAACAGATGAGGAGGCTTCTTGTTTTCACGACCCATTTCGGGACTTTCCACAGACATCTCAGTTCTTGGCAACCATGACATTTTTAAGCCATGAGGGTATTTGATTGTTTTCAATTTATTTAAAAAATATTTTGTTTGGGGTCACCTTGGGCTCCTTTGGGCAGAAGGGCTGAATAAAAATCCAAACAAATCAATAATTTAGTTTGCCATAGTGAGAAAACGGACTTGATGGGGACCTCTGATCTAAACCAGCAAGACTCATCTTGGGCCACTGCAAGCCTCCTTTAAACTAGCGACCCAGAGATGCTGGAACTCAAACCGATAGCTTGGCTTGCCTCAGGACCACCGCTCTTTTCTCCCAGGCATGGGGAACATACTCCTGGCATGGTCTAATGCAGGGATGGGAGAGCTGTGGATCCTCTGATGTTATTGGAGTCCAGCTCATCACACCAGCCGACATTGCTTATGGGCTGATGATTGCAGCAACATCTGCCTTTTACTTGTGGTCCAGGAAACAGATTATGGCTTGTGCTCCCCCTGTCAGCCATATTTAAACACGCTGTTCTGTTTATTCTGTCTTCTCTTGGGTCTCCTCCAAAATTCGCACCAGCTTTATATGCAACTATAATTTGGAGCCTGGACAGCTCAGTTGGCTAGAACGTGGTGCCGATATTGCCAAAGAAACAGGTTTGCTTTCCGTGTGGGACAGCTGCATATTCCTGCTTCACGGGGTTGGACTGATGATCCTTAGGGTCCCTTACAACTACAGTTCTATGACTGTTGGGTCCTTCCACCCGCTGTGGAGTGTCAGCCGTTTGTTTTAATTCTGAGCCCCTCTAGGCTCCAGACTTCAGGAAAAGAGCAAAGTTTAACTTGAAACACCTCTCTCTTTCACTGGCTTCCTACAAATCACTATTGTTGTTGTTACTACTCCAGAGCACCTGAAGAACAGGTAGGTCAGTAGTTCTAAATACTGAAAGCCAAATTCTTAACACAGATCTGGTTATATCTCCAGTCCCCAAAAGCATCCAGGGGGCTGCAGGGGTTAAGTAATTCAGTCAGTTCCAACTAAACATCAGGAAGAACTTTCTGACAGTAAGAGCTGCTTGACACCCCCACAAAACCCACACCATGTTTCTGTTGTTCATGACTTTGCTATCAAAACACCTGGCGAAGTTTCATGGGAAGGGAAATGAATAAAGTAGTTGTTGTTTCACAGTGGAATGGACTCCCTCAGGAGGTGGTGGACTCTCTCCTTCACTGGAGGTTTTTAAGCAGAGGTTGGATGGCTGTCTGTTATGGATGCTTTAGCTGAGATTCCTGCATTGCAGGGGGCTGGACTAGATGGCCCTTGGGGGTCCCTTCCAACTGTAGGATAGGACTAGAGGAGAGGGAGATCAGCCCTTTCACCCAGCATCATTTTGCCGCTGAAGATGCTCATAATTGTATGTGTAAATTTCCCCTAACTGGGCAAACAGCAGTTTGGGAGATGATGATGATAATAATAATAATAATAATAATAATAATAATAATTTTTATTTATACCCCGCCCTTCCCAGCCAGAAAACCGGGCTCAGGGCGGCTAACATCAATTAAAATCACAGCAAAAAACATAAAAACGATCAATTTAAAATAACAGATTAAAATACAAATTTAAAAATTCAATTAAAACTGCAGGTCTCAATTTCAAAATAACCCACCAATAAAAGATGAAGCATAAATATTAAACAGAAACCAACCCAAAGGCTGGTTGAAGTTAAACCCTTCGAAGACAGAGGTCCTCTGGCTGGGTCGGGACGACATGGGGTTGGGAGGCCAACTCCCATCTCTTGCGGGGGCCCAACTAGTGCCAGCGCCTTCTGTCAAGAGTTTGGGCGTAACCTTTGACGCCTCTCTTTCTATGGAGGCACAGGTTGCAACAAGGGATATGGCGGGAGGGATTCTCATGTTCCCCAGGGCCATAGTCCCAGTCCACATGCCCCAGTCCAGCTGCTTTTTGCAAACATCCAAGGAGGGCAATGCTATCAAAGGCCACTAGCCAGGATGGCTATGCCCTCCTTCCACCCACTATGCCTCACAAGTGGGCAAAGTGCACGCCCAGCTTGCAGGCTTCCTTCGGGCATCTGGTTGGTCACTGCGAGAGAACAGGATGCTGGACTAGATGGGCCACTGGCCGGATCAACCAGGCTCCTCATGTTCTTAACATGTACAAGAACTCCCAAAATCCAATCATAAATATCTATTGTATTGTGGGGCTCTTGTGTAGTTGTCTGTCGATTAACAATTAAATAAGCCTGTGTGTACTAAGGGCATAAACTCCGTAGCTTGGAGCAGAGTTTCAGAGTTTTAACTATGAACTATGTAAAGAAGTATTCTTTTATCCTGATTCTTCCAACGTTCAGTATCATTGGATACCCACGAATTCTCATTTTACTTTCTCTGCTCCGTGCATAATTTTATAGACTTCTGTCGTGTTCTCTCTTACTTTCCTTTTCTCTAAACTAAAAATTTCCTCCCAAAGCTGCAATTTTTCCTCATAAGGGAGTTGCTCCACCCCTTTGATTATTTTCGTTGCTTTTTTTCTGAACCTTTTCCAACTACAAGAGTTGGGGGCAACCATAAGCTTTCACCTTGTGGGGGTTTATTTAGTTTGGAGCACTTTAAAAAAACAAAATGTGATCCCTCAAGTGAAGGGGCGATAGCTCAGAGGTAGAGAGAACGCTCCTCGCTTTGTACATGGAAGGTCTCAGGTTCAATCTCTCGCCTCTCCAGAGTTTGCTGGGAAGGACTCCTTCTCTGAAACACCCACCCACCAAATAATTCATCACCCCAGTCAGAATTCAGAAAAAGTTTTATTTCGCATAATACAATCAGCATCACTGAAAATGTTAAGGTTCATATAAACATCACAGAAATATTTTAATCAGCCTGTAAATTTAAACAAAAAAAATAGTACAAGGAGCCATAATTTATAAATATTAAAGCTTAAAATCTATTAAAACTTAATTTCATGCCCTCAAAAAGGGTGCTTAAGAAATTGTACATGCAAATCCAGTTTTTTTTTTAAAAAAAAAATACAGTGTATCCTAAAAATGGAATCCAACAGATAAAATCAAAACCAACAAGTAAAGATAGCAGTGTATGTATAAAAGCAGGATTTAACTTAGTATTTCAGAGCGTTGGGCTAGATGACCCTTTGGGTCTCTTCCAACGCTTACAATCCTGATTCTGTGGTTACGGCTCATCTGTCTTTTAGTCCTTTTCACAGAAAAACAAGATTTCATGCGCAGTCCAGCTGGAAACTCATGAAATGCATGGAGGCTGTGCAAGAGCCAGGCCCCCCTCAGTTCCTTTGCGGGGCAGGGCTGGACTGTGTGCTTCATTTGTGTTTAAACAACATTTATTGCACTAAAAGTTTTTTTTGTTTCATTTTTAAATTGCCTCTGTCTTTATACTGATTGTCTTAAGTAGAAATGCATTGGGACGATACACGGCACAAACCTCTAAATACTTTTAAAAATACTCAGTGTTGAACATTTTCTTGAAGCACGCACGTTGCAGCGATTTGAAGATAAAGTTCTACTGACGAAAAGCAAGTGAATTACTTGCTGAGGCTAGGACACAGCCAATTGCTGCGGCGTTTTCTCCTCACAATAGACTACAGGAGGAAGTTCTCCTTTGCGAGTTCCGCTGAAATGAATCAGACTTGGTATCACAGAATTGTGGAGTTGGAAGGGACCCCTGAGGGTCATCTAGTCCAACCCGCTGCAATGCAGACTTGTGCATAGGTCCACTTACATACACCCCATTCATTTCAGCAAGTATGTGCAGTAGAAGAGCCCAGGGGTTTGTGCCTAGCGGTGCCTCTCCAACAATCGTCAGACACCACCACGTAGAACTGTAAAAGGTCCCGATTACAAACTTCCAGCAGGAATGGGTACCTGAGGTCAATGCTACAGGGAAACAAAGATTTTACCTTATATTTCCTAGCTTGTGCCCTCTGGATAAAGATATCGGTCAGATAGGGGAAAGCGGGAGTCAACAGCTTGCTAACCTAGCAGAAGGGTGAGGGAAAGGTGAGGCAATTGTGGTTTGGGAAGGAGCAACAGTGCAGGTTATAGATTTCTGCCAGGTGTGCAGCAACTACTGTATAAGGCACAAAGTTGGAAGTGGAAGAAAGGAACAGAGTTGGCCAGGAGCAGAGTAGGTAACGTAGAATGGGCAGAAAGAACAGACAGCAGCCTCCCGCAACCTGGTGTCTCCCATAAGAACAGCGCTGCTAGATCAGGTCAGTGGCCCATCTGGTCCAGCATCCTGTTCTCACAGTGACCAACCAGGTGCCTGTGCAAGCAAGATTCCAGCACAAGAGCCCTCTCCCTCCCTGTGGCTTATAGCAACCGATCTTGCTGCCTTCCCAAGAACTCCACGTTTGGGGCCAAAACATCTGGAAAGGACAAGATTGCGGAAGGGAGGCAGGATGCGGGCAGGGAAGGTATCAAGTCAGGGCACAGAGGTGGGCGAGTTTAAAATGAAACGCCTAGTCACCTGTGGCGAGTAAGGATCGCCCTCCGAGTAGCCTGCAATGGAAGCTTTATCTTTCTATTTAATAAAATGTGGCGCTTATTTCCTTTCTGTGCCGCTTACTACCCACGTAGTAAGCATGAAGGCTAGTGAAAATGGGCTGGCAGCTTTCATTTCCAAGGCTGGCTTAAAAGCTTCCATCGCCGTTGCACAAAGAAAGGGGCAAGTGAGTAGCAGGATACGATGATGTCTGTGTACCGACTTGCTCTTTCTTTACGCATCCACTGCTGTTCTTACAAGATCAGCACACCTGTCCAAAACTTCCTTCCCGTTCCAGTGTAGAGCGATTCACAAAGCTGCATTTGCACTAACAAAGTTCACATTCACATTTAAAACAATCGAGGTAGAACTAAGGGGCAAAGAGCCTCCCACCTTTTTTATTGCTATTAAGACTCCTGGCAATAAGTAAACATTTCTGGGGGGGGGGGGAGAAACCCTCATGCTAAGGGAAAGGGAATTCCAAAGGTTTGCACAAGAATTAGGTTTGCTGCTTGCAGAATTCTAAGACCCTCATCCCATCCCACCTGCTGTTAAAAAGCAGCCCCATATATACATCAACAAAATTGGAGAGGTGCCGGAACAGAAAAACAGTGCCCACAACCCTCGTTGTTGAAGAAAAAGTAGTCTTATCTTCAGAATCTTACTACAAACACGGCTCAATTCATCTCCATGGGCTTTGCAGAGCTGGATGAGGCCAGGCCAGAACAGCTAAGTCCGTCAAATGCTGACTGGCAACTCAGTTTGAGCATCAAGGTCCCTGTGCATCAAGCCTCATGCAGACTTTCTGTTTTATGGTAGGCACTTAATGGAATGATAAAAAAATAAGCCTTCTCTGCTCTCCTCTGGTGCAGTTCACACAACCCGTGTGGAAACAGTGCAATGCACACGGATCTGCTGAACTAGGTTCTCAAAGCCATGCGATATTGGGAGACGGTACCCAGCAAAGTTGGGCAGGTACATTCAGTTATCCTAGCATGACCAGGCACTGGATTGGAAACGACATCATCAAGGCCCATACAGAGATCGTGGTGTGTGTGTGTGTGTGTGTGGAGAAAAAGCTACTTTGCAACACCTGGTCATTCTTGGCATGCGGGGTTACTTTCTGGAGACTTGCACTGCATGTCCAGAATTGCTGGTGGGTCGAAAAGCACAGGGTTTGCGGTTCTACAGTAGGTGCAACTTTTAAAAAGCAAGCTACAAAAAATATACATTATATTCTTGCCAGAAGGAAACACTTTTCAAGTAAAATTTAAAATATCCACTTTAAAAACATTTGTACAAAAAAGTTCCCCAGGAGAGAGGCCACCCTGTGTAAGTGATTTGGGTATAATGGCTGTGATGGCCTCATTATTTTTTTAAAAAACCCGAAACTTAAACCTGGGCTTGGTCCTCTGTACGTTGCGGTGTCTCCTGTCCCCAAATGCACTAAGCTGGTCTGCTCGTTTTGAGCAAGGAATCGGTGCGGCAGTTGCAGCTGGGCTGGTGCAGTTTCCTTTGGCAAGCAGCAGGATCCTGAACATCCCGTTTTGGATCTCCTTTTGGTTTTCTACAGCATCCATTTGGACCCCAAAGCAAAAAGCTAAGATGCACTTCCCAAGCTGGACAGGTGGCGTGTCCACAGAGCCAACCAACATTTTGTGCCCCCCCCCAATTCTAAAAGATTCTCTACACATATACACAGAATCAAAAGGAATGCATTCAGAAAAGAAAATGGCACAGTGTGGCAAGTGGTTGGTGCCATCCAGAGAAGTCCAGCTTCCAAGACAGCACCACCCCATGCAGCCTCCATGACCCTTGATTTACGAGAAGGCAGCATGGCAGAGTCAGGTCCACCCAGGCACATCACAAACTCATACTGCCTGAGCCATGTGGTGCTGTGCTGGCCACAATCTAGTGCAATCACCAAAATAAGGTTGGAGGTCGTTGGTTGTGCTTTCTTCCCGGCTGAATGGCTCAAGCGGCAGTGCCTTGCATATTATCACATAGCCATGTTCTTTACACAGTAGCATCTAAGTAGCCGTTCCCATGAGCTAGACAGGCCACTGATGCTGCCTCCGCCCAGCAATTATCGTGTCCATTAAAAAGGCGTCTGTGAAACAGGCGCCTTAAAAACGCAGAGGGGTTCTCCCCCGACAGCCGTTGGTTCTCATCGGCGAATTGCCTGCACCTTCATGACCTGGATCTCGGTGGCAGCAGTGAAGCACCTGCAGCTCCTGTAGTGTTCGAGGAGTCTACGCCACAAAGGGTTGCTCTCCAGGAGGTAACGGTTACCTGTAAGCAAAGCGGGGGAGGGGAGGAGGGGTTGGGGGAAGAGAGAAGAGTTAAGCAACAATGAAAAGCAGTCCATCCCTCTCCTCGCAGCTTCCTCCTCTTGAGAAGGCATCTTTTCAAGAAAGAAAGAGGCTCCACAGCAACGAATTTGCCCACCTCTCACCGTTTCCATTAAGCCATGTACCTACCTATAATGCAGAGCCCTTCCTGCGCCCGAGTGATGCAGACGTTGATCTGGTTCGGGTCGGTCACGAAACCCAAGTGCTTCTTCTGCCAGCTTTTGGTAGGCTTCCGGTCAACCTCGGAACGGGCGCAAGACCGCACGGTGGACACAAGGACGTACTTCCATTCGCTTCCTGGAGGCCAGAAATTGCAAACAAGGTTAAGCCCTGCTCCACCCAGGAGCCTTGCAGGAGCACGAGAAGAAAAGTCCTCCCAAGGTTCAGACCAAAGTGTCTTCTAGCCCAGCATCCTGGTCTCACAGTGGCCAAGCAGGTGCACATTATGGGGAGCGCATGACTGCAACAGCATCCTCCTCACATGCGATTCACTTGGTATTCAGAGGAGAACAGGATACCCCTGAGTACTGAATTCAGAGGCATACTGAATACCCCTAACTCACTAGTATGGGGTGGGTGACTCTGGGCCAGTGACTTTTCATCCACAGTTCTGCTTGCCACAGCGCATGACCCGTCCTTGGGCGAGCATGATGAGAATTCCCCAGCTCTTCCCTTTTCCTTGCACTATCAAAAAAAGATAGCCCCGAGTGCGGTACACTTAACCTTATCAAGAGCAGTTCCTTGCTGCAGCAAACAGAAGTTACAAACTTCGTTCCTTTGCATCGCTTACACAGCTAGCAGTTGGGAGCGGGAAGAGCAGGGAAGATTAGCCATAGGGGTAATTATAAACGCTTGTGTGCAGACACAGGATGTTTTTCCCAGTGCAGGGTGGCTACCCGTCAGGTCATAAGAACATAAGAGCCTACTGGGTCATGACCTTCTAGCCCAGCATCCTGTTCACACGGCCAACCAGACGCTCGTGGTTGACCTAAGCACAAGAGCCCCCCTCCCTCTCCTCCCGTGGTTTCCAGAAACTGGTATTAAGAAGTATTGCTGCCTCCAACAGTCATCACGGCTAGTTGCCACTGATAAGTCATGAATTTGTCTAATGCTCTTTGAAACCCACCTAGGTTGGTGGCCATCACTGCTTCCTGCGGCAGAGAGTTCCACAGTTAACTATGCACTGCGTGAAGACCATCAACGCCAGGCAGGTCATGCTGGCTAAAACGCAGCGCCCCATGTCACACGGGCGCGACTTACCTTGGCTTTTCATGATGGTGCAAACAGTGACATCTTGCAGCCCTGCCTGGAAAAGAAGTTTCTTGATTTCGACCACCTGGGCATTGTAAGGAGTCAGGATGGCAATCTCGGCAGGTTTGGTGGTTCTGTCGAGTGTCAGCTGCTTTGCTATCCTCACCTGAAAGGCAGCAGAAAGACAACCATCTTTGTTTATTTCACCCACAGTAGCGTGACTCAGAAACAGAGCCCAAGATGCACCGGGAAGATGGAAACCTGCCTGAGTCTCCAATTTAGGGCTGGCTCTCCAGATGTTGTTGGGACTACAACTCCCATCATCCCTGACTGCTGACCATTGCTGATGGGCAATGCAAGTCCATCAACATCTGATTGCCCCTGCAAAGCTATCCCGAAGCTCAATTTATTTTTATTCATTTATTTTGACAGTTTATATACTGGCTAATTGCAATAATCTCTTAAGTGGTGTACAGGGAACTTTATGAAGATAAAAATGAGTCAAAACTGTAACAGCGGAGAGCCTGCTGCAATATTTAAAAACAACAACCACAAAAATCAAATCACACAAAGAAATAAACTGTGATCTTAAAAATCTGGGTTCTTAACATCTGGTGTGTAACTAGCTTTTTCTGCAACTTTTTCTTTGCAGGCTGAAAAGGGTTTATGCTGGTATATACTTCTTTGGTTCTTCTACTTTCATGTCTTATTTCTTGTGAGTCACAGAAATAGCATGTTACTAGACGACCTGTACAAATACAGCGGTACCTCGGTTTAAGAACAGTCCCGTTTACAAACGATTTGGTTTAAGAACTGCGCAAAACCAGAAGTCGTGTCCTGGTCTGCGAACTTTGCCTTGGTCTAAGAACGGAATCCAAATGGTGGAAAGGCACCGGCAGCGGGAGGCCTCATTAGGGAAAGCGTGCCTCGGTTTAGGAATGGTTTCACTTTAAGAACGGACTTCCAGAATGGATTATGTTCGTAAACCAAGGTACCACTGGATGGTGGATAGATGTTGGCATCCGGGGGTGAAGTCAAACCGCTGGAGAATCACAGCGCCTGCTGTGGCTGCAGAGGCAGGTAACTTGTAGCTGCCGCCTTCCGTGCTGTTTTTGCTGCAATTGGCAGAACCAAGGATACCTCCCTGGGGTGCAAGCCTGGGCAGTGTGTATGGAGGTCCTAGGCTGCCCAGACAACAAGACCCCTATCTTGTGGTCCAAAGTAAAGTAGAGTAATATGTTTGGCACCAGCTTGGCAGAGTTGCCAGAAGGAGGTGTACAAAGCATCATCCAACCACCTTAGGGACTGCACTCCAGATTTGTGCGGGATTTACCAGGGGTGCCCAAACTTTTTTCAAAGAGGGCCAGATTTGATGAAGTGAACATGCATAGGGGCCAACAGGTTGTTGACCTTTTTTTTTAGGATTGAAGTTGTTGAACTTTTGGGGGGATTTTACCCCAGGAAATAAACTGCCACAGAGGCTGGATTAAACCAACTGGTGGGCCTCCAAAACAGACTTTGGACATGCCTGCCTTAGCCTTATCTTCTCCTGAGGATGTCCCATAAGGCAGGGGGTACTTTATTTTCTCCTCGGGGTTTATTCTCAGTGCGTTTCTCACGAGGAGCAACCGAAGGGAGCCAAACCCTTACTCCTTACTCACCACTTGCTCCGCTTCTTCAAAGTTGGCCCGAGAATTCTCATTGCCGTCCTCTGTGGAGACCACGAGGCTCTTCTCTCTCCCCTCTATGTGGCCAAAGATGATGGCACAGCAGCCGGCCCTATCCTTGTGGAAGAGGGCGCTGTGGCCACGGGCAAGGTTGGCAGAGGTCTTCAGCTTCCCGTTGTAAAACTCCTCGGAGGGGAACTGGCAGATGTCCCGGTGCTGATGGGATGAAAAAGGGAGCCATTTGTTGTTAGTAACAATAGCAGCAGCAGCAAATTTATAAACCGCTTACGTGCCAAAATGGCTTCTAAGCGGTTTAAAAGTCTAAAAATCAGTTTAAAAATATCCACAAACCATTAACTTTCATAAACTATAGGGTAAAACAAGCATGTTGGGGGGGAAACACACACATAACCACCAGTACAGATAAAGGAACAATTAAAAGTATTGTGCGAGAAAATCCGGTGTAGATTCACCACAGGCTTGTATAAAGGCATCAGTAGTTTTATTTTCAATCTCTCTCCTGAGGATCCCAACATGGAACCTGCCCTTTCCACGATGCCAGACATCTCTTAGCCATGACCACTAAACAGAACTGCCATATATAGTATCTGAAGAAGTGTGCATGCACACGAAAGCTCATACCAAGAACAAACTCAGTTGGTCTCTAAGGTGCTACTGGAAAGAATTTTCTATTTTGTTTTGCCATATATAGTGGCATTCTACCTCCGAATACCAAATGTTGGGGAGAGTGGTAGCAGAGAGCTGCAATAATTCATTTACCGTATTGGCCTGAATATAAGCCGCACCAGCAAATAAGCTGCACCTTTAAAATTCGGCGGCTTGGGAGCGGTGGGCAGACTGGGCGCCGTTGCCCTGCGCTGCTTCGGGGTGGGGGGAGTGCCGCGTCGCTTTGCTGGCAGCGTACGGTCGAGAACATAAGCCACACTTTTAACTTTTCACAATCAGAATTTGGAAGGGGAAAAAAGTGTGGCTTATATTTGGGCCAATACGGTATTTACTGGTGTCCTCCTACCTCCCCCCAAAAATAAAATGTGCCCAGGGCAGCTATCAGGACTAAAACTCATGCAGAGTAAACAACCATATTGGAGATAATGTTACCATGTGAGAAACAGATTAAAACAAACTAACAAAACCCACACCAATGATCTAGCACGGTATCCCCCAATAAACCAGCACAAGGGGAGAGATCCAGCAAGAAGCAAAAGGCAGAACAGGTGAACAAACTATTGTGCATCCTGCTGCAATTCCTCCTTTCCTCCAAACTCAGGAGGGGGCACATCATGCTTTGCCAGCCTTGTCTCAACTTCGCAACAAGTAGCTGTTGGTGTTGACCTTTAAAGCCCTAAGCGGCCTCGGTCCCGTATACCTGAAGGAGCGTCTCCACCCCCACCGTTCAGCCCGGACACTGAGATCCAGTGCCGAGGGCCTTCTGGCGGTTCCCTCATTGCGAGAGGTGAGGTTACAGGGAACCAGACAGAGGGCCTTTTCGGTAGTGGCGCCCACCCTGTGGAACACCCTTCCATCAGATGTCAAAGAAATAAGCAGCTATCCTATTTTTAAGAGACATCTGAAGGCAGCCCTGTTTAGGGACGTTTTTAATATCTAACGCTGTATTGTTTTAACATTCGTTTGGGAGCCGCCCAGAGTGGCTGGGGAAGCTCAGCCAGATGGGCGGGGTACAAATATTATTATTATTATTATTATTATTATTATTATTATTATTATTATTATTATTACTGTGTCCCTTACCATGCGGTACTGGATATTCAGCATCAAAGCCCAGTCTTTGTAGCGTTCAAAGAGCGACGTCTCCATCCCGAGGTTCTTGCAGAAGTCATTGTGGACCACGGGTCTCAGCTGCTTATGATCCCCCAGCAGGACCACCTGGAAGGAAATAATTGTGGTGATGCCCGCTATGTTGAGGAGGAGCAAACGGGTCAACTGCAAAGCGGGCGGAACTTGTTGGTGTGATGTGAATGGTTTTTGGACTGTGGGGGAGGTTGAGGTTTTGTCTATTTGCTTATTAGTGCGTCAGAGTATTGCTTTGTTTATTATCTGAGTGCTGCTAATGTTGATGCGGGTGGCGCTGTGGGTTAAACCGCAGGGCCTAGGGCTTGCCGATCAGAAGGTCGGCGGTTCGAATCCCCGCGACGGTGTGAGCTTCCGTTGCTTGGTCCCTGCTCCTGTTCGAAAGCACGTCAAAGTGCAAGTAGATAAATAGGTACCGCTCCAGCAGGAAGGTAAATGGTGTTTCCGTGCGCTGCTCTGGTTCTCCAGAAGCGGCTTTGTCATGCTGGCCACATGACCCAGAAGCTGTACGCCGGCTCTCTTGGCCAATAAAGCGAGATGAGTGCCGCAACCCCAGAGTCGTCCGCGACTGGACCTAATGGTCAGGGGTCCCTTTACCTTTACCTAATGTTGTTCGTTACTATTTATACGGCTGCTATGGGGTCGTTCCCCCCCACCCAATGGATTTATGGGGGGAAAGTAATGGATTCTATCAGTTGTTCCCAATTAGCTAAGTACTGCAGACCCCCTTTTTGCTAAGCACTGCAGACCCCCAACTTCTGACAATATTGATACCTCTGTGGTAGTTTTTGGCATGTGAATATCTTGATTTCATTCTGTGAACCACCCTGAGACCCCCAGGGTATAGGCCTGTGTCAGAGGACTACCCTCGCTGGAAGGCAAGGAGTTGCCAGGGTGCAACTCATCTTCATTCAGTGGGGGAAGCAGTGATCCCTCTAGTGGGGAGGGGGAGATGGGAGCAGGAAATAGGAGTCAGGGCTCTGACAGGGGAAGAGAGCCCTCGCACCAGGCAGAGGCTGGAGGAGAAGCACCCCTTCCGTCTCCCCATTTGCGCAGGGGGGAAAGACGCAGAGGGGGTAGGCGGGGGTTCCGCATCCCGCGCCTTTTATGCTGGGCAAAGAACTGGAAGGGGTCATTCCCGGACTCTGCCAAAGGATGAGCTGGACGTCTTTTTCTTAACTGCACTGGATATAATTGCACAATAAAGAAACTTAAGTTTCAGAAGTTTCTGCGTCAGCCTGGTTACTCATGAGCAGCCACTGAAAACCTTACAGCCTGTATATAAATTCAATAAATATTAATAATAATACCCACCAACATGTCCCAGCACAAAACTGGTCCGTGCGAGTCACATGAACCGCAAGAGAGCACGGAGCCCGAAAACACACATTTTTGGGTGCTGCGATCTCACAGCCCCCAAACACAGGAAGTTCTGGACAATAGACAAGATATGTGTCATGGACCCCCCCCCTTGGTCTGCGGACCACCAGTTGAGGACAAATGTATTATATGATTCCCTCCCCATCGTATTATGTATTGTACATTTTTATTTGCTGTAAGTCACTTGGATGCCTTTGGGCGACCGGTTTAATAAACTGAACAAATGAACGAGTAAATAAATCGGCGGTTGGCAATGTGCCACCCACTCGTGGCGCCCCCCCCCTTTTGCTGGACTCCAACTCCCAAGCAGCCTGGTCAGTGTTCAGTTGCAGAGGCTGCAGTCCATCAGCGATCTGCAGGGGACCCTGGCGGCAACCTCAAGAAATAAAACAGAAGCCTGTCTGGACGTTAAGGGATATCTAAATAAACGAGGCATCAGCATAACCGCCGTGGCTGTAATCGCAAGCGACTGGCTCACCTTCTCCATCTTCTTGTAGCTCACCAGCGGGATGAGGGTCTCTGGCTCGGTGGACATGGCGCACTCGTCAATCAGCACTTGCTTCACCTGAAGGTGCTCCACCAGGGCTGGCGCAGAGGCAGTGGTGCAGGTGCACAAGATGACGTCGTGGCGCTTCAGCTCATGTGCCCGGGCTTTGCTTAGCAACTGCTTATAACTGCAAGACCGCAATGGAGACAGATTAGTGCATGACCCAGAACCTTACAGGGAGGCAGATGCCTATACCTCCCCTTTAAATCCATTAATGAACAGTAATAGCAATGCAATTCGCTGAAGAATTGATGCTTTTGAATTATGGTGCTGGAGGAGACTCTTGAGAGTCCCATGGACTGCAAGAAGATCAAACCTATCCATTCTGAAGGAACAGGTAGGTAGAAGTGTTGGTCTGCATAGTCAAAACAAAATAAAAAAATAAAATGAGAAGAGAAGACACCCTGGTAAAGACCCTGATGTTGGGAAAGATGGAGGGCACAAGGAGAAGGGGACGACAGAGGACGAGATGGTTGGACAGTGTTCTCGAAGCTACCAACATGAGTCTGACCAAACTGTGGGAGGCAGTGGAAGACAGGAGTGCCTGGCGTGCTCTGGTCCATGGGGTCACGAAGAGTCAGACACGACTAAACGACTAAACAACAACAATGCAATTCTGCACTCTGGCAGTCTAGCTTCTCCTCCCCTACCCCGAAAACCTCCCATTATAGATACACAACTGATCCCACTCATTTTGACCATCTTGCCTAACCTTTTCTAGGCTGGTGATTGGGAGCTGCTGCCGAGGCCACATAACACCGGTCCTGAAAGACCTACATTGGCTCCCAGTACGTTTCTGAGCACAATTCCAAAGTGTTGGTGCTGACCTTTAAAGCCCTAAACGGCCTCGGTCCTGTATACCTGAAGGAGCGTCTCCACCCCCATCGTTCAGCCGGACACTGAGATCCAGCACCGAGGGCCTTCTGGCGGTTCCCTCACTGCAAGAACGATACAGGGAACAAGGCAGAGGGCTTTCTCATAGTGGAATGCCCTCCCACCAGATGTCAAGGAAAAAAACAACTATCTGACTTTTAGAAGACATTTGAAGGCAGCCCTGTTTAGGGAAGTTTTTAATGTTTGGTTTTATTCTGTTTTTAGTGTTCTCTTGGAAGCCGCCCAGTGTGGCTGGGGAAACCCAGCCAGGTGGGTGGGGTATAAATAACAAATTTATTAAAACAAAATAAAAAAAAATTCCTTCCAGTAGCACCTTAGAGACCAACTAAGTTTGTTCTTGGTATGAGCTTTCGTGTGCATGCACACTTCTTCAGATACGTACTGGAAGGATTTTTTTTTTTTTAATTATTTTGTTTTGACTATGGCAGACCAACACGGCTACCTACCTGTAACTGAATAAATTTATTGTTATTGGTATTGTTATTGTTATTATTCGGTCCAATGGGACTTCAGCAGCCTTCACTCACATACTTTGAAGCCTATCTTCGTAAGGCTTACAAACTTGAATTTAAAAAAGGTGGGGGGGGGAGATCCAGAAAGGGGGGAAGCGGAAGCTGAGAATCTCAAGAGTAGGATTCTGCATCAGGACCCCGCTTTAGCTTTGCAAATGTGGTAGCGGTTTTATTGCTGCGCCACTAGGAGGGGAGCAAAGTCTGCACATTTTGTACTTTGGCATGTTTCTGCCAGATTGGAGCATGGATACTGCCTGGATAGCAGAATAGGAGCCCAGCACCTGGAGAATGCACTTAGCTTTCCTTACAGCCACCCACTGCATGAGAGCCCTGGAAGGAAGCGGGCAAAGTAATATGTTACGTCACCAAGATACAAGGGCACCATGTTTGTGGGCATGGGAGTACAGTGGACGCTCGGAGTTACGGGCGTAATCTGTGATGGAGGCAAGCGCGTGACGCAATTCGGCGCTTCTGCGCATGCGCGAAGTGTGGTTTAGTTCTGCCCATGCGCGAGCACCGAAACGCAGAAGTAACCCGTTCCGGTACTTCCAGGTTCCGCGCAGAGCGCAACCAGTAAACACATAACCCGCAGCGGCCGTAACATGAGGTATGACTTTATATTTTTGTCTGAGGCAAGCCACAGATAAGCGGCTGCTGGTTCACGTATTATTTCTTTTATGAGGCTGCATCCAATAGTGGGATTTTGAACATATGAACCAGGGATGCGTTGAGGCTGAACAGAATGAGGTCCCCAAATCCAAACCCCTATAAAATCCAGCCTGGTGTTGCCTTTCATCTCTGAGACTTCAGCAAACCAAGCGTCAGAACTTGGTTGAATTACAGCGAACTCCACCTAGCCCATTATCCTGTTTCCCCACAAGACCACAGTTCTTTGTTATGTCCATGCTTGGGAAATGGTGGTTTGTTGAAACTGGTTAGTGAGAACAAAGCAGAATCAAGCTGAGGTTTAACAACCTGGCTTGTTCTCCAGCCACAGTTCAAGCAAACCATAGTTCAAGCAAACCGTACTTCTCCGTGTGAAGACATCACAGGCTACTGTGGTTTGTTGCAAATCAAAATCAGGAGCTTTCAATCTCCTCTTCTGACACACATTACTAAGGCAACTAGGAGAGTGCAAGGCCTCCAGGGCTTGTTCACATATTTATGGTTTCCCATTACATATGAACTGGGCCTATCACCACGGGACTGTCTGAAGGACTGATTCTGAAATCTCAGAATGAAAATCAAAGCAATAATAAGATAAAAGGTTTCTCCATCGAAGGCTTGGCAGAAAACTAAGCTCTGTGCTGCACTCACTCGTTAATTTCATCCTCTGCTATCTCCTCTCCTCTCTTCACACGTGCATCAAATTCACAGATTTCTCTCGCAAAAGGGTTCGATGGACGACGGATCACGTAGTGTAGAGTTATGTCCCTGTGCAGAAAGTATTACCTTTTAAGTTAAAGGCCAAACACAATGCCCAAACAATAAGAGCTACCCCTTGCAAGTTTTCACCCAAATCATTCCAAGTTACTAGGGCTACAGACTTTAAGATCATTTAATTACTCAATTAAAGCTTTAGTCAATCAACAGGACCATTTTATTGACAAAACTGAGAATTCGGGCTCCCTTTTCATTTTTTAGGGCTGTTTTGGATTCTGATGTGTTGCTGCTGGACAAAATGGAAAGATATATGAAAGAGGGCCTTTACCTGTAACAAGTTGGTAGCTTGGACTCATTAATTTTTCTCCAACCCGCTTCAGTATCTTAAAAAGCACCTCCATTTAGCTTTGCTAAAATGTCATTTGCTTTAATTTGATCTGTGAAAACGCAGAGGCTGCAATCCTAGCACACGTATGTGGGAGAAAGCCCCAGAAAACTTGGTGGAACTGTTTTCCAAATGAACAAGGATTACACTGTAAACCAACTAAATATTATTTAATCACAAGTCTGGAAGGAATATTGGGCTCATTTGCAACACACTCTTTCCACTCCCATCTCTCTCTTCCCCACCCAATGTTCTTGGTTTACTTGGCTCCTTCCTGGTTTGCACCAAAGTATAGTTTGCCACAACATCCAGATCTGCAGACTATTGTTTGGGCTTGCTACATCAAACAAACTTCAAACTGCAATTGCAGCCCTAGTTTTCAGGGTAAGCACACACCAGTGTTTGTCTCTTCCGATGCAATGGGAAACTATGGTTTGCCAGAAACCAGGAAGGAACTAATTCAACCCAGGGCCAAGGAAAGGAAAAGGGGAAGTGCACAAGCCAAATATTGCATCCAGGATCATCCTTGTAACACCAAACTATGGTTTGGTATCCCATCTGTTTTTATATATATTATTCTCACTAGAAGAAACAACAACATTAAGCTGTACCAAATCATATAAATAAGCAGGTTTAACTTTAAGCACTGTTAGAAAAATGTCTACATATCTGATTGTGCAAGGAAATTGAAATTCAAACCTGATCTCCGGCTTGGATTTCGAGTCCCGCTGGGATTTCCGGGACACATGTAGGCTGCTTCCTGGATAGGGGAAATCCATGGTCTCTATAGTCTCTCCATACACCCTCAAAGGCCTTGGAGAATTCTTCATCTTCAACAGCATCTCTGCAGAGGCAGCAAACAGCTAGGCTGAAAAATGAACTCTGCGGCCTATTAAAAGCGACCCAAAGCTTAAGATGCTACAGACACTAGGCTGTTCCTATGCAACAAATTCAACTCGGCTGTCAATGGAGAGGCCCTGCCTGTACAATCTGCTATGAAGTCGCAGAATATTCGCAAACATTCCAACAGTGCAGTCCAAACCCACGAGCACGAGAGTGTTTGGAATAGGTGGATCTTGGGCCGTTGGGGATAAACTGCCGGGACTACATTAGCACAAGTCCCTCATTCCAGCTCCGTCACGGATATACCTGAATACCTTCCTCAACCCGGCTCAGGCATAGCTATGCTGGCACAGCTAGTACTACTTCAGCTGGCTTAATTTAAGTCACTATAAATTCTGGCAGCTTCTTATACTGAGGATTGCTCTGCCTATATTGAAGGAGGTGGATATTATTAAGACAGCCGGCTTACTGTTGCAGGAAAACCAGAAGGCCGGCTTGACTGAGGAGTGGAGATCCCACCCTGTGGAACACCCTCCCACCAGATGTCAAAGAGAACAACAACTATCAGACTTTTAGAAGACACCTGAAGGCAGCCCTGTTTAGGGAAGCTTTTAATGTTTAATAGATTATTGTATTTTAATATTCTGTTGGAAGCCGCCCAGAGTGGCTGGGGAAACCCAGCCAGATGGGTGGGGTATAAATAATAAAATTATTATTATTATTATTAATTGTTGTTGTTGTTATTTTAGGCATAGGAGCAGGACAGGCAGCAAACTACTGCTCCACCCTAGAGTTCAGGGAGGGTATCTTATGCAGAGCAGACACCAGACAATTTTTTAAAGCAATCTCCCTCCCTAAAGACGCCAGACTGTCTCCTTCCCTGCTCAAAACAAAATATAAAAAAAAAAATCCTTCCAGTAGCACCTTAGAGACCAACTTCCCTGCTGTCTTTCTGCTGGCAGGTGAAGATTGTAGTTTTATGGAATCTCCTTTTAACAGCGCTGTGCTGTTTTTATTGTTTCTGTTATCTGTATCTTAATAGATTTGCTTTTAAATGTTTTATTTCATTTAAGATTCCCTTCTATTTGTTTTTAGCTTATTGTATTTTATCTGTGTTTGTTTGAAGTTGTGTAAGCCCCTTTTGAGTCTCAGCGGGACCTATTATTATTATGAACAACAAAAACAATCCAAGTTCATTAAACTTCACATCATTTGTTTTTAATATTCTTTCTTTCTTTTTCTTTTTGCTAATCCCTGCTTGTTCAATAACGTTTATTTGGGATTGACTCTTGGGTCGGCACTCTTCAAGATGTTCCACCTGACTGCAGGCCACATCCTGAAAAGTGAAGTTTCAGACAGGTAGAGTGAATTATAGGGTATTTAAAGGCATTCGAACAGGAAGTAGCAGAAGGGTGCCAGTTAGTGCATAAGGTATTGATCTGATTTGAAGAGAGCTTTCCTATTCTATTTAATTCAAGAGGGTTCTGGAAGCTTCTATGTGTGAAAGAAACAAGCAGAAAGTTCGTGATGTTTGGGTTGTTCCTTCCGAGAAGCTGAGTACAGCTGGCTTAAACTGATTCTCTTACCTCTTTCAGTCAAGGTCATGCAGACTATAATAATAGGCCAGAAGGAGCCAGAGTTTTACACTTTCTGTTTCTATCTCTTTTCCATCTGATGTTGTGTTTTGTATATAGCGTTAAGGTTTAGTCTTATTATAAGTTATTGCAAGTTCAAGTTAAGTCTGCTGCAACTGGATTTCTTATGGACAGTGCCAATCCTGAACGTTTTGGATTTGAGACCATTATGCTCATTTGCCTTCAGTAGCAGCAAAGCTCTGCTGGATGAAATATTAATTGCCTCTGGTCTATTTTGGGGGGGGTGAATCCTGCAACGTGTTTACGTTGTTACTCTGCTAACTATACGTTGGAGTTCTACTCTGGATCAATATTGAGTAGATTTTCAGCGACAGAGGGGTCTTAGCAAAATGATGGAGCACAGCTGTGACGGGAACAGCCCAACCCAATTTACACTCCAGACCATCTCCACTTTGACTGCTTCTCCATGATGTAAGAATGGATCCTCCGCACTCAACAAAGACAATTACCAGCAACAACATCGACGGATTTGTTTGATGGCCCACAGTACATGATGTGGCTCTTTGCTTTCTTGGGACCATCCAGAGTTGGTCCTTTCCCTTTATCTTCCAGATTTAGCTGATGGAACCAGTAGACGATATGGACACCAACCACGGTCTTGCCAGTCCCTGGACGAGGAGGGGGAGAAATAGCAATAGAAATGGCCTGCCATTATAGAATCATCGAGTTGGAAGGGAAAACAAGAGTCATCTAGTCCAACCCCTGCAATGCTGGAATCTTTTGCCCAACATGGAGCTTGAACCCACCACTCTTTGAGATGAAGAGTCTCATGACCTACCGACTGAGCTACCACCACAGATATCCCTGACTTGGCGCTGGTCCTACTGAACTGCTAATGGGATTTTTAATGAGATATGTATAAATAAAGTCATGGAACAGTTGGGGCAGATTTAATATCAGCAACACACACACACAAACACACCCGCCAAGAATCAACTGCGCACCCCACCCCCATGTTGTCAACTCACCTGGCGGGCCTTGGATGAGTGTGAAAGGCTTTCTCAAGGCCTCCGAAATGGCATGGTTCTGGCTCGGGTTGAGTTTCCGGAAGCTTCCAGGAAGATCAAAGCTTTTGAGTGCCCAGAACTTAGACTGCCTCACTGCTGTGTATTTTTAAAACAACAGTAACAATGTAAAACAGACATCAAATCACCAAAACATCAATTGCATCATTTTCGCCTGTACTCAGTCATAAATCTGCTCGACCCAGCTTTACGTTTTCTGATTTTAAAAAAGGCATGAAAATTTCACGTTTAAATGGTATCGCTCATCCCTAAAGTATCACTCAGCACTAAAGTATGCATCTTGAGGACTTTGCATGTTATTAAATGCATTATTACAAAATAAATAATAATAATAATAATAAAATATATTATTTGTACCCCGCCCATCTGGCTGAGTTTCCCCAGCCACTCTGGGCGGCTCCCAATCGAGTGTTAAAAACAATCCAGCATTAAATATTAAATTTAATACTAAAAACTTCCCTACACAGGGCTGCCTTCAGATGTCTTGGTGGAAGGAACTAACTGCAAAAAGTAACCAAGTAGGCATAGAGCAAGGTTCCCCAAACTTGGGTCTCCCGCTGTTTTTGGACTACAACTCCCATCATCCCTAGCTAGCAGGACCAGTGGTCTGGGATGATGGGAACTGTAGTCCAAAAAGAAGCGGGAGACCCTGCTATAGAGCCTGAGTGGGCTCTTCAGACCCTCCGGACTTTGTCCTGTAATGCGTTACTGAGAATAAAGTCTGACCAACTGAGAAATGGGTGTAAGCCTCTGCACTTGAATCCCCAGGATTTGTCCCCCACCCCTAGTTCCGAGTTGATGCCTCAGACTGACAGCAAAATCCTGATCAGCGTGCATGCAATTGCACCCTGAATCTTGCATGCCCTAACAAAAGCATTAAAAGATTATTAATATTTTGAGCATCTCAAAATAACAACTAATATGAAGGTTCTGGTGATATGCAAACTCAATTGTGTAGATAATCCACAGGTCAATCGGTTAAAAGGCACGTGACCCAATCAACCCTAGTAATTATTGGAAAATATAGACAGTGACAATATTGGATTAGATTTCTTACGCAAACTTCCAACATAAAAATCCCCATGCGGGTTGCAACAATGTAAATATACAATGCTAAAATAATGTACAATCCAAATAATGGCTGCTTTTGCAGCATCAATGCCTATTATGGTTATTATTAAACACTATAACCTGCACTGGCAGGTAGCCGTGTTGGTTTGCCATAGTTAAAACAAAATAAAAAATAAAAAAATTCCTTCCAGTAGCACCTTAGAGACCAGTGTATCTGAAGAAGTGTACATGCACACGAAAGCTCATACCAAGAACAAACTTAGTTGGTCTCTAAGGTGCTACTGGAAGGAATTTTTTTATTTTTCGTATTGTTTTGACTACAACCTGCAGTTTGTGTCCACTTACGTTTTTCAGATATTTCCTTGCCGAGGGCAATTTGCTGAGCAAGCTCAGTCGCGTGCTCCAGTTTCCAAATGGCAATCTCCTTCCGGCTGCAGGAAAAGGAAGAAATGTTGTGTGAGGTTAAAGCCAATGAGAAGCAGGATGGCATGGAAGAAGAAAAAAAGGAAGGGGCAAGTCTGGAGAGGTTCCAGCCAAGAGTGGGAGAATGTGCTGATCTCTCTGTTTCTCATTTTTCTAATCTTGTACAGTGGTACCTTAGGTTAAGAACTTAATTCGTTTTGGAGGTCCGTTCTTAACCTGAGATACCACTTTAGCTAATGGGGCCTCCCGCTGCCGCCACCGCACCACCACCAGACGATTTCTGTTCTCATCCTGAAGCAAAGTTTTTAAACTGAGGTACTATTTCTGGGTTCAATCTATAACCTGAAGCACCTGCAACCTGAAGCGTCTGTAACCCGGGGTACCACTGTATTTGGCTCCTCGCATTCCCTGCAGCAGTGTGTAATTTTAAAAGAGCTCTTTGTGAAAATCCACCAGCAATTCAGTGTGAATTTCTCCAGATATACACATTTGTGTGTGCCATTTTTGCATAAAAGGCACCTTTCTGCAAACTTAATTTTCTCTAAGAGCATGCATTCAAGAATGTTACCTTCACCAACGTATGCCCTTTTTATGCACGCGTTACTTTGCTGGAAAACAGCATTGCACAATTAGGAGAAGTGCAAATTTTGAAAGTTGGCAGTTCTCAAACTGTTCTGGAAACTGCTGATTTGTTAGTAAAAGTAAAGGGACCCCTGACCATTAGGTCCAGTCGTGTCCGACTCTGGGGTTGCGGCACTCATCTCGCATTACTGGCCGAGGGAGCCGGCGTACAGCTTCCGGGTCATGTGGCCAGCATGACAAAGCCACTTCTGGTGAACCAGAGCAGTGCATGGAAACACCGTTTACCTTCCCGCTGGAGTGGTACCTATTTATCTACTTGCACTTTTGATGTGCTTTCAGACTGCTAGGTGGGCAGGAGCTGGGACCGAGCAATGGGAGCTCGCCCTGTCACGGGGATTCGAACCACCGACCTTCTGATCAGCAAGCCCTAAGCTCTGTGGCTTAACCCACAGCGCCACCCGCATCCTGCTTTTTTGTTAGGTTTGCCTTTAAGTGCCAATAAAACTGAGATTCTCCCTTGTGCCAAATTCTCCCTGTGTTAAAATAGCAATAGAATGGTCTTGGAGGTATAGCAGGAGTGGGCCCATGTTGCTTTTGCATAAAGAGGAAGAGGGAACAATCACCGTACATGGTGGAAATGTCTCAAAGTGGGGAGATTTTGCTTCATGGTCAATGGTGGCCACTCCTGACATGTATGGCGGGGCCCTGCTGTTCTGCTGGACTCCCAGCTGTGACAGCACCGCTGCTCACCATGGCACTGAAGGCAAGGGAGCACCACCATGGAAACTGCACTCCTGCCTTTGCTGCAAACCAGTTGTGCCCCGTACTGGCAAGTTGTACCCTTTGCTGGCCTAGTGCCCACCCCACATTTTGGACTACAACTCCCATCAGCTTGGCTGGAGCTGACAGGAGTTGTACAGGTGAAACTCGAAAAATTAGAATATCGTGGAAAGGTTCGTTTCTTTCAGTAAATTCAACTTAAAAGGTGAAACTAATATATGAGATAGACTCATGACATGCAAAGCGAGATATGTCAAGCCTTTATTTGTTATAATTGTGATGATTATGGCGTACAGCTGATGAGAACCCCAAATTAACAATTTCATCAGCTGTACACCATAATCATCACAATTATAACAAGCAAAGGCTTGACATATCTCGCTTTGCATGTCATGAGTCTATCTCATATATTAAACTCCAGTAGCTAATGAAAACAATTGCTTACATAAATGGACTTTTCCACGATATTCTAATTTTTCGAGTTTCACCTGTAATCCAAAACAACTGGACGGCACCAGGTTAGCAAAGACTGCTTGTAGCATTGTGAACTGTTGACTATCCATATGATCCGCAATGATAAAAGTTCTTGAAACTCAGCTGCAGAACAAGCAAAATGGTTCGGAGCAATGCAGACTTACGTATCAGGCAGCAACTTTGGAATCAGCTCCACAGTGAACTTTGACGTCTGCTGGGTGACCTCCACAGGGATATTTTCCATGGACATAAAATGGATGCTGAAACGCACCATCGATGCACCTCGCTGGTCAGATTTATCGTTGTCGTCAAACTCATCGGTCCGCCCGTGGGCCACCCAGGTGTACGTAGCAGGATCGATCGTGAATTTGCCAGCCTCAGCGCTTCCCTTAGTCAAGCTGAGCTGCTGGAGGCCACGGCTGAGGGCTTCTGCATCATCCTGGTCCCCATCCGCTTTCAGGCCCGAGAGGCGGACACAGAGGTAGCAGTGGCTCAGGTTCACTTCAATGGCACACTCCTTCATGAACTCCTTGGTCAAGGAGAACGTCCCCAGGAGGTGTCCTTTCTTTGACCTCTGCTTCTCCCAGGAGATCTTGACGTCGTGCAAGACGATGGAGTCGTTTTCTGCCACGGCGCACGAGGCGGCTTCCATGTCGGAGATCGGCAGCCACACCTTGCGGTAATCGGAGGCATCCTTGTAAATCTCCTTGGATGCCAGAGTGGCGTATTTGGAGAAGCAGTCAATGGGCCTCTCGGAGTGCTGCAGACATACGTCAAAGCCTGGGGCCACAGTCCACAGTTGCAAAGACGGCACCAGGAAGCCCCGCTGGACATCTGTGGTGAGCTGGAGGCACAAAACATCTCCGGCGCTGAGCTCCAGTGACAGTTCTACATAGTGTGAGCACTTGCTCCTCTCCATCCTGCCCATAGTTCTCAGCTGCGTGCTGTGGCCCTTCTCAACGAGGGAGATCATCTCCTCATAATCTTTGTTCCTGACCGCTGTGAGGATGTTGCGCCAGGCCTGCACGTTGAAGAGGGAGACACTCTTGTCCCACAGCACTGGAGACTTTGGAGTGCACTCCTTTGAGGTCACCACGGAGTAGATCCTCTTCTTCCACGTCAGCCTCACGCTGTTCTGTTCCTCGATGAAGGCCGGTTGCGCCACCAGCTGAAGAGCTCTGTAGTTGACGAGTTGAGGGTCTCGAAGGGTCTCCCTGTTCAGAGGAAACATGATTCTGAAGTTCTTGGCCATCCCTTCCACGCAAATCACAAAGGAAACCTTCTGTCGGACTTGTTTCTTCAGCTGAGTTGCCATCTCCAACGAGTGGGCCTTCTTCTCATAGGCATTCGCCATGCTGTTTTTCCTGTTGAAATCGTGGCAGAGGAACTCAATGTCCTCTGAGGAGTACTGCACTGGCTTCTTTAAAATCACGGACAGGATGTGACGCTGGAGGATCAGGTCCATGTAGCGTCGGATAGGGGAAGTCGCCCAGGTGTAAGAGTCCACGTGCAAGGAGTAGTGGCCCACTTTGGACTGAGGAGACGAATTGGAACGGAGGAAAAATGAGCGGGACAGAAGCTTCCGGAACTCCATGTTCACCGGGGCCAGCTTGGGGTGGATGTCGTCTGTCGTAATAAGGTCGAGCATCTTGGGGACATCGCAAGCATCAGCAGCTGACTTGAGGTGGTCCCACAATGAAGTCAGGAGGGTAAACTTCCCACTGGTCCCCATGTGGACCCTTGTGGCTGGAGCTCCCAGATGATGCGAGAGGTGGGTGGACAGAGGAATTATGTCACTGTATTTTTCCCTCATCTGAGCCATCTGTTGTGGGTTGGGCTCCACCTGGCAGCGCAGAGGGGTTCGATCTCTGGTGGAATCCTTGTTGGTGAGGAAATCGCCCACGGAACTGTTGAACATGATCATGAACTCCTCAACCATCTGGTGGGAACACCTCTGGCCCAGAGGACATTCCTCATCCAGTTGATCATAATAGCAGTCTTCATGAAGCCGGGACAACCGATGTACGCGGGAGAAGTGGTATGCGACCGCAACACAATCCTCCAGGGTATCAAAGTGGAGGGATGGCGCCTCTGCCTTGTAGCAGTTCTTGATGATGCCCTCTGCCTCCTCATAGGTCAGCTGCCGGTCTGAGCAGATTGTCGACACAGCAAAGGAGACAATCGCCATCTGGTCCATCTTCTTATCCACCGTGACAAAGAGAGAGATCACAGGCCTATCTTTCTGCGGCAGGAGACTGCAGAGGTCTTGGCTTAGCTGAGGTGGGAGCATGCAAACCGGCTCCTTTCCGGGAGCGTAATAGGTGGCTCCCCGGTTCCTCGCTTCCGTATCGAGAGCGCAGCCTTTGGGGATCACGGAAGCTACGTCGGCAATGTGGACCCCTATCTCATATTTGTCACCCAGGTCTCGGACACTGATGGCATCGTCCAGATCCTTTGCACCTGGGGGGTCAACAGTGAAGGTGAGGTATGCCCGAAGGTCTTTCCGGTTACCCTTTGTAAGAGAGGGATTGCTAGAGGAGAATGTGGCCACCTCTTTGTTCACTGAGGGTGGGTGTTTGCTCCTGAGGCAGTATTCTGTGTCAAGGATACGCAACCCTTCCTCTAGGGTCTTAGCCAGAGGAAGAACCTCCGTAATAATCCCTAAGGGGTAGTAAAAGCCATCCCGCCACTTAACAACTTGGACCACAAAGAGGCAGTTCCTCCTCAGTTCTTGGGTTACCTTCTTGCAGGTCTTCAGCTTGATCTTGCCCCCTTGATCCACCCTGCGGATGGGAATGACATTGGGTTCATCTCTCAGCCCCGGGACGAAGATTTTGGTGACGGTCTGGTCAATGGGGACCATGACGCGGGGGTCGAACTCATCCATCATGCAGGTGAAGATGCGGTCCCGGTCAGCCTTCTTCAGAACCCCCACCACTTTCCCACGGACGCTTCCCTCGGCCGCGGCCTTCCCTGGGCCGGGCTGCAGGATCTCCACCAAGACCTGGTCCCCAGTGAAGCCCACCCCACAGTGAAGCCGGCCTTTGATGTGGATGTTCAAGAGAGGGACGTCGTCCAGAGTGAAGGCAGACGCTCGGTCGAATTGCTCCTTGATGAGCTCGCATCGCTTGTACATGTTGGGGTTCATGCGCAGACACTCCTTCATGGTTTCCGGGCGGAAGCTGACGTACTCCTGCCTGCTGCTCTGGACGGTCGACACCTCGGACTTCACGTTCATCAGCCCTTCGTCGGAGACCGTCACCACCATGTCTTTGCTCTCGTCCAGGAGCTCCTGCAATATGGGGTCGTCGACGTTCAAGCTCTCTGCATCCGACAGCCAGGATTCGGTGTCGCTGCCCTCTTCCTCGAGCTGGGGGCTCCCCCTGTTCCAGCTGGCCCGGTCACACACCGCTTGCCTTATCTCCTCCAGCGTCAAGGTTTCAGGAGTCACGGCCTTCTTGTCAATGCACTCCTTGAGGAAGCCTTTCCAGACTTTGCTGCACTGCCCGAAGGAACACAAAGCCACCGCGTCCCCCACGACAACGACCTGGGACTGGGCCCTCGTCATGATGGTGTTCAGCATCCGAGCATCATTGAAGAATTCCAGGTTGGAGCAGTTGAGGTGGCAGAGGCTCTCCCTGGTGTGAATGGTGCTGATGATGATAACGCGGAACTCCCTCCCTGTTTTGAGAACAAGATAGAATTGCAAGAAAAATGGAAAGGGTTGCGGCTTCCAAATGGAGACCATGAAGCAGAGGTAGATACAGTCAAGAGTCCCTCAGACAGGACCCAGATTTGCCACAATCTGATCATGGAGGGTATGGCTAAAGGTGGGAACTGAGAGGTGGTCTGAAACATATAATTTGATCCAACCAAGTCCAATGCAACCTGGGCTTGTATCGCAACTAAGCCCTACTCACAGCATTTCCATTGATTTCAGCAGGACTTAGTTGGATCGAGAGCATTGGGTTCACGTAGCTCAGTGGTGTCTACTCTGACTGGCAGTGGCTCTCTAGGGTTTCTGACAGGGGACAGAAGCTGCCCCAGCCCTACTTGAAGGCACCAACCAGGGTTTTAATCTGGGACATGCAAAATGGGATGCTCTGTAACCGAGCTGCGACCTAGGCATAGCTGTCAACTTTTCCCTTTTCTTGCGACAGGGTGGATTTGATTTAAATCAAACTGATTTAAATCATGATTTAAATCACTAGTCAGTAAGGCTTGATTTAAATCACAGTTTTCTACATAAAGACTAATTCTTGCTGGTATAACTTTAATATGCAAGTAGATGAAGATTTTTAGAATAACAACTTTTCATATTAGTTTTTTTATCCCCAGTTTAATAGGTTAATCATTCATATTTGGACAACTTTTCTGTTGTACTTAGGAAGGAGAAAAATAATCATTACCTTAATAATAACAATTTAAATAGATTTATTAGATCCATTCCACTCCAAACAATCAGAAAAATATTGTTTCTATTCTATTCACTGAACTTCTTGAAACTTAGCACTGAAGGGGTTGATTCTGTATTCATAGGTTTGTAGAACAATAGGATTAAGGTCTTTTTCTCAACTCTGTTCATGTTATAACATTTTTGCTGTGAAGAAGAGGCATGTGATCTCTGCTGAGTCAAATTCAGTTTTGAGAACTGCAAAAGTAAACCAAGCATCTGTGATAATATCTTGTAGGCAGAGAAACTGCCCAATAATCTTACAAAAACCTCTGGAAGAGCATAAATGACATTGTGAATGGATTAATGGAATTTATTTACCAAAAAATTAAACATATACAGCCTTATTCTACATAATTAAAAAACTAATCTTTATTTCATGATTGAATAACCTTTGGATGGTAATATATTTTCCTCAAAAAGCATTTTATTTTAAAAAAAAATCCGTTTTTTGTTTGTTTGTTTTTTAAAATAATTGATTATTATCCACCCTGTCTTGCGAGGAATCTTATTCGGAATAAGGGAATTTCCCTTAAAAAAAGGGAAAAGTTGACAGCTATGCACCTAGGAGCACAGGAAGTTGCTTTAGACCAAGTCAAGTCAGTGGTCCATCTAGCCGAGTATTGTGGCGGAACAGGTGCTCTGTCACTGAGCTCTGGCCCATCCCTGTGACAGGGAGTGGCTGCTTGGAAAGGGTTATGGGATAGTGTCCTCATTTCTCATAAGCTGCGGTTCCTTCTTTGGCTTCAAGTACACCTGGCAGCTGGGCAAGTACCAACCTGGCAGGTTCTCGTAGCTCTCCACCATCACTTCCCCCCGGCGCTTCTTCCTCAGCTCCTGCCTTATGGCTTTCACCTGGCGAAAATAAAGAGGAGACGGTCAATTCATCAACAGGCAGGTGGCATTAACAAGGCTGGATGCATCTTCTGCAGCACAAGGGAGGTACGTTTTTTGCCATTACAGGTCCTGCTGCATTTCTGCCTATCATGTAGCTGTTGGAAGCATGTCAAGAGATTGGGGAGCTGGCAATGTTTGTTATACAGTGGTACTTCGGGTTACATACGCTTCAGGTTACAGACTCCGCTAACCCAGAAATAACGCTTCAGGTTAAGAACTTTGCTTCAGGATAAGAACAGAAATCGTGCTCTGGCGGCGCAGCGGCAGCGGGAGGCCCCATTAGCTAAAGTGGTGCTTCAGGTTAAGAACAGTTTCAGGTTAAGAACGGACCTCCGGAACGAATTAAGTACGTAACCAGAGGTGCCACTGTAGATTTATTGCTTCGAAGGAGTTCTAAACTGCTCGCACAGTAAAGTGTCAGAGCAGTGCACAGGGAAGCAAAAATAAACATACAACACAGAACATAATCACAGATAAAATAACAGGACAACGCCCAAAGATGATCAGTGGGCATTAATTAAAAATGCCGTTGAGAATAGGCTTGGGCAAATAAAAAGATCTTAACAGGATCGCTTGTAATTAGTCTCCATATCGATACACAAAGCCATTTGTCAGTGTATCTGAAGAAGTGTGCATGCACACGAAAGCTCATACCAAGAACAAGCTTAGTTGGTCTCTAAGGTGCTACTGGAAGGAATTATTTTATTTTATTTTGTTTTGTCTGGGATAGTTATCCTCATCTTGCTGGCTACTGTTGGGTAGGATGGAACTGTGCTCTCACCTGCAATATTTTCCCAATTTATTTTGCATGTGGTTATTTTGCATGCTTGCAAGATTTGGCTTTGGAGAGCACAGGCTTTGCTCTTGCTGCATACAAACCTCCTGGCTTATAAAGCAAGCATTTGTTTTGTTTTTTAAATGTCTTGGCGACCAGGCAGTAAAGTTTCCATAAAATGGAGAACATTATACAATGCAGGTGGGAAAAGATGAACAATGGAATCCATGGAGGGAAGTCCAAGGAAGTTCAAAGAATCCTACGTTTCTATGATTATGATTATGTTTTATGTATGAGTGTAAATCAGGCACCCCCAACCTTCAGATGTTTTGGACTACAATTCCCATCATCCCTGACCACTCGTCCTGTTCGCTAGGGATCATGGGAGTTGTAGGACAAGGCATCTGGAGGGCCGCAGGTTTGGGGGTGCCTGGTGTAAATGTTAAATGTAAAACTGAATAAAAAATTATACTAATAATAATGTTGCCCCTCCTGTCACTGAGCAAATAAATAAAATAATAACAATAATAATCTATATATTAAATGTCTCTGCATCCAGTCCGTGTGTCTCTGGGTTTGCGCTACTGACATGTGCCCCACGGACACAGGGATGGAGCAAAGGCGGCAGTTGAAGCGGCGGTTGAAATGGAATGCTGGCGCACCAGACTGAAGGGCGGCCGAGAAGGGAGGACACGCTGCCACTCTCGCCGCTGGGCAGAAGGAGGAGAACCGGGGGGGGGGGCGAAGCCTCCCGGGAGAATGCCGCCGCCTCCGCCTCACCCCCCTCGCTTCCCCACCCATGCCCCACACTCCGAAAGGGGCTGGGAGCCCCTCCGGAAGGAAACCTGTCACCTTCGTGCAGTAAGTATGTTTAGGAGCAATAAAAGGAAAACGCCGTCATTTCTCCCTCAGGAATCTTAATGCCGTGTAGGGAGCGCATGGTTTGCCCTGCTCCCTGCAAGGACTTTGGGTTTTGTGTAATGTTCTAGCGCCCGTTATTTTAACGGGTTTAATAATAATAATACCTTTATTGTCAATGTACAACCTGTGTACAATGAAATTAACTGAGCCTCCCCCCCCCAAACACTCAATCTCATTGCACTCTGTGTGCTTGTCGCACAACACACCAACCCCGAAATTCAGTTGTACTATATTATTTTCCGCTCAGCAGCCTAGTAACAGCCCACGGATAGAAACTGTTTTTTCGCCTGTTGGTACGACTGATTGCGCACAGTCCCAACCACACGGTAACCCTCATGACGCACCTGGATCCCATAAGAGACCACGCATATCCTCTTGAAGTCCAGCTGTCCCCACTCATCCGGCCACCTCTGGGCCATCTCTTCCACCTTCTCCACGACCTGCCCGATCTCCGAGGCGTTGCGCCAGGAACTGATGGAGGCATCCCACTCGGCGGAACCGGCAACGTGGCAGAACATGAGCGGGTGGAACTCGGGGTGCGGAGGGATGTTCCCCATAGCGCGGATGGCGTCCCCTTTCCCGACGTAGAAGTGCCTGGAGACGAAGTCGATTATGCTCGCCGTGGAGCGGTAGTTCTCGCTGAAGATTATCCTGCTCTTCAAGGCCACCTCGTGCTTCTCCTTCTGGTAGTATTGGAAGAGGCGGGTCAGGAGCGTGTGGTCGGCCGACTGCTCCACCGCCTGCAGGGAGAACAGCTTGGGGGTCGTCTGCATATGGTCCCCGGCGAGAATGATGCGGGTCTCGAACGTGGCCAGGGAGAGGGGGACCAGGGCCTCGCACTCCAGCATCTGGGCAGCCTCGTCTATCAGGATGTGGCTGAAATAGCCAGGGGGCAGCCCAAGTTCCCGGGAATACTGTGCGGTGGTGATGATGATCCTGTGCCGACCCAGCTCTTCCTTCGTGGGGAGGCGGAAGGAGTCTCGGTTCTGGGAGAAGCAGCAGTAGAGCTTTGTGGTGAGGTCTGTTGCAATGATATTACGCTTGGTGTTAATGACCCTTAATGGGACGGCCTCGGGGTGCCCAGATGTCACGTAATCGTGGAAATACTCACGGATGTACATATCAGCAGCACTGGAAAAATAAGATGGGTTTACTGCAGTGATTTAAAAACATAGACCTTGTAGCAAATCAGACCATTGGTCCGTGCAGTTCCATATTGTCTACACGGACTGGCAGGATTTCGAGCAGGAGTCTCTCCCCATGGAGATGCCAGCAGGGATTGAACCTGGGACCTATTGCTTCCAAGGCAGACACTCTGCCGCTCAGCTACCACTGAGCAAGAGCTTGCTGAGCACAAGAGCGACTCACCTGTCAGGGGCTGAACTCCGTCACTGAACTCAGGAGGAATGGTGGGGACCGCACCGCCCACTTCTCCTGAACCTTCCCAAAAACAGGACAGTATAGATTTAGAACAGAGGTTTGCAGAAGGCTGCAGAAGCTGGGAAATATGGGAGAGGAACAGCAGGAAGAAGCACCACCAGGGGAGAGATAGCTCACAGACTAAGTGTCCTTGGAAAGCATTCCTGATTCCCTCCCTCCCAAGACTGGGTGGGCATTGAGGGTATTAGAACAGAGAGCTCAGAGGCAGAAAGCTCAGATTAACCAACACAGGAGTGACATTGAATAGGGGAGATGTAGGGGGGGTTGGGACATTACATGGAGCAATGCCATTATTAAGGAAGCCTGCATTCCTTCATTGTTCTCTGTGAATTATTATTTATTTTTCCCTAGGTTTTTTTTAATGTTACATGCAAGAGGTACAGAAAATGTGTTTACAAAGCCACACCACACTGTATAAAAGTTGTGTATAAAAACTACTTAACGGTGAGCAAAAAGAAAGTTAAGATGTCAGGTTTGTGAAACATTAGTGCGACGTTTTGGTGGGAGTGTAAAAGTTGTACACATTTCTAACACCAAAAAAAATCCCTTATGAAACTACAGAAACTATTGGGTCTTTTGGCTGTTGGTTTATATAGTTCTCTGTGAATTATTGAATGAATTGCTTGGTAAGAGCTTTTATCGTTCCTCCGATTCTGGGCTGCCACCATGGGAGGGATCTGATTCCCCGAAGCCTAACATCAACCTTGTTAGAGATTTCAGAGTTGCCTACGTGCAGAAATGCAGCTGTATATCTCCAAGCAATTAGCTAGTTGGCAGAAAGCCCAGATCTGCTCTCTCTCAGACCCTTAGCAACGACCTGTGATTGGTCAATGAGTTCCTAATGTTTAGCTCTGTGGAATCTTCTTGGTCTAGTGTAGTTAGTGAATCATTGCCCGTGTCCGAACTGGTCAGTCTGGAGAGAGAGAGCAGAAAACAGATTTTATGTTTTGCCCTCTTCTATTTTGACATCCTTTAAATATATTTGAACATGGCTTCAATCATATACCCATATGATATAGTTATCTCTGTGATTGCTGAAGTTCCTGCGTTGAGCTGTCCAGTCAATTAGACAACAGCCAGAAGCTTCCAGAAAAGTCTGCGTCTAACTCTGTGGTGTCCAGGAATACGTTATAGTCCTGACCACTAAATCTGGTTTCCAGCCCCAGGAATTCAGAAGCAAAGCCCTCTCCTCTCCAAAGGACCCAACTTACATGTTGGTGTGGGTGCAGATCAGAACACGGGTCTTTGGCTGCTTGATGATCTCAAAGGTGGCCATGGCCAAGGTGTAGGTCTTCCCGGTCCCAAATGGCCCGTAGATCAAGAGAGGAGGCACTTGCCTGACCCCAGCCGCCTGCCCGGTGATGAAGCAGATGGCTTGGCTCTGCTTCTTGTTGGCCCTCTGCGGGAGAACCTGCCCGAGGGGTCGTGGGATGGAGCATGCAGCGACGTCGGGGAAGACGAGCTTCTCGTCATGCAGTTGGTCCACGGCCCAGTGCCACTGCCGGAACTGGATCTGGTCAATCTGGAACTGGACCTCCACCTTGAGGGACATCTCTGCTCGGAGACCCAGCTCGACGCAGCAGCGCTTGGGCAGGAGAAGCCAGATGCTCTTCTCGGCCTTTGTCTCAAGGGAGACCTCAAAGACACGGTTGTTGACCGGAGGGTCGGGGGCCAGGAAGGCAGTTTTGACCAAGCGGTAGAGCAAGTAGCCTTCGTTGGAGTCTGGGGTCAGGGAGTAAGGGGTGGGGAGGTGGGCAAATAGCTCTCCTTCGGGTGCACACTTCATCCCCATGAAAAGGGTCTCCATCATCTGCTGAATGGAGATGGTCACTTGGAAGTTGAGCCTGTATATCAGAACAAGGGGGGAATCGAAGAGGAGGGAAAGGGATTATTAGGAAGAAGGGGAGGAGGCAAGATGGGCAAAGAGACGTGCATGAATTTAAAATCCTGAAAGATCAATGGAAAACACAAACAAACAAAAAACGCAAACAAACAAACAGCAGCCTATTTGACTGGGTTACCCTAGCCACTCTGGGTGGCTCCCAACAAATTCAAACACAGTAAAACACAGATGCGATTTTCGGCGTCTGGGCATGCGCAGAAGCAATTTCCGGCATCGCGCTGCGCCGGCTCGACCCACGGAGGATCTCTGTGGGATTGATCCGGCCCATGCCTGGTAAGCCTTGCCGACCCCTGGGCCAGAACCTTACTTTTAAACAACGACAACACTCATGGTTTATAGAACACTCGTTAGTACATCAGGGATGTCCAACAGGTAGGCCGCGATCGACAAGTCGACCCCAGGTTGCCAGAAGTCGATCGCAGGCTCGTTTTTGTCCGCAGGTGAAAAGGAGCATTTGGCCCTCGCCCCTCCCTCTTCCCTTTATCTGCGCACGATTTGAAGAGCGAAAGATGGAGTCTCTGCTGGCAGGATGACTTGCCTATTTTTGCCCCCCTAAAAAAAACTCAGCAATTTTGACCTGCATCCCCCAAAAAAGGTCGACAATAATCTCTACCTCCCTCAGCCAAAAAAAGCTCAATAACTTTGACCAGCCCCCACCCTGCCACTTTTTTATTCCGTGAGTAGATCACAGTCTCTTGGATTACATTATCTCCTAGAGACAACAACTCTGTATTATTATCCCCATAATGCAGAAGGGAAAGCTGAGGCTAAAAAGCAAAAACCTTGGCCTCACTCACTTGGCGATCAGCGCTTCCTGCGCCTCTTCCTCCCTGAACAGGAAGTTGTGCATCTGCTCGCGGTAGTTCAGGCGGGCGATGGGCTTGCCCTGGGCGCCGCGCTGGAAGTCCAGGGAGAGCGACGGTGCCTTGTACTTGGCCAGCAGCTCCAGCTCCTGCCCGGTGCGCTCCACGCTGGGCACCACCACCCGGTTGCCGCTGTGCCAACGCTCGAAGTCCACGAAGCGGCTGCTCTGCCCCGCGGAAGACAATTCCACTTGCCAGGGGGCCTCCTTCTGCCCAACCCGGGCCTGCAGCTTCCGGAGAAGGACCGGGCGCTCACCAAAGTCGAACACCAGCCACTGCTCGTAGACGCCAAAGGTCTGGCACTCCAGGCACACCTCCACCTCCGTCGCCGGCGGAGACTCCCGTACGGCCTTGAATCTTTCTCCCGAGGCGTAAGTGACACCTCGCTTGAGCCCGCTCCCTACCAGGTAGAAGGCAGCGCCAGGAACGCGCTTCAGCAGGGCCACATGCACCAGCGGCTTCTGAAATTGGAAGGCGGCCATGTTATCTCAGGTCACGTATCGCATAATCGACTTGGAATGGTCCCCTGAGGGTCATCTAGCCCAACCCCCTTCAATGCAGAAACACAGCATGGAAGAGATCCTTCCGTGAGCGAAAGAATTTCTGCTTGCCCAACAGAAATATCTGACCTTGCTGGAATCCTTGCACTGACTGCCACCTGCAGAGTGGGGGGGTTAATAATAATAATAATAATAATAATTATTATTATTATTATTATTATTATTTGTACCCCGCCCATCTGGCTGGATTTCCCCAGCCACTCTGGGCGGCTTCCAACAGAAATCAAATACAAAAATATAATCATAATCATAATCATAATTCTATTTATACCCCAGCCACTCTGGGTGGCTTCCAGCAAAAATATTAAGATACAAAAATTCATCAAATATTAAAAGCGTCCCCAAAACAGGGCTGCCTTCAAATGTCTTCTAAAAGTCAGGTAGTTGTTTATTTCCTTGACATCTGGTGGGAGGGTGTTCCACAGGGCGGGTGCCACTACCGAGAAGGCCCTCTGCCTGGTTCCCTGTAACTTGGCTTCTCGCAGGGAGGGAACCGCCAGAAGGCCCTCGGAGCTGGACCTCAGTGTCCGGGCTGAACGATGGGGGTGGAGACGCTCCTTCAGGTATACTGGGCCGAGGCCGTTTAGGGCTTTAAAGGTCAGCACCAACACTTTGAATTGTGCTCGGAAACATACTGGGAGCCAATGTAGGTCTTTCAAGACTGGTGTTATATGCTCTCGGCGGCCGCTCCCAGTCACCAGTCCAGCTGCCACATACTGGATTAGTTGTAGTTTCCAGGTCACCTTCAAAGGTAGCCCCACGTAGGGCGCATATGCAGTAGTCCAAGCGGGAGATAACCAGAACATGAACCGCTGTGGCACTGACTCCCACCTGCAGAATGGGGCGGTTTAATCCAGCCCCATCTTCCTAAAGTAAAGATACGAGACCTCCTCCTTCAACATCTCTACGATTTATTTTGGCTTCTCAAGCTTACCTTGGAATGAACAGTGAAAACCCATCGATAGCGCATCTTCTTGTCCTCCGACTGCACACGCAGAGGTTGCGGACAGGTGACCTTCACGCCATCGACATCTTCAGAAATCTGGTGAGAGAGGCAACCAGATGAGCCAAGCGGCCAGTAACCAATGGCCTGGGCAGGGGAGATGGGACCCTTCCCCCTTTTCGTCAGCGTTCAGAAAAAAAGATCCCTCTGGTACTACTTATAGAAATTTATTAAAACAAAGAGGGAGGAGAGTATGAATTAACAGAATTTAAGGAATAATCAGGGAAATAAACAACATGGTTACAATATCATCATTTGAATGAGGAATTTAAGAAATATAGGATATGAGGGTTTGGGGAACAAATATCTCGACTGGAGAGAGAACTGTTGGAATGTAATGTAATAGTGCTGTCTGAAATGTATAAAATATTATTGGAATGGGGGACAAAGGATGAGCAAGGAAAATCCTCAGTGATACTTTGGGCAATAGATATTGGTCATAATGTAGACAGGGAAGCATGGGAGAGATTGTGGGATACGGATATAAAATTTACAGCATGTTATGGTCTAAGAGAAAATGATATGAAAGTGATATATCGTTGGTATCTAACACCAAGTAAACTGGCAAAAAATATTACAGGTAGGTAGCTGAGTTGGTCTGCCATAGTCGAAACAAAATGAAAAAATTTCTTTTATGATATGTGGTGGTCTTGTAGGGTTAAAGCTTATTGGGAAATGATATATAATGAATTGAAAAGGATGTTTAAAATAACCTTTGTAAAAAAACAAAAAACCTCAGAAGCTTTCCTTTTAGGAATTATAGGGACAGAACTACCTAAATTGTATAGAATGTTTTTCATTGACTCCACCGGCAAGAATGCTACTTGCCCCAAAGTGGGGAAATGCAGAAGTCCCAGCAAAGGAAGAATGGATACAAAAACTTCTGGAATATGCAGAAATGGCAAAACTTACTGGAAAAATAAGAAATCAAGATAACAAGCTTTTTTATAAAAGAATGGAAAGGGTTTGTAAAGTATTTACAGATAAAATTGCAAAACAGATATAAACATTGGTAGGAATATTGTAGTAACCTGAAGTTTCATAAGTGTATATATTTAAAGTAGATAAATAAATGAGCAAAATTAATTTGGATATGCAAAAGATATTTAAAAATAAATTTAACAAACTGCTGAAAGAGGGGGAAGGGAGTCAAGTTTTGAAAAGCTAAAATGTTAAAATTATTGTAAAATTAATGAAAAGTATAAACCTGTAAAGTATTTTTTTTTTTTTTTTAATCCCTCTGAAATTTTGAATGTGTTTTATCTGTCGGAACAAAATAAAATAAAAAATTCCTTCCAGTAGCACCTTAGAGACCAACTAAGTTTGTTCTTGGTATGAGCTTTCGTGTGCATGCACACTTCTTCAGATACACTGAAACAGAAGTCACCAGACCCTTATATATAGTGAGAGAGTGGGGAGGGGTATTACTCAGAAGGGTGGTGGGAATGGGGGATTGGCTGATAGGTGTGGAAAACCTGTTAACGACTGCAATTGGTCTTACAGGAAAAAGCAAGGGGTGAGATGGCTGTCGTGTATAATGAGATAAGAATCCAATGTCTCTGTTCAGACCAGGTCTCTCCATGGTTTTAAGTTTGGTAATGAGTTGCAATTCAGCAACTTCTCTTTCCAGTCTATTTCTGAAATTCCTTTGTATTAAGACAAAGGATTCGAACCGTCAACCTTCTGATTGGCAAGCCCTAGGCTCTGTGATTTAACCTACAGTGCCACCTGCATCCCTTAAATATATATATAGCTCAATGAAATAAAAATTACCCGGCCCACCCACCAACAACCCCGCCTTCTGCCTCCCTTCTTGCCCAGCCACTTACGATTAAGACTTCGTTGTGGCTTTCCTGGTATTCAGCAAGAAGCCGGTCTTGATAAGAAAGGAGGCCATACTGCTTGGCGGTCCGCTTGTTCTTCTCAGAGACCTTTGTCCGCTGGATCCACTCTTCCAGCTCCTGGGCAGAATGGGCGTAGATGCAGTCCTCCCCGTATTCACAGACATCAACTCTGCAGGGAGACACCAACCCAGAGGCAGCTGTTGACATATGGGATAAAGGAACCAAGACAGGCGCTTTTGGCACAGCCACGCCCCTTCAATTTGCATAGCCACGCCCAGGGGAGCCGAAGAATCCTAGGTGGCCGGGTCACCTTTTGAGTGATGCAAAGGTGGAATGGGAACTGATCTGCAAAGTGTTCTGGGTAATCTGAGTTAAACCCATCGCTCAGCCCAGACACTGAGGTCCAGCTCCGAGGACCTTCTGGCGGTTCCCTCCCTGCGAGGTTACAGGGAACCAGGCAGAGGGCCTTCTCAGTGGTGGCACCCTCCCTGTGGAACGCCCTCCCACAAGATGTCAAGGAAATAAACAACTACCTGACTTTTAGAAGACATCTGAAGGCAGCCCTGTTTAGGGAAGTTTTTGAAGTTTTATTCTGTTTTTAGTTTTCTGTTGGGAGCTGCCCAGAGTGGCTGGGGAAACCCAGCCAGATGGGCGGGGTATTTATTTATTTATTTATTTATTTATTTATTATTATTATTATTATTATTATTATTATTATTATTACACTCTGGCTTTTTCCCTGACAGAGCATCAAGGTGATTTACAGTTAAAATAAAGGTAAAGGGACCCCTGACAGTTAAGTCCAGTCACGTACAACTCTGGGGTTGCAGCGCTCATCTCGCTTTACTGGCCGAGGGAGCCGGCGGCGTTTGTCCGCAGGCAGTTTTTCTGGGTCATGTGGCCAGCATGACTAAGCTGCTTCTGGCGAACCAGAGCAGCGCATGGAAACGCCGTTTACCTTCCCGCCAGAGCGGTACCTATTTATCTACTTGCACTTTGATGTGCTTTTGAACTGCTAGGTGGGCAGGAGCTGGGACCGAGCAACGGGAGCTCACCCCGTGGCGGGGATTCGAACCGCCGACCTTCTGATCAGCAAGCCCTAGGATCTGTGGTTTAACCCACAGCGCCACCCGCGTCCCCTCATGTCATACATTTAAGTACAATAAAGCCAGTCGTTTTATTAAAAGCAGTCACTCCCCCGAAGCCCCTTAGAACAAGAAAGCCATCACCTGCCATCGGAAGGACAAGGAGGGAGGGCAGTCTGGTTTCTCAGGGTGGGAGGAGTTCCAAAGTTTGGGAGAAGGCCCTTCCTCCGTCTCCACCAAACATGCCTGTGATGGTGGAGGGACTGAGAGAATGCCCCCCGCCCCTTTAACATGTCAGGGCCTGGGCAGCTTGGACCTAAGTCTTTTGGGGCTTTATAGGTCCTAACCAGCATTTTGAATAGTGCCTGGAAACAGACCAACAGCCAGTGGAGTAGTTGCAAAAAGAATTTCGCCTGCTCCCTATAACCAGCCCCGGCCAACAATCCGGCTGCAGCTCCCTGAGCCAGCTCCAGTCTCTGAACATTTTGGAAAGGCAGCCCTACTTGGAGCATATTGCAATCATCCAATCGTGATGTAACTTTTAACTGTGCAAATGAACTCCTGGATGCCAGAGAGACCCGGCCGGGCCCAGGAAAGAATAACTGCAGCCCTTACCTTTTGCAAAGGGTGAAGGCCGTCCGGCCGTAGGGAGGCGCACGGTGAGCCCACTCGGTCACGGGGTCCGTGGCAATCAGCTGCGTGTGCTCCACAGAGGAGCAGTGGTTCTCAAAGCACTCCTGGGAGTTGCAAGTCACCAGGCAGACCCTGCAGTAGAACTGCACGCTGGGCTGCGAGACCTCCTCGGCCGGCTTGCTCTCCGCCCCCGGAGGGTGGAGGAGGTCTCTGCGCATCAAGCCACGGTTCGCCTCCGCCTCCCAGATGGCCTGCTCCACGTCGCTGTGGGAGTAGTTGCACCGGTGAACAGTATGCCGGCAAGGCTTGCCGGCGGAGACATATCTGCAGTAGCTGAACTTCTTAATGCCTCCCGGGCAAGGGCGGACTTCCGTGTACTGCTCCTTCTTCTTGCCGTCAGAGATCACGTGGACCAAAAGGGAGCCCCAGTGCCCCTGGCAAGCTGGCGCCGAGTCCTTAACGGAGATCCTCTGTGGGATCTGGTAAAAGCAGACCCTGCAGATCTCCTGGAAACGGCCCCCGAACTCGCTCCGGATTTCCTCCGAGATGCTGAGAGCCGGGGGTTTGGAGAGGCCGTTGGCGGAGCTGCCGACCTGTGCCTGCTGCACCAGCCTCTTCAGGGCACGCCTTTCCATGTTGTTGGTGCGCTCGAACGTCCACACTAACACCTCCTCCCAGCTCCAAGCGAAGGTGCAGCGGTTGCGGTGCTTGGTGCAACCCAAGCCGGCGATGTAATACCTGCAGACGTCGTAGTGTGTCGGGTTCGGGAAGCTCGGCCTCCTGTCTACCTTTCGCCACAGCTTCCCCCGTTTGCCTCTGCGCCTGCCCAGGAGAATCTCCATCATGCAGCGGTGCGCCACCTCCTTCAACCTGTAGGTGCTCTCGTTCTCCTGCTGGGCACATTTTGAGCAGGCCAGGTGCAGAGCCAGTTTCTGCCGGAGACCGTCCAGCGGTGTCGCAACCGCCCCGTTCAACAGGGGCATCTTTTGAAAAGGTCCTAATCAGTTCCGTGAGATGTCGGTCCAGGCAGCTAAAGGATGCCCAGCAAAGGGTAGCTCCCGTCACAGCTCTCAAAACTCCTAAGAATTAACAAGAGGAGGAGAATTAAGGAAATCTGCCTTGCAACAAGCCAGCCCTTCTTTTTAATAAGCAAATAGTGTTTTATTCAGAACTAAGTCCACAGTTTTAAGAAGCCCTAAACAGCCTCAGGAATAGAGCACCTCCACCTCCATCGTTCAGCCCAGACACTGAGGTCCAGCTCCGGGGGGCCTTTTGGCAATTCCCTCACTGGGGAAGTGAAGCTACAGGGAACGAGGCAAAGGGCCTTCTCAGTAGTGTCACATGTCAAGGAAATAAATAGTCAGATGGGTGGGGTATAAGTATGTTGTTGTTGTTGTTGTTCATAGAACTGCAGAGTTGGAAGGGACCCCTGGGGGTCATCCAGTCCAACCCCCTGCAATCCAGGAATCTCAACAAAAGCATCCATGACAGATGGCCATCCAACCTCTGCTTAAAAGCCTCCAAGGAGAGTCCACCATCTCTCAAGGAAGTCCATTCCACTGTCAAACAGTTCTTACGGTCATAAGAGTTCTTCCTGATGTTTAGTCAGAATCTCTTTTGTTGCTACTTGAGGCCATTGGTTCGAGTCCTACCCTCCTGAGGAGGAGAAAGGAGGAAAACAGGCCACTGTAAGAACAGAAGGCCAGACAAGATGGGGCTCTCTTTGGCCCTTAAGCCCTTTTTTGTTTTCCTTCTGTTTTGCAAGCAACTTTGATTTCCCTAGATAGCAAAGCAGGGTAGCAGTTCTTTGAAATATTTTAATGGAAGTACTGAGAATGGCCAGCAGTGGATTGGAGGGGTAGAATTGGGTTTAACAAACCTTGCTTATGGACTACAAATGCACCCAGAGGAAACTATGCAATGGCACCTTTAAGGAGTGGGCAGCACACAAAACGATGCAGTATCTTCTCTCTCTCTCTCTCTCTCTCTCTCTCTCTCTCTCTCTCTCTCTCTCTCTTGTCTTGCCAAGTACAATATTGGGATCATTGCTGTGACCGAAAATCCTCTCCTAAACCTTCCTTGCCCCCACACCTGGCTGACTTCCATGGGCTTCTCAGAATCCTGCTCCACCAGGCATTGGTTTCTCTGCCAGCTGTGTTGCACCAGCTCATGAGAGCCACGTCCTGCTTGCAGCAAAACAGGAACCAGCTCTCCTAGCTCCCTTCCTCCCTATACATCGCCCTAAGCCAGCAATGCTGATTTGCTCCATTATGCTAACAGTGTTAGAAGCTCAGATATAAAAGCCAGGTGCCAATTGGCTCCTTAAACCAAGGTTACAGTCGCCAAAACAGAATGTCTAGTGGCCATTTTGGAGCACGATGGCTCTAAATGTCTTATTTTTCAAAGGATGGAGTGGCTGTGAATGATTATCAGCTAAACACCTGGCTAGTTCAGATGATAACCGTCAGCTACCTTAAGAGCCAAACTGCGGGAGGCAGTGGAGGATAGGGGTGCCTAGCGTGCTCTGGTCCATGGGGTCACGAAGAGTCGGGCACGACTGAACAACAACAACCTTAAGAACTTTGAGAACTCAAAGAAGAACAGTCATTTGATCCTGGGATAGTCCACATATATATATAGGCCTATTCCAACCTCTTTTCCTTAATGGTGCCTGCTCCTACTCAGGCTGAACGGAAAAGGCATTTCGGTACCTGAAATTCAACAGGATGGGGTCTTTGTGTATGAAAACAGTCCAGATCTAATGATCCCCAGATGGTGGAGATGTCAGGCACCATCCTGGCACCAAGCATCTTCACTTGGTGACAAGTGCTTGATAGGTAAAGGTAAAGGGACCCCTGACCATTAGGTCCAGTCGCAGACGACTCTGGAGCTCATCTCGCGTTAATGGCCGAGGGAGCCGGCGTACAGCTTCCGGGTCATGTGGCCAGCATGACTAAGCCGCTTCTGGCGAACCAGAGCAGCGCACGGAAACGCCGTTTACCTTCCTGCCAGAGCGGTACCTATTTATCTACTTGCACTTTTGACATGCTTTCGAACTGCTAGGTTGGCAGGAGCTGGGACCGAGCAATGGGAGCTCACCCCGTCGCGGGGATTCAAACCGCCGACCTTCCGATCCGGTTTAACCCACAGCACCACCCACGCCCCTCAAGTGCTTGATAGCTAGCTGCAAAATGAGCCTGGCACCTGGCTAATTTCGAATACTGTAACAGAGATATTTGCGCTGGAGGGATCAAGGACTTAATTTGGACTTTCTGCATGCAAAACACATGGTTCTGCCCTCTCCAGATGTTTTGGACTACAGCTCTCATGAGCCTCAGCCAGCACAGCTAAATAAACTTTCCACTTCTCCTCCAGCAAACCATGGGATGTACCCGGTAAGCCAAGAACAAGCCATGATCTCCAATTCAGACATAACGCTAAGCCATGTCAGGGAAAGCAAAATGTCTTTTTTTTTTTAATAAGAATTTTATTGGTTTTATTCAAAACAAAGAACAACAAAACACATACGACAACACAAACACAACAATCAAAACATAATGAAAAACAAATACAAACCACCACTAAAACACCAATAATTCTTTTTCTTGTTTATAACAAAAAAAAAAAAATTCTTGTTTGAATCTATACTGGGTGACTTCCCCCATTTTCTCTCCTTTGGTTCCACTTATAATTTACTTTAATAACTTCTCATCTTTAAAATTTAAATCATCCAAAAAATCTAAACATAATTCTTAATATTTAATTTTACTTCAAACTAACCTATTACTTCTTAACTCACATCATACATCTTATTTCACTTAAAACTGCTGCTAATAAAAAAGTTAACATATCTCTTCAGCAAAATGTCACTTAGAGAAAGATCTGAGACAGTTTCCTTGAAAGTTCAATTTGTTTTCTTCTGGATTGCTTTATTTGATATTCTCTTTAAAATCTAAAGCGGTATAGAAATAACAACAACAAACAAACAACTTTATGGGGGAATGGCACCTAAAAACTCTTGTTGCGGCAACTGTAACTTGCCTTAAGGTGCCATTTGGCAATTTGCTTATACAGTAATACCTCCGCAAACGTCCCACCTTGTCTACCGTCCATTCCGGCAAACGTCCGCTGCAAACCCGGAAGTACCAGAATGGGTTACGTACTTCCAGGTTTGCCACTCATGCATGTGCAGGAGTGCAAACCGCTCCATGCACATGTGCAGCACTTTACCCTGCGTCCGTTCCGGCTTGCGGCCGGGGCTCCAGAACGGATCCTGGTCACAAAACAAGGTACAACTGTATACCCGAGTTTCTAACACTGTTTACACTCAAAGTAACTAGAAGAGGACTAACATCGTACACAGCCCTGAGTGTGGCTGGCGTTCCCCTTGGCCCAGCCCCGAGGAGAAGGATGGCTGGTTGGGGAGATGGGGGAACAAAGCCAAGGAGACCAAGCAGGGTCCGGGTGTCAGTGCTGCATCAGCAGATGTGAGCCTGAAGCAATGACTACGGGTCGAGTCATCCTCAAAACCGAAACGGAAATGTCTCCAGCAAACAAAGCAAAACAAAATTAAACAAATAGGGAGTCCCAAAAGAAGCCCTCGAAAGTTAAAATGCAAGATCTGTGAGTCACTGGCAGCTCGACCCAGAAACTGGGTGGGGCAAGACCACAACAACATTTGTTTGCAGAGATACGGTGCCCGATGTGAGATGAGATTTGCTCTCCAGCTGGGCAAACAAGTCACTCCCTGCATCGCTCTGACAAATGCAAAGCACTCTTTTGAGGGCCTCTGAGAACTGGACAAAAACTAAAAACAAAGGTGGACGTTCGTGTCTGCTTGGCACCCCCAATGCAAAGGAAAGCCCCCCCCCCATGCTACAACCACAATACCATGGATCGCCAACCTGGTACCCGTGGGTGCTCATGTGGCTTCACAGGCAGTGCTAGAAACTCGGACATAAAAGCTAATTGCCAAATGGCGCCTTATAATAATTGTTTTCCATTTCATTTCTATACCGCTTTATATTTTAAGGGGGGGGGTGGAATCTGAAAGTGGTTTACAACACATTAAAACATCACATTAAAAAATCTAGAATAACACAAATTCAAGGAAAATATTTCAGATCTTTCTCCAAGTGACATTTTGGCTTTCCCCATATTTATTTACCTACTCAGTGTACAGAGCTGCCCCCTAGCAGAAGTACTCTAGGAAACCAGTGTGGTTAGAGTGTTGGACTAGGGCCTGGGAGATCAGGGTTCAAATCCCCACTCATTTAGGAAGCTGACTAGGTGTGACCTTGGAGTCAGACGCAGCCTCTTAAACCATCTCACAGGGCCCGTTGCTGTTGTAGTACAAAACCTCTCCAGGGCACCTGGTTGGAGGAAGGCAGGTTTAGAGCCTCGGTGGTTCTGGTCTGTATAATGGGCACAATGCAGAAAGACCTAACGTCTGCAACTCTGAAAATGTGGGCTTCTTTGTCTTTCACAGACTGAAGAAGGGGCCTAATCGCACACTCAAAGAGGGCAGCCAATGTAAACTGAAGCCTAGTCAATAAGTACCGGGCAGTGACATTTCAACCCAAAATGTCACAGTTCACCAGGCAGGCTGCCCTTTTTGATAGCAGCCTTTCACCAAGTCAGCTCTGCCAGTTTAAACTAGTTTAAGGGACACCTCTTTCCCCGCCAAGTCCAAAGGAACTCACCAGCTTGCCTTTGGCAAGCGCATCTTTTAGTCTAGAGAGGGGAGAAGTCTCGGAACAAGCCTCTGCCCCTCGCCATTTTCAGAATACATGCAGGGACTCTCATTTTTTATTTTTTTTACAGAAAGAGTCATTCTTGCTGGTATAATGTTGGTATAATGTTAATATTTACAACCAGATGAAGGTTTCATTTTTGGAATAGTAAATTTTCAGAGTAGTTTTTACAGTTATATCAAAAATTACTGATTTGGTTATACTATTAGAAATACATAGACAGATAATTATGAAATTATTGTGAGGTTTAATAAGTTAACTGTTTATATTTGGACAACTTTTCTGCTGTACTTTATTGGAAGGAGAAAAATAATCATTTCCTTAATAACAATTTAAACAATTTATTTAACTAAAACAATAACATTATAGCATATGTATCCATGTTTGTTAACTGATGTGGTTAAACGATTAAAAAAAAAAACTTAGACTGAGTTTTAGCACACATGAAAAACTTAAAACAAATCCTTATTTCCTGATGAATAGCCTTTGGACTATAATGTAACTTAAAAGAGAAAACTATCTTTAGACAGATTTTTCCTCCAAAAGCATTTTATTTTAAAACTCCCAATTTAAATCAAAACAATTCAATTTAAATAAAAAAGATCCGATTTAAATGAAAAAAAATCTGTGGGGTTTTTAAAAATATTTTTGAAAATTGTTGATTTTTATCCACCCTGCTTTCTAGGCCAGGGGTACGCAACCTAAGGCCCGGGAGCTGGATCTGGCCCAATTGCCTTCTAAATCTGGCTCTTGGACAGTCCAGGAATCAGTGTGTTTTTACATGAGTAGAATGTGTCCTTTTATTTAAAATGCATCTCTGGGTTATTTGTGGGGCCTGCCTGGTGTTTTTACATGAGTAGAATGTGTGCTTTTATTTAAAATGCATCTCTGGGTTTATTTGTGGGGCATAGAAATTAGTTGAAGACAGAAGTGCCTGGCGTGCTCTGGTCCATGGGGTCACCAAGAGTCGGACACGACTAAATGACTAAACAACAACAACATGAATTAGTTAATTCCCCCCCCCAAAAAAAAAATATAGTCCGGCCCCTCACAAAGTCTGAGGGACAGTGGACCAGCCCCCTGCTGAAAAAGTTTGCTAACCCCTGCTCTAGGCATCTTCCTGCTTTCTGAGTGTCTCTGCCTCCAGTCACCAGCATCCCAAAAAGTGGGGAACTTTTAATGTTTAATAGAATATTGTATTTTAATATTCTGTTGGAAGCCGCCCAGAGTAGCTGGGAAAAAAACCCAGCCAGATGGGCGGGGTATAAATATATTATAATATTACCCTCTGCAGGGTGAGAGCAGAGCGCACAAAATTTTGTCCGGCTGTCTGCTAAGTCAAAATATGTGAACTCCTAAGGTAGCAGCTACAGAAAGAATCTCACCAGCTGCACTGTGCCATCTATGGACCCTTTTGCCACATTCACACCTTCCTTCCCTTGTGCCACACTGTTGCCAGGGGAGGACACCTTATTTCAGGCTCAGATTCCACCTGGGGCACTGCTGCCCAGACACAAGCACCCCTCTCATCTCACAAGGTGATAAATGCCACTTAGTTTTCACTTCCCGATTCTGACTGCTTTGCCTTTGAATCAGTGGGGGTGGTGTGGGGAGAACCACTAATAAATGATCTTTTGTTTCCAAGGCAAGCTTGGATAATAAACCACAGCAAACCTGTGCAGGTCACATAGCAGACAGAAGCACGGGGGACATTCGAGGACACTTGAGGAGGTGTCCTATCGGATTGTAAGCGAGGTGTTGCTGGAATCCCAATTCCCATCAGTCCTAAAGCCATGCTGGCTGAGGCTGATGGGAACTGGAGTCCTCCTTCAACATCTGGAGGGTCAAAGTTCCCCAGCGTTGCTTTACAACAAACCTGTAACGCCAAACCGCATTTGTCTCCTGAGAAATCTCTATGTGGGACAAGAAGCTACAGTTAGAACTGGATATGGAACAACTGATTGGTTCAAAATTGGGAAAGGAGTACGACAAGGCTGTATATTGTCTCCCTGCTTATTTAACTTATATGCAGAATTCATCATGCGAAAGGCTGGACTGGATGAATCCCAAACCGGAATTAAGATTGCCGGAAAAAATATCAACAACCTCAGATATGCTGATGATACTACCTTGATGGCAGAAAGTGAGGAAGAATTAAAGAACCTTTTAATGAGGGTGAAAGAAGAGAGCGCAAAATATGGTCTGAAGCTCAACATCAAAAAAACTAAGATCATGGCCACTGGTCCCATCACCTCCTGGCAAATAGAAGGGGAAGAAATGGAGGCAGTGAGAGATTTCACTTTCTTGGGTTCCATGATCACTGCAGATGGTGACAGCAGTCACGAAATTAGAAGACGCCTGCTTCTTGGGAGAAAAGCAATGACAAACCTAGACAGCATCTTAAAAAGCAAAGACATCACCTTGCCGACAAAGGTCCGTATAGTTAAAGCTATGGTTTTCCCAGTAGTGATGTACGGAAGTGAGAGCTGGACCATAAAGAAGGCTGATCGCCGAAGAATTGATGCTTTTGAATTATGGTGCTGGAGGAGACTCTTGAGAGTCCCATGGACTGCAAGAAGATCAAACCTATCCATTCTCAAAGAAATCAGCCCTGAGTGCTCACTAGAAGGACAGATCCTGAAGTTGAGGCTCCAGTACTTTGGCCACCTCATGAGAAGAGAAGACTCCCTGGAAAAGACCCTGATGTTGGGAAAGATGGAGGGCACAAGGAGAAGGGGACGACAGAGGATGAGATGGTTGGACAGTGTTCTCGAAGCTACTAACATGAGTTTGGCCAAACTGCGGGAGGCAGTGGAGGATAGGGGTGCCTGGCATGCTCTGGTCCATGGGGTCACGAAGAGTCGGACACGACTGAACGACTGAACAACAACAACAACAAGCTTAAGGTCACCTTCTGGGCTCACGGCACAAACAAGATCTGAAACAGGGACTTCCTGATTCAGAGTTTACACACTTCTGCCACTATTCCACACGACAAATATACGAAGCCACGCTCTGCACAATGGTGCAATAACGGAACACGGGCAAAGCTAGCTCCGCAGACTAAGACCCACAAACAGCCACAGAATGCAGGCTAGGAATAAAATGCTGTCCGGTTTGCAAATATTAACTGTTATAAACAAAATCTGCCCTTCGTAGGTTCTCCATCGGTAGGAGGAAATAACAGAGGCCAGCCAGAGAATATTGAGAAGGAAAGCGGCTAGTAAGCCTGATCTTTATTAAACCAGTTGCAACAGGGTACTCCCCTCACACACAGGAGAGCGGGGGGGGGACCTACAACAGGGGCCAGCAAACTTTTTCAGCAGGGGGCCAGTCCACTGTCCCTCAGACCTTGTGGGGGGCCGGACTATATTTTGAAAAAAAAATATGAACAAATTCCTATGCCCCACAAATAACCCAGAGATGCATTTTAAATAAAAGGACACATTCTACTCATGTAAAAACACCAGGCAGGCCCCACAAATAACCCAGAGATGCATTTTAAATAAAAGGACACATTCTACTCATGTAAAAACACGCTGATTCCCGGACTGTCCGCGGGCCGGATTTAGAAGGCGATTGGGCCGCAATGAGACCTAGAACCAAGTTGTGCCTGCCCTTATACAGACATTTAAATTTCCCACCCTGGAGTCCAAGACCACCCCCAGAAACATCATACATACATACATCACAGAAGAGGGGAGTCTAAAACAGAAATATGAGTGTGTTGTTTATCTCCTCTCTGCCAGGTTATATGATAATGCCTTATCTGATTGCCTTTCCTGGTAGTCTGGCCATTCCTTTGAGGTGGTAATTACTTAATTCCTGAGACAATGGGAAGGTTCCCTCACCCCCTCCCTCCTTGCAGAGAAACATTTGGTCAGTTTTAGGAGTCAAAATGGTTTCAGGACTGTCCTAGCTCCTGTTGCATCAGGACGAGCACTCCCGGAAGTGAGCTCCCAGTTGCTGTGTTTCCAAAGAAACCAATTGCCAGCACATGCCTCTTCCCCAGTTCCATCCCACCTGATTCACCCTCTCCTTTCCCAACTCCTTTGACTGTTATCAGTCCTGCACCAAGACAGGGTTTGAGGATGGCTGTCACATAGTCTGAAAAGATGCAGGGGAGGAGCTATTTAGAGAGCCAGGTGCCAGATCTGAGGGGCAAGAGTAAGGCTTCTGTTTGTCAAGGCAAGAGGTGCCTGGAACCTGGACTAAATCATAGAATCGGAGAGTTGGAAGGGACCCTCAGGGTCATCTAGTCCAACCCCCTGCAATGCAGGAATGTGCAGCTGTCCCTTACAGGGATGGAACCTTATCTGTTCACAAGCATCAGTCAGACACAAAGCTTTGTCTTCATCCACTGATGATTCTATCCAGTGTTGGAAATTAGCCAGGCACCGGGCATGTTTTACGAGTGGCGCAGGTCCAATTGCAATCACGTGGAGATCCCTGGACGCCAGGTTGGCAACAGACGTCTCCATCTGGCTGGAGCTAAGCCAGACGAGCTTATTGATTGCATTCATATCCCATATTTCCCCCCAAGGAATAAATACATGGTTCACCTCCCATCCTCACTTAATTCCTACGACGACCCTGTGAGGTAGGTTAAGAGGCTGTGACTGACTCCAGGGTCACCCAGTGAGCTTCATGACTCAAGCGAGGAGTCATGCGATCTCCTGGGTCCTAGTCCGGTGCTCTAACCACTATACCACACTGGTTGCCTAGAGTACTTTGGCCATGGGGCAGCTCTATAGGTAAATAAGTATAGGTAAATAAGTACAGGGAATGTAAAATGCCACTTAGAGAAGGATCTGAAATATTTTCCTGGAAGCCTGAATTTCTTTTATTCTGGATTGTTTTATTTGATGCTTTGATGTGCTGTAAACTGCATTGAGATTTTTTTCTTTAAAATATGAAGCGATATAGAAATGAAATGAATAATAATAATAATAATAATATAAATAAATAAATAAATAAAATCTTCATGGAGGGGGTGGAATGGTGCCCAGACATTCTGCCGTGGCAACTGTAACTTAGGTTTAAGGTGCCATCTGTCATGGATGCTTTAGCAGAGATTGGGTTGGACTTGATGACCCTTGGGGTCCCTTCCAACTTTACGATTCTATGATTCTATCTTAGTTTGAATTGATGCTTGAATTGATGCTTTTGAATTATGGTGCTGGAGGAGACTCTTGAGAGTCCCATGGACTGCAAAAAGATCAAACTTATCCATCCTTAAAGAAATCAGCCCTGAGTGCTCACTGGAAGGACAGATCCTGAAGTTGAGGCTCCAGTACTTTGGCCACCTCATGAGAAGAGAAGACTCCCTGGAAAAGACCCTGATGTTGGGAAAGATGGAGGGCACAAGGAGAAGGGGATGACAGAGGATGAGATGGTTGGACAGTGTTCTCGAAGCGACTAGCATGAGTTTGGCCAAACTGCGGGAGGCAGTGGAAGACAGGAGTGCCTGGCGTGCTCTGGTCCATGGGGTCACGAAGAGTCGGACACAACTGAACGACTGAACAACAATTTAGTTTGTAAGGCTGCTTCCCTCCCCTATGGCCCCTGCATTCAAATCGTTGTCAAGTGGCTTCTCTCTGTTACAATACAGAGGATTCCCAACGCTTCCTTCCTAACTTATCACCCTCTGGCACTCACATTCATGCTGCTGAGCACCGCTGGGCCCAAGAGTGGGCCATAAATAATCAATAAGAAGGCGCTTTTAATAAAATCTCTGCAACACTCTTCACTCTCCCCAGGGTATCTCTCTGCCCAGCACACAGAGAACGGCTCCTCCCGGTCATCTAGTGGAAGTATCTTAAGAAACAGGACCTTGAACCTTATCTTCTTTGTGGTGGGGCGGGGGGGGGAGAGAGAAAAGGAGGATACGCATTCCTGGAACTCAGAAGTCAGCCCCCCCCCTTCGAAACTTAATTACGCACTGATATCTGGTAGGTTTGAACAAGCGCTCACTGTTTGGCACACCCCAAAGCAGAACTTTATCAGCACAACCACAACTCTTTGCAAAGCCGCAGGTGGGCATCCGGAAGCACCCTAAAAACAGAAGCTGCAATTTTGTGCAGGATCCCACGTTACACATGGTGGGAACATTCAGAACCAAGAGTGGCACCTTTTGCTCCGCTCGCCTTCGCCTCTGGCGCTGCCTAGCCCTGGGATTTGGCCTTAGGGCTGAAAAAGTTTCCCACACCCTGGTCTAGAGAGCCCCTCATTGTGGCATTCCCCCACCCCCAGGCTAAATGCACCCCCCTCCACACACACACACACACACACAGGCCTGCATATGGAATGCAAACAGCTGAAAAAAGTACCCCCTGCTAGTAGCAAAGCGGGGAAAATGCCCAGAGCTTCATTTTTCTGCAGAAGCTTTTCCGTTCCTTAACTTCACCAGTCAGCGATACTGATCGGATGGCTTTGCAAACTGCAAACACAGGCGTTGAGCAACCATGGCAGTCTCAGGGTTATTAGCTTCACTTGGGGGAAGACAAAGTAAAATAAACATGCTGTCATTTTCTGATGCAACCGTCTGCGTTTTACAGGGGTGGGGGGGGGTGGGGGAAGAGGAGCAAAATGGCAGGGAAGTCACTGCTGCGCGATTGCACCAGCGGAGCCACGTATTATACCTTAGCTCAAAATCTATAAATTATCTTTGTTGGGTTTACATATTGCTATCTGTATCTCTCTCTTTTTTCCCATGATTGCCTGGGGGGGGTTCCTCTCCCCACCCCCTTTGCATCCACAAGCAACACCTAGACTTAAGTTCATAGTTAAGTTACATCTTATGTGTCTTGTTAAGTTATTATGCAATTTTTGTTTAAATGAAAAACCTCCGCTGCTGGTGGGGTTAGGTCAGGGGTCAGCAACCTTTTTCAGCCGTGAGCCTTCCCTCAGACCTCGTGGGGGGCCAGACTATATTTTGGAAATAATAATGAATGAATTCCTATGCCCCACAAATAACCCAGAGATGCATTTTAAATAAAAGCACACATTCTACTCATGTAAAAACATGCTGATTCCCGGACTGTCCGCGGGCCGGATTTAGAAGGTGATTGGGCTGGATCCGGCCCCCAGGCCTTAGGTTGCCTACCCCTGGGTTAGGTGGACAAAGGCACTTGATGACCCTCAGGGGTCCCTTCCAACTCTACAATTCCATGATTCTCCAGTGAATCACTACTACTGCCAGCAGTTCAGCCTCCCTCCTGCTTCAGCATGTCTGCTTGCGCATTACACGTGTGAGTTATGCACAAACAGAAATTACTGTGCGGGGTGAGGGTACATTATTATTATTATTATTATTTATTTGTACCCCGCCCATCTGGCTGGATTTCCCCAGCCACTCTGGGCGGCTTCCAACAGAAATCAAATACAAAAATATCAAACATTAAAAACTTCCCTAAAAAGGGCTGCCTTCAGGTTTTTTCTGAATGTCAGGTAGTTGTTTATTTTCCCTGACCTTACATTTGCAATTCATTTCAGAGACGCTTCAACCTGCTTTGCAAACAGCTTTTGAGCTTTGTTCAAATACAAGCAGTATTTTCTTTTTTTAAAAAACCTTTCCACATAGCATTTAAAAATAGGATGAGCCCTTTTGTGATCACTGTCTAGCAACCTCCTCAACCGGCAACAGAAGTAATTAACGTAATTAACGAAACAAAACACTTAAGACTGAGAAATTCATTGTGGATTTCAGGAAAGGGGGAAGAGTCAAGGGGTTGTGGGGCTACTACTATTGTGCTTTCCAGCAGTCAGGGGAATCTTGAGATCCATGGGGGAAATGCTGAAAATAAAGTTTTAGTCTGTTCCAGCAAAACTAACAACCGGGTATCACAGTAAATATATACCGGTAAGCCTGTTGCCTTTTTGATTTCTTATGGCAGCTTGAAGACTGATATAATTATTGTGGCATCATCATCATCATAATTTATTATTTATTCCCCAGCCACTCTCCTTTTCATCTGGGTCAGTGGACTAAAGCAGTGTTTTTCAACCTTTTTGGGGCAAAGGCACACTTGTTTCATGAAAAAAATCACGAGGCACACCACCATTAGAAAATGTTAAAAAATTTAACTCTGTGCCTATATTGACTATATATAAAGTAATTTTCCCACGGCACACCAGGCAACATCTTGTGGCACACTAGTGTGCCGCGGAACAGTGGTTGAAAAACACTGGACTAAAGCCTTGACTTGGCAAGACCCAGATTCGAATTCCCTCCTCCCTGCAAAGCTCAGAGGGTAACCTGGGGCCAGGCACTGTCTAACTGTAGGTAGCCTAACCTACCACTCAGGGCTGTTGCCAAGGATAAAATGCAGAGGGGGAGTGAAGAGGATGACCCAAAGTCACAAAGCTCCCTTTGTGACCTACCACACAGGGGTGTTGTAAAAACAAAACGGACAAGAGAAGAACCATGAATTGAAAATCCTTGAAAGTAAGGGAGATTGCAAATATATTCACATTATTATGGGGGGGAAGCATGTTTTTACACAATTTTGTGAGAAGGCAGTGTTGTGTAGTGGTTAGAGCAGCGCTTTCCAAACTTGGTTCTCCAGCTGTTTTATTGGACTACAACTCCCATCATCCCTGACCATTGGCCCCTGGTAGATAGGGATGGTGGGAGTTGTAATCCAAAAACAGTTGGAGATCTCATTTTGGAAAGGGCTGGGTTAGAGTGCCAGACTATGACCTCGGAGACCGGGGTTCAAATCTGCACTCAGCCATGAAGCTCGCTGCTGGGCAACCTTTGGCCTGTCACTCGCTCTCCACCTAATCTACCTCACAGGGCTGTTGTGAGGATAAATGGGGAGGAGGAGAATTAGGTAATCCACTTTGTGTGCTCCTTAGAGGAAAGGTGGGGTAGAAATGTAACACAACCACAAACCAACAAAATAAGCTCAGGCAGCAGTTGGGTGTGTGGGGAATACATGAAAACCCTTCCTGCCACAATGTGCAAGCCGTCGGGTCCCACAGAAGTCCTCGTTGCGGCTGCTGCAGCCCAGCCAGGCTCTGCTACGTCACCCTGTTGTTGTTGTTCAGCCTTGAGAACACTAAACACTAAGCCTTGGAAGGAAGGACCGCCCTGAACAGATGCGGGCAAGTCTTGCCTGGCAACCTGAAACATCTAGAAACCTGGAGGCAGGCAAAGTTCCAGAGGCGGGGGAAAGCAAAAACAAACCCACAGATTGGGGGGGGGGGAGCGACCTTGCAAGACTCACAATGGATGGGGCTGGAGCGATTTCGTCAGATGCATGCAAAGAAGACTAAAGTCTGGCAAAGTCCACAGGGGCAGAAGCACACCTGGCAGGTTTGCAAGGGCGCCCCCCCGCCCCCCAGCTGCTCTGGATTGTGCCCTCCAGATGTTTGGGCCATGCACTTGGGGGGGGGGACGACTGGTGGGAGTTGTGTTCCAAAACATCTAGAGGGCGCCAGCTTGGGGAAGGCTGCAGGGAGCAGGAACCTATCTACCTGAATAGAGACCAGTATACATATTTTCTATTTATTTATTTTTTAATATTAAGGACGGCAAAAGGTCAAGGGAAGAGAGAGAAAGTGCTGAGAAACACCACTTGCTCTGCGAAAAGATGAGAGAGAGGCTGTCTCGGGGAGTTCCGCCGGCTGATCTCCCCGCTCTCCTCCGCGCGCCCCGAGGGCTGCCTCTCGCCAGCCTCCCTCCTGCGTGCCATCCTCGGAGATGGATCGGCGCAACCAAAAACCCGCTTTGCAAGATCGCGCCTGGCGCTCTGGGCTCTCCCTTCCTTTGTCCCTCCTTTTCTTTTCTCTCTTTTGTAGAGAGGCAGGGAGCGGAAGCAGAGACGCGGCGGATCCCAGACCTGGGGAGGATGCGGGGTGGCGTGGGGATGGAGAGCGCATCCCGGCACCAGTCTAAAAGCGGCACCGTACATCCCCTTGCGCTCGCCACGTGGGGAATCTCGACTCTCCCCCTCCCCATCCCAGCAACAAAAGCCCCCCGAGCCGCAACCCCGGCTCCGAGCAGCAAGTAGCCTCGCGATCCCGGGGGGGGGGTGGATTCAGATGATCGGCAGACACGGGTTGTGCCGCCGCTCCGGTTCCCACGCGAGATCCAGGCTCCCTACGGGCAGGAGGGTGGCGGGGGAGAGATTGGGGCGGCCGAGAAGCGCCCCACAGAAACGCCGGCGGAGGAAGCGCCCGCTCGCTTGTCCCGCGCAGAACCTTACCGTGAGAACGCGTCCGAATCGCGATGCGCGTCCGATGCCCGCGACCAACCTGGGATGAAGTTGAGGGCGGACGAAAAGATGCACCGATGGAGGGGGAGGCAGCCGGAGAGTTATTTAAAGCCCGGCCACGGTTTCGTTTTCTGGGGCCTCGCCGCCGCCAAACCTATGGCAGCGCTTCTCGGAAATTACATCATGCGATGCTCCGGCCCCGGGGCGGGGCAGCCCGGCAAGCCGCGCCCGCCCCTGCTCGGCCCCGACGGCGCATCCAGCCCAGCGCAGCCGGCTGCCTCTGCGCGCGCCTCCGCCTTTCTGGAGCAAGTCGGGGCAAGAGGGGCATTGCACGGGCGCGATGGATTCCCGGCGCCAGGGTGACCCGGGAGGCCCTGCATCGTGCTTCGGCGCGTGGCCCTTTCCTCTCCATCCCAATATCTTATTTTAAATACAGGTAGGTAGACGTGTTGGTCTGTCATAGTCAAAACAAAATAAAATAAAAAATTCTTTCCAGTAGCACCTTAGAGACCAACTAAGTTTGTTCTTGGTATGAGCTTTCGGGTGCATGCACACTTCTTCAGATACCTGAAGATATCTATTTATTTTAAATAGATAGATAGCAAATGTGCAGTGCAATAATAATGATAAGTTACAGGTCTATCCTGTAACTTAGTTCTGAAGAAGTGTGCATGCACACGAAAGTTCATACCAAGAACAAACTTAGTTGGTCTCTACTGGAAGGATTTTTTTAATTTTTTATTTTGTTTTGACTATGGCAGACCAACATGGCTACCTACCTGTAACAGGTCTCTCCTGGGTCATGGGGGTGAGGGGGGGGGGGGGAGAGCAGCATTAAAATCAGACAAGGAATAAGCAAAATGACCACATGATATGTTCACAGTGGCCATAAGAGCCAACTCTTAGGGGCTGAGGTCCCTTTGGTCCCCCCAATAAAATATTTGAGGGGGCCGCGGGCCCCCAAAGTTGATGGCCATTGCCATTCATATAGCATGTGCGCATTGCATCATGTGATCAATTGTGTGCCCCCACAATATTTTATTCAAGTTGGCTCCCCACATTGGTCAAGATTCCAGCAATACAGGGGGTTGGAGTAGATGACCCACGGGATGCCTTCCAAATCTATGATTCTGTGATTCCAAAACCCAGCAGTGGACAACTGGAGATCAGGAGCTCGGGATATGTTGCCCTTCTGTTTTTAATTCCATTGGAACACATAATGCTTTTTAGGGAGAACCACGTAGCTCAGCAGGGTCTACATGGGTGATAGGTAAGTGGTCAATCTGAAGCTCGCCCGCCCCGCGGGTTTTGTGGACTACAAATCCCATCAGCTCCAGCCACCACGGCTGGTGGCCAGGAATGATTGGATTTGTAGTCTACAACATCTGGAAGCCTCCACAGTGCCTCCCCTTGATTTACATTGATTGGCAGTGGCTCTCCTTGCTTCCGGAGAAATCCCCAGGCCTCTCTGGAGGTGCCAGGGATTGAACCCAGGGCCTTCTGCATCCAAAGCACATGCTGAGTTGCAGAGAGCGCATGGCATCGCTATCATTGCAGTAGCACGGCTTACAATATCCCTTCGCCACCCCAAGATACCCTGGAATATACTATTCATAGGGGTGTTCAATGTTCCAGTAACTGACAAATAAAAGTTCACCTATTATATAAAAGCTTAGGGAGCTGGGTATGTTTAGCCTGGAGAAGAAGAAGAAGAAGAAGAAGAAGAAGAAGAAGAAGAAGAAGAAGAAGAATAATTTGTACCCCGCCCATCTGGCTGGATTTCCCCAGCCACTCTGGGCGGCTTCCAACAGAAATCAAATACAAAAATATCAAACATTAAAAACTTCCCTAAAAAGGGCTGCCTTCAGGTATTTTCTGAATGTCAGGTAGTTGTTTATTTCCTTGACCTGTGATGGGAGGGCGTTCCACAGGGCGGGCGCCACTACCGAGAAGGCCCTCTGCCTGGTTCCCTGTAGTTTTGCTTCTCGCAGTGAGGGAACCGACAGAAGGCCCTCGGCGCTGGATCTCAGTGTCCGGGCTGAATGATGGGGGTGGAGACGCTCCTTCAGGTATACAGGACCGAGGCCGTTTAGGGCTTTAAAGGTCAGCACCAACACTTTGAATTGTGCTCGGAAACATACTGGGAGCCAATGCAGATCTCTCAGGACCGGTGTTATGTGGTCCCGGCAGCCACTCCCAGTCACCAGTCTAGCTGCCGCATTCTGGATTAATTGCAGTTTCCGGGTCACCTTCAAAGGTAGCCCCACATAGAGCACATTGCAGTAGTCCAAGCGGGAGATAACCAGAGCAGTAGTCCAAGCGGGGATAATCAGAGAAGAGAAGGTTAAGGGGTGATATGATAGCCATGTTCAAATATATAAAAGGATGTCATATAGAGGAGGGAGAAAGGTTGTTTTCTGCTGCTCCAGAGAAGCGGACACGGGGCAATGGATTCAAACTACAAGAAAGAAGATTCCACCTAAACATTAGGAAGAACTTCCTGACAGTGAGAGCTGTTGGACAGTGGAATTTGCTGCCAAGGAGTGTGGTGGAGTCTCCTTCTTTGGAGGTCTTTAAGCGGAGGCTTGACAGCCATCTGTCAGGAATGCTTTGATGGTGTTTCCTGCTTGGCAGGGGGTTGGACTGGATGGCCCTGGTGGTCTCTTCCAACTCTAGGATTCTATGATTCTTTTCATAACATGATTGGTCAACGTTCCACCACAGAAATACCTGCAGTTTGTTAACAAAGTTACCGTCTAAATTCTAGAGACAGGTGAGCAGATGAGCAGAAAATTTTGAGCAGGGCATCTTGGAGGTTTGGCTCAGATGGTCTCCAATGTCCCAACTCTTTCTATTATGAATGCAGATTCTACTTGCAAGCAAACAATGGGTTCCAGGAGGATGGAAGCGACATTGTCTTTAAATTTTGAGGAAAGGCATAAGCAGTGGCAATAGCCAGTGTGGGGTAGAGCTTATAGTGCTGGACTAGGTGTGACAGATTGGCCCTAAGATGGAGGAGGTATGACAGCGCAGCGCCGAAAGAGTTAAGCCACCTTCATTTTTGTCGGACAGTTTATCCTTTGGGGGTGGGGCGATCCCCGGTTTAAAAGGAGGGAACAGCCGTTTTGGCAGTTGGAGAAGAGGGAGGGTGTGTGTGGAGACAGGGAGAAGAGGGGTGTGGGGCCAGGATAGTGGTGGTTAGGCTAGGATAGGATGAAGATTAGTCGGTTATACTGAAAGAGTTTATATTTTAGATGTAACTAAGCTGATGAACTATTGAAATACTTGAAACATGATGTTCTGAAATAAATAAAGACTTGTTTTTGTTGAGCCAAGAGAAAAGAGGCATTTATTTGGTCCAGCGATATATGGATGCTCATGAGGAGGTGAACTCAGGGAAAAGGCAAAACTGACCTGCAGGGTGATAGTTTGTGTCTTGGAGTTTCACTCAGGAGGGGCAAAAGGGCAGAAACCTTGGTAAGGCTACACAGTTACTAAAAGGGTTTAGCTAACTGACGCAGTGGGGGGATCTAATGAGAGAGAGCCCCAGAACTGATAGAGCTGAGAGGTATTCTCAACCCAGGAGCCCAGAGCAATATATATATATATAACAGGCCACGACAGCTGGACAAGAGAACCCCGTTACTAAGTTATCCCTAGTTATAATAAAAGGGGATTATCCTCACAGACGGACCTCAAGGATCGAGGTGGCGTGTATGGAAAAAGTGACCCCAAACACCTCAGAAATAATACACTTAGTAACAGAGGGGTAGTTGGCAGGGAGGTTCGTCGCACTAGGGCCTGGGAGAAAGTGACCCATAGTGAACTATAGGTGGGTTTGCTGCTATTTTCCACATGAGAATGGAGGTCAGCAGTAAAAGTGATAGGCAGAGCCAATTAATTCTACTTTTGCACCCATTCCAAAGTCTCTCCCTACTGAGCTCTAAGGGGTATCATAGAATCATAGAACTGCAGAGTTGGAAGGGACCCCCAGGGGTCATCCAGTCCAACCCCCTGCAATGCAGGAATCTCAACTCAAGCATCCATACCAGATGTCCGCCCACCCTCTGCTTAAAAACCTCCAAGGAAGGAGGGGCCGTGTTCAATACCACAATGGGAAATAGCTCAGCATAATATGTGCATCTATCGGGGCAACAGGAATAGTTTAGCTTAGCGAAAAGTCCTTTTGCTTGAGAGAATTGGCAAGATAATTACAAACATGGTTTAAAACACACACACACACACCTGTTCTCTGAGCTGACATTGCAGGCTAGGCCTCAGTCATGCATGGTTGCCATAATAATCTCAGTGGAAAGCTGAGTTTCAGGAAGACCGGAATGCTTGTCAAACCTCAGGTTTAAAATATTGCAACCACTCTCAAAGATAGGAAACCAAAACCCTATCTAAAGCACAGCCACACAGTTAAAAATAGGAAGAGGGAGCAAGACGTGAAACCTACAGCTAGTAGGAAATCACCTGCAGCAAGTTGAAATGTGTGGGTCAGGCAGGCAGCAACAGCAGCGAAGGAAAGCAGGGGGGGGGAAAGGAGCCCTGAGAACGACTTTGTGAAGGAAGCAGCAACAGGCAGAGAGCCCTGGAAGGGGCTGTGGCAAGGATCTCTGCTTCACTGAGCAGGTACCCAGAGAGGCAGGAAGACGGAGCAAGAGAAATAATGGGAGTCAACAGCTGGATAGCTCAGTTGGTTAAAACATGGTGCTGATAATGCCGAGGTTGCAAGTCTGATCCCCGTATGGGACCGCTGTGTATTCCTGAATTGTAGGGGGTTGGACTAGATGGTCCTCAGGGCCCCTTCACTCTGCGATTCTATGATTCTAATTCTGATCTCAAACTTCAGGCAGCAAAGTGATTCTCAGCAAGGAATGCTTCAGCTGAGCAAATGGTTATCTCAGTCAGAACTTCCCCATTCCACCCTCCCCCTCTTTCCCCCCTTTTCTTCCTAGCCTACCATTGTACGCAACACTAATGTCTCGCAACAAATGAAACTGATCTGTAGAAAATGCAGCTTGAAAAGAGAGACAACGCACGTATTTTTGCAAAATATTATAAATAATTTTGTAAATTATTATATATAATTTCTTAGTTTACAAAAATACGTGCCTTGTCTCTCTTTTCAAGAGATTTCAATTATATATATATAATTTCTTAGTTTACAAAAATACGTGCGTTGTCTCTCTTTTCAAGCTGCATTTTCTACAGATCAGTTTCATTTGTTGCGAGACAGTGTGGTGTAGTGGTTAAGAGCGGTAGACTCGTAATCTGGTGAACCGGGTTCGCGTCCCCGCTCCTCCACATGCAGCTGCTGGGTGACCTTGGGCTAGTCACACTTCTCTGAAGTCTCTCAGCCCCACTCACCTCACAGAGTGTTTGTTGTGGGGGAGGAAGGGAAAGGAGAATGTGAGCCGCTTTGAGACTCCTTCGGGTAGTGATAAAGCGGGATATCAAACCCAAACTCTTCTTCTCTTTTCAAGCTGCATTTTCTACAGATCAGTTATATATGCATGCACTTCCTTTAGGCTAGCAATATTTGGACACCCTTTGGGAGGATGGGGAGCCTCTCCCCTCCTCTTGGTTGGGCTACTCTTTTGTTTCTTTATGGAGACAAGTGGTCTTAATCCTTTCCCCAGTGTGATTGAATTTAGGCTCTAGGGTTAATGGGCCCATCTCTGGGAGGGGCACCCTATTGTTACGTTGGCTTGATGGGATTACCTTTGAACCAAGGTGACCTTGAATGACCACATCAACTTCCATTTAACTATATATATATTTCTCTATATATATATTTATCAACAACCTCAGACATGCTGATGACACAACCTTGATGGCAGAAAGTGAGGAGGAATTAAAGAACCTTTTAATGAGGGTGAAAGAGGAGAGCGCAAAATATGGTCTGAAGCTCAACATAAAAAAACTAAGATCATGGCCACTGGTCCCATCACCTCCTGGCAAATAGAAGGGGAAGAAATGGAGGCAGTGAGAGATTTTACTTTCTTGGGCTCCATGATCACTGCAGATGGTGACAGCAGTCACAAAATTAAAAGACGCCTGCTTCTTGGGAGGAAAGCAATGACAAACCTAGACAGCATCTTAAAAAGCAGAGACATCACCTTGCCGACAAAGGTCCGTATAGTTAAAGCTATGGTTTTCCCAGTAGTGATGTATGGAAGTGAGAGCTGGACCATAAAGAAGGCTGATCGCCGAAGAATTGATGCTTTTGAATTATGGTGCTGGAGGAGACTCTTGAGAGTCCCATGGACTGCAAAAGATCAAACTTATCCATCCTTAAAGAAATCAGCCCTGAGTGCTCACTGGAAGGGCAGATCCTGAAGTTGAGGCTCCAGTACTTTGGCCACCTCATGAGAAGAGAAGACTCCCTGGAAAAGACCCTGATGTTGGGAAAGATGGAGGGCACAAGGAGAAGGGGACGACAGAGGATGAGATGGTTGGACAGTGTTCTCGAAGCTACTAACATGAGTCTGACCAAACTGCGGGAGGCAGTGGAAGACAGGAGTGCCTGGCATGCCCTGGTCCATGGGGCCACGAAGAGTCGGACACGACTTAACAACTCCTTCATTACATATCTTCAGTTACATTACATATCTTCCTTTATAACTAGCCCTTTGGCTAATTAAACAATTGATGACCTTTTAAATTGGGGGTGGGGGTTTTGTTTGTTATGTATTTTTGTGTCTTTATACTGCAAACCGCCCTGCAATCTAAATTTAATAATAATGTTACAGGTAGGTAGCTGTGTTGGTCTGCCATAGTCAAAACAAAATAAAAAATAAAAAAATCCTTCCAGTAGCACCTTAGAGACCAACTAAGTTTGTTCTTGGTATGAGCTTTGTGCTTGCACTCATACCAAGAACAAACTTAGTTGGTCTCTAAGGTGCTACTGGAAGGATTTTTTTTATTTTTTTTATGTTTTAATAATAATGTATTTACTTCATTCCGATCTTTAGTTGCATTACTTTGCTTTACTCCAATTTTATAATTTCCCTAAACCGCTTAGGGATTCTTGCTGAAACTGTTAAGCACAATTCATATTCTGAATTAATAACTGAAATATAACATGAACAATGTTCATGTCATTGTACCTAGTATAAAATCCTCCCCCCAAATAGCTTGCAGTCTGCATTAGATGAAAGAAAAGTGGGGGAGGGAGGGGGGGTTGCCAATGAATAATAGAATCGTAGAATTGTAGAAATCTTTTGCTTAATGTGGGGCTCGAACCCCTGACCTTGGGGTTAAGAGCCTCGTGTTCTACTGACTGAGCTACCACTTGGATTGTCATTCTGAATCTGATCAAAATATTTGTGTGGATCTGAGTGGTCACTTGGGTCCTGGATGCTGAGATGCAGGATAAAAACAAGTAAATGAGTAAAACGAAACAGCAAAACAATACCCCTTCCCTTTCCACACATTTAAAAGACTGTAGACTATTAATCAGCCAAGTCATTATTTACACATCCAAACAGTTTTAATCCATTCCTTTTCTTCCTCCAGGGCTGGGCTCTCGTTTCCCTTTCCATTTAGTAAGGCAAACCACCACAGCTCTAGTCCATTTCGCTTTGTAATTGTCCTGAACTTTCCTTTCTCCCAGGCATTTTCAAACTGTTGCAAGGAATTTCCTGCAGAGGAAAATGTCGGGAGCCTGATGCAAGAAACCTTGAAAGTGAACTGAAGACTCTCAAAAGCAAAAACATTCCAGTCCTGTAACCTGCAAATTTATTTTATGCCCATTTCACTTATCTTTTTCCTGCTGTGGATTTAGCTAGTGTCCTCTGGTAGTATTGCTAACCTGCTCATTTATAGACATTTACATTCTGCTTTTTCTCCCAAGTGCTCCAGGCAGTGAACATCGTTCTTCCTCTCCCCTTCTATCCTGACAAGGGCTGTGTACACTATCTCACTGCCGTTTTGGGAAGCAGTGACCCCATATGGCCAATGTTAGCTGCCCTCCATATTTATCCTGTTTTTTTCTTATATGTACCACATTTCAATGTGTTTACCCCAAAACCAGCTTTGATCTGAATTCAGAAAAATGAACCAGCATGTTAAGCCTATGTATGGTGTCTCTGAGTAGCTGTAGTTACAGGTAGGTAGCCGTGTGCTTCAGGTATGAGCTTCAGGTATCTGAAGAAGTACGAAAGCTCATACCAATAGCAAACTTTGTTGGTCTCCAAGGTGCTACTGGAAAGAAATTTTTTATTTTTTATTCTGAGTAGCTGGTTAGGAGAGAGACCGCCTACTGAGGATGATGAGGTGACTAATATTTAGAACCCATATTTCAATTCATGGTGAAAGGTCTCTGGAGACTGGTGGCGTAGCAGAAAGAAACAGATGTTGAACCTGTTACCTTACCTGGGAGTAAGCCCCGTTGGATTCAGTGGGATTGCAGTCTTGAGTTTGCAAGAACAGATACACAAAATGTCAGTCCACGACTCACTCCTCTCCCCTGGAGGAATGGCAAGGGAGGCGAATAAGCTTTTCTGAGAAATGGATCCTCTTAGCCCTGTTTCTCAGGTATGATCTTAGCAAAGGAACCCAGTGAAAACGGCACCTTTAATAAAGCTCAAGGGGCACTCTGCACATGTTCAAAGCAACTTTAGATTCCTGCGTCGCAAATCTACAATTCTATGAACTCTGCATCAATGTAAAAAAATTCCTTCCAGTAGCAACTTGGAGACCAACTACTGGTAAGTTTGTTATTGTTTGTTATTGGTATGAGCTTTCTTGTGCATGCACACTTCTTCAGATACCTGAAGCTCATACCTGAAGCACACGAAAGCTCATACCAATAACAAACTTAGTTGGTATCTAAGGTGCTGCTGGAAGGAATATATTTTATTTTATTTTTTGACTACGGCAGACCAACACGGCTGCCTACCTGTATCTGCATCAATGGTTATGCCTCGTAGAATCTTGGCATTTAAGAGAGATTTTGGATGAATCCCAGCTCTCAAGTGAAGCTTCATCCTTATCCTCCCCCCTTTTTTATCTTGCCTCCTCCAGGTGTACTGAAGGGGGTCGGAGCACAAGTTGAATGTGCAATTAGACTCCCTGGAAAGCCACTGCCAGGTGATACTGGTCTGGAGAGATGGACAGAGTTTCACCCGGTAATTATCTAGCACCCTGCTGTGTTTTTTGCCATAACTAGCCCGTCCTTCTGAATTGGATTGCTCCGAATAGGAGGGAGCCAGGAACGATGTGCAGAGAGAGCAAAGGGCACTAGGACTTTAAGCCAGACGTTGCAGCAAAGCAGTTAAGTTTCGGTTTCCATTTCCCCCTTTGTGTTTCTGCCTGTCACGGGTTTTGCAGTGACGTGTCTCCGCCTTGCAGCTCCGAGTAATGACACACAGCCTCCTTGCTTTAGCTTGCCTGCCTGTCTGTTGCAACCAACTGCAAGAGAGAGAGAAATAAACAAGCTGTACAGTATGCTGTTATTTCGGACGAGAAACGACTTCCTGCTTACCATAGTTTCATAACGATTAAAGAAAAGCATGCAAAAGCAGAGGATTTTGTTAAAAGATGCTGGCTTTTTTGTAGAGCAGGGGTCTTCAACCTTTCAAACCCAAGACCTGCTTCTTATAACCCATTTGGAGACCCCTTTCTTAATCTTTTGCCATATACTTGCATGCTGGTAGTGCTCCTGTTGTGTGACCCACCTCGGATCAGGTCACGATCCACCAGCTGAAGACCAGTGTTTCTGGCAGAGCGCCTGCAGGACAGATAGAAAGCCAAAAGGCAAAACTTCCCCAACTTGTACATAAGGAGAAATTGCACCTGTTGGATTTCAGATTACTGCATTTGTCGGATTTCAAGAGCCATGCCTTGTGAAAAACAACCACCACCCATCCCCCCCCCCAACTCAGCACTTCATTTCTGTAGAGGGAAGCTGATGGGCAGCTGAGGCAGAGAGCAATGCGTTTCCATCCCATCTTTCCTCCAATGACCCCAAGGTGGAGTACATAATGGGTGTGGCGGGGGGGAGGGGGCAGGGAGAGGCAGCTGTCCCCCCCACATATCAATAAAAATATATAGCAAACTGAGGTTCTGCCCCCTCTAACAAAAGGCCTGCTCCCACCCACAAAAATCCTGGCTACACCCATGGAGCACATGGTTTTCCCGCTTCTGTATTATCCTCACGACAACCCTGGGAAGTAGGTCAGCTTGGGAGATGGTGACTGGCCTAAGGTTACCAGGTGAGAGTCATGGTGGGCCAGAAGCTGAAATCAGATCTCGTTTCACAAGCAACACAATGAACGCATCTTCATTTTGAAAGTGTATTACGTTTCCGTGCTGAATTTCCTCCCAAGAAGTTCATGGGCCAATTCACTGGCTCTCTTCAGAGGGCAGCTCCATTAGGCTCACCCATCCATAAGCCAACAGCAGCCATTCCATCAGGCTGCAGCAGAGAAAAGCAGGGCCACTCCATTGTTGTAAATCTGCCCTTATTCCCTTATGGGGTTCACAAGAGCCCTTGTAGAGTCCTTTGTAGGTTCTCCATCGGTAGGAGAAAATAACAGAGGCCAACCAGAGAATATTGAGAAGCAAAGCAGCTAGTAAGCCTGATCTTTATTGAACTGTTGCAACAGGGTTCTCCCTCTCATGCAGGAGAAAAGAGGAAGACCCAGAACCAAGGTGTGCCTGCCCTTATATAGACATTTAAATTCCCTGCCCTGGAGCTCAAGACCACCCCTCCATACATCATAGTCTAAAACAGAATCCTGAGGTTACCTGCTTGCATTATCTGGGGCCTAGCCACTCTTTTGTTATTATAACTACTGTACTCAATTCCAGAATCCAGGTCCCAAGTCCCAGGCTCACCCCATTCACACCTTAAATGTGCCCTTAAGGCAGGAACAGTGAGCACAGAGACAATAGGGAGGTTTTTTCATTTCCTCCCTCCTTTCAGAGAAACATTTGGTCAGTTTGGGAGAGTCAAAATGGTTTCAGGACTTCCAGTTTGGGAGAGCCAGTGTGGTGTGGTGGTTAAGAGCGGTAGACTCATAATCTGGTGAACCAGGTTCGCGTCTCCGCTCCTCCACACACGCAGCTGCTGCTGGGTGACCTTGGGCTAGTCACACTTCTTTGAAGTCTCTCAGCCCCACTCACCTCACAGAGTGTTTGTTGTGGGGGAGGAAGGGAAAGGAGAATGTTAGCCGCTTTGAGACTCCTTCGGGTAGTGATAAAACGGAATAAAAAATCCAAACTCTTCTTCTTCTTCTGTACGTGTTTGCTTGGTACATTTATAAACATTATATATATACACACACACACACACACCGGCAGTTCATATTTATTTCATATATATGACCTTAAATTTTTTTATCGCCTGGCAACTTTTGGTTCGCCCTCTCCTTTGGCTGTTTCCAGCCTTGCTGGTTGTTGTAACAACTAGCGGCCATGTTTGTTCCCTCTCCCAATCACTTCTAATTCATTTTGCATAATGGTTTTTAGATTATAATCCTGAAGACACAGGGACTGTTTTTTTATTATTATTGATTGTTGCAAACTACTCTGGGAGCCCTTTTGGCGGATGAGCAGGGCAAAAATGCTCTAAATAAATATGCTTAGGTTTGCAACCCAAACGGGGATTAGTTACCCTTTAACAACCCAGCCGCAGTCACTCGCAATGTTTGGACAGCGGTCAAGGGTCAGCTATAACACCATTTTGTTTGTGGCCCGGAGAGGTCATTCCAATCCGATTTGTCGGTTGCATTCCTTTTGAGAAAAGGACCATCTTTTGATTTACCAGAGAGTACAAAGAACGGGGAGCACAAGGTAGCTCAGAGTATCAGATCCAGCTCAAACGTATCACTTTACCTGCATTGATCAAGAGAATTTGATTTGGAGCTGCTCACCAGACAACTTGCCCTGAACCACCACCACCCTGTGAACACACCAAGCTATCCCGAGGACAGAAGATGCTGTCTCCTTGCCAGGGTTAAAGTAAAAGTGCCAAGTGCTAGTTCACTTGGCACCTGCACATTAAATGGTGGTAAGGTGGCATCATTCTGGGCACCTGGGCAGGCCCTAATGACAAAAAGAGCCCAAAAGCTATGTCAAGTTGTCAGATTCTTTATTGCATTAGTATTTAGCCATAGCATAAACCCAACAAACAAAAACAATACTGAATATGAACAACAGAGTACATAAGTCACACTAGAGGGTGTTTCCTATAGCAAAAGCCATATATTACTATAGGAAACACCCTCTAGCAAATGCTAATGCTAATATGTTTATATTCCACTTTTCCTCCCAAGATCTCTAGGTGTTATATTAGGATCTCTCCCCCCTCTCCCATTTTATTCTCACAACAATCCTGGTTAGGCTGAGAGGCAGTGACTGATGCAAGTTCACCAAGCCATTAATAAAGGGATATCAGGTTCTGGGCAACACACCTAAAATTAAAATGGATATTGTGTTAGTAATTTCTCAACCAGGAGAGAGCCAGGGTGGTGTAGTGGTTAAGAGCGGTAGACTCATAATCTGGTGAACCGGGTTCGCGTCCCCCGCTCCTCCACATGCAGCTGATGGGTGACCTTGGGCTAGTCACACTTCTCTGAAGTCTCTCAGCCCCACTCACCTCACAGAGTGTTTGTTGTGGGAGGAAGGGAAAGGAGAATGTTGCCGCTTTGAGACTCCTTCGGGTAGTGAAAAGCGGGATATCAAATCCAAACTCTCCTTCTTCTTCTTCTTCGGAGAGGTAGAACCAGTATGAGCACCAACTCTTGCTTCTCTATATCCTGTGTCATCTTCCCATAGGGGGAAAAGTATTATTTGAGGGCATAATTTCTGCTTAAAAGCAGCAGACAACATGGTAGCATCAGGAAAGGGAATTACTCTCTATTCAGTTCTGTCAAACAGAAAAAGAAATCAACAAGCATTTAAACGTTTTCAGTTTCTGAAAGGTAGCGGGGAAAATGAAGCGTTTGTCCCCCCCCCCCCAGTGAACTCAGATCTTGAGATGAATCAGACAGCCTCCCAAGTTATTCCAGCCAAGGTGAGTTTTCCCCCCAGGGTTGAATCAGGATTGATGCTGAAACCTGTGGTCAATGCACACCCCTGATAGTTATGGCATTGCATCAGGAAAAAAATGCAAGCGTCATAGTAGTCTGTGTTGTTGGGAATTAATGTTTGTGCTCCAGCCTTTATCTCTTTCCTTGTTTCGCTTAGCAGTGATCTGAAGTAGTGTTTTGGAGAACTCGAAAGCTTGCTATTGGGTGACATTTAAACATCAGTCCTATCCTCCCTAATTTTAAGATTCAGTCTGAATGTACTTTTAGTTCTACTTTAGTTCTTCTCTCCAGCTACACCCAGTGGCTGCAAAAGGAAGTTTCTCTTTCACACCAAGTCTCTTACACATCAACTTGGGACATGTCTGCCTCTTGAGTCCACACAATGCATGCCCCTCTCCTAGTCTACGTGACTTGTTTTAAATTTCGGAGCATGTTGCTTTATGGATCTTTCTTTCTTCTTTTTAAAAAAGGCCTTTGATTTTGCATTGTAAACCACCACGGTGTTCCTTCTAATAAATAAGCACAGGATATTCCCCCAAAATGGAAGAAAGACAGACACGGAAATCTGGGGAAAGCTTGCAAAGATGTCTGCAGATGATCGCAGAGCCTGGAGTCAAGGCAGTGAAGTTGTGCATCCACAGCAATGACCGGAGGAGAAATGACAGCTGAGGGATGCGCAGGGAGAAGAAAGACCATGGTGCCTCTACAGCAGCAGAACCAGACACCTTCACCTGCCCCAGCTGTAACAAAACATGTCTCTCTCGTATGGGTCTCTACAGCCACGGCAAGCGCTATAACCTTCCAACAGTTTTACTTCATCCCCAAAGGCGCACTCCTCCATTTGTATCTTGAGACAGACGGATGCCTACCAACCGATGGCTTGCTCATGTTCAGAAACCGGGCATGCCACAAGAAATTGCCTATAATTATCCTGACTAGCCAAGGAAACCAGACAGCCCGTCTCCACTCTTCATTTAAGGTACTGTCACCCACTTTCAGCTCAGTTCATAAGTTTATTGTTCTACCCAACAGCCATGACAGACTTGTAGCAATATTAATAAAATAATATTGAACATCCTTAATACAAACTGACACTCATGATATAAGATACCAGAGACGCCAACAGGCTTAATTCTAGCTTAATTTCAAATTAATCGACATAACAATTTTATTCAACTCCCTTTTCCTCCCCCCCCCCCGTGCATATAGCTATTCAACTCCCTTTTCCTCCCCCCCCCCCGTGCATATAGTGCCACTTGGTGTGTTACAAAGCTGTTACTGTCACTCAAAAGAAACCGAACCATTTCTGCCGAGGAGCGCCTGCTTTCTTGAGAAAACAACAGTTTCAGAAAGCGATCTCTTGGGTCTCTACTTAAGGTTAACAGATAATGAGTGACATTTTCCACCTTAGGTTGACAACTAAGTCTGTGCATTGTTATAGCAGTGGGCATCACCTGGAAATGCAGCTCTGTGAAGACATTTCTTAAGGAAATAGGGAAAGGTTTGATTAGGTAACTAGCTCCAAAACACCGTTTTCAGGAGTGGGTTCCAAGGGGGAAGGGTCACAGGTGGCGCTGTGGTCTAACCACTTGAGTCTTTTGGGCTTGCTGATTGGAAGGTTGGTGGTTCGAATCCTCGCGACGGAGTGAGCTCCATTGCTCCGTCCCAGCTCCTGCCAACCTAGCCGTTCGAAAGCATGCCAGTGCAAGTAGATAAATAGGTACTGCTGCGATGGGAAGGTAAATGTCATTTCCACGTGCTCTGGAGTCCATCACAATGTCCCATTGCACCAGACACGGTTTAGTCATGCTGGCCACATGACCCGGAAAGCTGTCTGTGGACAAACGCCGTCTCTTTGTTGTTGTTCAGTCATTCAGTCGTGTCCGACGTTCTGACCCATGTACCAGAGCACGCCAGGCTATCCTTCACTGCCCCGCAGTTTGGCCAAACTCATGCCAGTCGCTTCAAGAACACTGTCCAACCATCTCATCCTCTGTCGTCCCCTTCTCCTTGTGCCCTCCCATCTTTCCCAACATCAGGGTCTTTTTCTAGGGAGTCTTCTCTTCTCATGAGGTTCCCTCGGCCTGAAAAAAGAGATGAACGCCGCAACCCCACAGTTGCCTTTGACTGGACTTAACCGTCCAGGGGTCCTTTACCTTTGACCTTTACCTACCAAAGGGGGATGTTGGTGGTCATCTCCTACTTCCTGTGGTGTTCAACCACCAGCTCCTTTACATGGCAAACCTGAATAACCAGTGTCTGAACCCACATGAAGGACCCAGTTCCTGCAGCATCTCCTTTGTTCCGATATGCAGGGTAAAGTCTTATGCCCAACAGCAGGCAATGGAAAACTACCTTTTGAACAATACTGAGTGATCATTGTTCCTTACCAGTCTGAGATTTCTTTTTAAGACTGTCAAGGCTAGCTAGAGGGAAGTGGTGGCGCTGTGGTCTAAACCAGAGCCTAGGGTTTGCTGATCTGAAGGTTGGCGGTTCGAATCCCCGCGACGGGGCGAGCTCCTGTTGTTCAGTCCCTGCTCCTGCCAACCTAGCAGTTCGAAAGGACGTGAAGTGCAAATCGATAAATAGGTACTGCTCTGGTGGGAAGGTAAAGGGCGTTTCCATGTGCTGCTCTGGTTTGCCAGAAGCGGCTTAGTCATGCTGGCCACATGACATGGAAGCTGTCTGCGGACAAACTCCGGCTCCCTCGGCCTATAGAGCGAGATGAGCGCCGCAACACCAGCGTCCGCAACTGGACCTAATTGTCAGGGGTACCTTTACCTTTAGGCTAGCTAGAGCTTTGAACTGCTGTACTGCTCACCTTTGATTTTATTGTTGACTTCATTTACCTGCAATGGAGATTAAAGCCTTGGAATAATCTAACTGGTTTCACACACAAAAAAACCCCTCTCATCTGACTTCGTAAAAGAAGCAAAAAACTGCTAACTTGCTCTCAAGCCCATTTGAAGGAACTGATGAGGCTTCCTTCCAGATGCAGGCGTAAGACAAAGACATCCAATAAACCACAGGGTATGCTTTCAAAAATATTTAATAGGTTATTCAAGAACTCTGCATTTGCTGCTCTCGACAAAGCCGCAGTGCAAGAACCCATTACCTTGGCAGCAGCATGTCCCCCCACAGCATTCTGCTGGTTTTTTTTTTTCCGGGGGTAAAGAATCCTGTCTTGTCAGTCCCTCAAGCCAGTTGGAGCAATCCAAGCTAGCTCAGGAGCTGAACATTTTTCTTCTCCTTTCCCACCACACCCCCTTTCGGCTAATCTTTCAAGGACGATACAGCGGTCTGAGGTTCTTGTGCACAGGGGATAAGGCTCACTGGCAGCAGCAGACGGCAGGCCGAGTGGACACAGAATTAGCCCTCTGCTGACATGGAAGAAGCTCAGGCATTCAACATTCAGTAGAAGGACAGCCCCTGTGCACCTGCCTCAAAGCGGGAAGGACTAGAAGGTGTGATGTCCTAATGAAGGTATACAAAGAGACCCATATGCCTCGGAGGTTATGGGCTTTCCTATGTGAATGGGTTTCTGCCGGCCCTGCATGCACACCCTCCTGCTGAACACCCAGGTCCCGAGGCTCCCCTTGGAATTTCATCCCAACCAGCTTGGTAATATGGGCAGATCGGGGCCATGCCCGTCACTGCGTTTAGAAATGAGCAAATGCAAAGCAAGCCTTTGAAACCCCTTTCTGGTGCGTTTTGCCCGAGTCCACCTGCCAGAGCCCTGATCTTCTCAGCTGCTCTCCCCCATATGACAGAGAAGCAGCCAGCCGCAAGCACGACGCAACACACAGCCCAGCCTGAACCCAGAAAAGGTCCTTCTGGCTGCGTGCCCTGTAATTTCTGGAGTTCAACGTGGCTGGAAAGCTTTCCTCCTTCTTGTCTCGCCTACCTCAATCTCTCTGCACACGCTCCTTGTTCCAGCTGGGGGTGGCCAGATATGGTACAGTGCTAACAAGCCGAGGATGGAAAGGCTGTAGCTTTTAATGGTTCCTGTGGAATAGTGAACTGTCTCCCGCCTTTCCTGTGCTGTCCTCCCTTCCACACCTCTCTCTGTTCTAGGATCCCAACCTCACTATCCTCCCATTAGCTGATCTTGCCTCCCTTTCTCTATTCCCAGTGCCCCCTTCCCTTCCTCCTCCTCAGAGGGAGCGGGAGCACCACTGTACCTGTATGTTCTATTGTACACTGGCAGAAAGGCAGTATATCAATGTCATAAATATCCAGATATATGACATTGTGGCATGTAAATCAACACCAAATTAACGTTGAAACAAATTCATTTGTATAGACCTGATTACTTAAGAACGCACATCTGATCCATAAATTATATTACCATGCTGCTAGTGCCTATCCCGTGAACCAAATTTCATTACAAGCGTGAGTTTATACCTCTAAGAAATCCTATAGCTACAAAAGGATTGTTGTGTCTTTCCTGCATGTAAATCCCACCGACCCCCAACTTATGATTATCCTTCTGTGCTCTTTTGTCCCACTCAATCACCTATTGATGTCTCTTTCCCGGCTGGGACGGTGACGAAACGACACCAGTCCCTTATGATTGCGTGTGCCCATCTCTGGCCGCTGGGTAGAACAATTTGCTGGTACTCGTTTTCTTGTGTGATTGGCTATTGCCAAGGACCCTGCCCGAATGGTAGCTGGTGGCCCCCGCCCAAGGTCCCTGGCCATTGGTGGGGTGAGGAGTTTGATTCACACACATTGACTAAGGGGAAGTTATCACCAAACTCCAAGCCGATAATTTCTGGCTGTCCCATAACACACGCTCTGGTGGTTGCTCCATAGGGAGTGTACCTATCGACTACCCCTGTACAATAAATCTTTGCGCTGTTTTGGTGTCCAAGGGATGTATTCGACTACGACTTCTTTTGTTTATTGTTTGCTTACATATAGCATCTCCTTTGCAAAACAAGAGGAAAAAGAAATGTGTTGCCATTTTGCTTTCTCTTTTTTGCCATCAGCAAATTGTATGGCTGAACTGAAATTTCACCTTGCATCAAGCTCAGCTTTGGTTTACTGCTTCTAAGGCTGTCTGGGGCACGGCTGCAGCACCCCCCCCCCCCCCCCCCCCCCCCCCCCCCCCCCCCACCCCCCCCCCCCCCCCCCCCCCCCCCCCCCCCCCCCCCCCCCCCCCCCCCCCCCCCACTAAAATAATTGTGGTGGATCAATAATAAGTTGCTTTTTACATGTAAATAACCCTTAAATAATATTGCAGCTTAGCAAAGACATCAATACAGCTATTGAAGGAAACATGAGGGACCTTGCTATTAAATAAACGCTGCCTGTTGTTGTTGTTCCCTATTTTACTACACCAGAACCAAAGTAACCTTAAAGATAAACAAGTGGGTATTTTATCTCTCAGCCCTCCTGCTAATTAAAATTTACTCCACTGTTTAAATTAATCCCTATGATTAGTAAGCTAAGACCTTAGTTAATGGCTATACTTGCTTAACATTGCAGTGGAAACGTTTCTATATAATACAGCACAGCAAGTGCCATGAGAAGGTACATACATAGGTTGGCCCCAGGCTCTCTACTTCAGAGCATCAAACGTCTAGAACCGATGAGAAGCACCCATGACAGGGTACGAACCTCTTGAGCCATTAGAGTTGGCGTCCAGAAGCTCTGCAGCTTCTAGAGCCTTATTCAAAAGACCGCGAGCTCTGAGGAGAGTCTCTTGGGATCATACCATCACAGCTGGCATGCTCTTCAAAGACCCGAAATTTTGGCAGTGCCCTTATTTAACAGCAGCTCCCTCAATTGGTGTCGTTCTCTCTTGTTCTGCTCGGTTTCTCTTGGAGCTCTTGTAGTGACTCTTCACTCAAGACAGGCGCACTATGCTGCCGTCACTACAGAGCTCAAAAACGACCACATGATTGCAAGACCCAACCGTAACAGAAACGCAGCCCGCAGATAGACCAAAAGATAATTGTCACTGCTGCTTATAGAGATCAGAAACTGAAAAGTAATAAACTGTCAGGGTCATGCATGGGCTTCCTCCTAGCTTCCAAGACAGCAAAGCTGCCTTAAATGGTTGGGGAATGCATTTTTATTAAGCATTTTGTCAAACAGAAGCATGATATTTTGATTACTCTTCTCTGAAAAAAAAGCTAACTTAAGAAATCAGAATGAATTACTTGAACGTTATAGCCACTGACAACAAGTGGGACCTTTAGACGGTTGCTGAACCACCGGCCTTTCTTAAATTGAGAGGCAACTGCACAACAAACTTAGATGCAAACACTTGGTTCAGCAGTATCTATGAAACCATAATGCCCTTAAAAGTGTAAAATCCCTATAGCCGTAGTTCTAAGAGGTGCGTTGGGATTTGATATCTAGTGGACGAGAACAGATACAAAGTTTTGTGTTTATGTCACTTCAGGCCAGATTGTCACTGCTGACATGCTGCCAGAAGCAACCTATGCATAGCTGTCACCCCTCCGTACACACTAGAGTCTAGATATACAACAAGCGGCCTACATAAGAGTGAAACCCCTAGAGAAGATACATTAGTATTGGAAGTAGGCTGTGGTCTCCGAGGTATGACAGAAAGAAGAACTTCCAGGATGGCGTCCATTATAAATAGTAAGTAAGATTTGATCTAGTCCAATTAAATATGATAAACATATTGGAGAAGGTTTAATCACAACTGGTAGAAATCATGGTTACAGCCTCCCTCCCTCTGAAGGGATTCAAGCAAAAAGCAGAAGTACAGGCAGGTCAAAGTCCTGACCACCAGCCCTCTGTGCGTCCTAGTGGTGACATATTGTTCCTCGTTAAGCCCTCTCCGTTATGGCGTACATGCCTGATGAAACCACTAACCAAAGTTAAAATTTGATGTTAAATTCTAGGCATACTCAGAAAGCGGATTGTTATCAGCTTGGGGTGCATCAGCTGTACGCCATAATCATCACAATTATAACAAATAAAGGCTTGACATATCTCGCTTTGCATGTCATGAGTCTATCTCATATTAGTTTCACCTTTTAAGTTGAATTACTGAAAGAAATGAACCTTTCCACGATATTCTAATTTTTCGAGTTTCACCTGTATATACATAGCTGTCAACCCTCCCTGCTGTTTCCCAATGCTATAAGAAGGGAATTTCCCGCAAAAAAGGGAAAGGTTGACAGCTATGCCTATGGCGAAGTATACCCCCCTCCACCCCAATCTACAGCTGCCAGTTCAAGAACTAGAAAGCTGAAGTATTTTCCCTTCAAGTTGGGGTAGAGAAGTATTGTTGAACAAATGTGGTGCCTAAACTAGAGCCACACTTGCCTCAATGCTCTGAGTTTTCTACAGGCTGATCCAAGCAATTTATTAATTAACTGTCATTGTTTTTTAACACCCCTCTATTAATATACAGTTGTATTTCACCATTCCCCCGCCTTCCTCTTCTCCAGTTTATCTTCATAACAATCATGTGAGGTAGGACAGGCAGAATGCAAGTGAATGGCCCAGTGAGCTTCACTGCCGAGTGGGGATTTGAACCTGGAACTCCATGGTCTGAATCCAACATTCTCACCGCAACCCAGCCGTACCTTAACCATGAGAGAAAGCTCCAATCCAAAGGTAATACTGAAAAACACAGGCCACACTTAATGGAAAACAAAAGGGAAGGTAGCGCTGCTGTGGGAAGAAATAGCTGTGTTGCTATTTCTCTCTCTATCCTTGCAATCATCATTGTTTAGGAGGCATGACAAAATGGACAAGCCTCCAGGTAACGTCTAGAGAAGCCCCTGCTTAGTGAGTCAAGCTGAGCTTGAAAAGGAAAGCTGAGCTTGAAAAGGAAAAACTTGAATTGAAGAATTCCCCTGCAAGAGTCCTCTCTGCAGGCCAAGTACTGGTATGATAATTGCAACAGGGCATAGCAGTGGAGGGGAAACGAGAGTCCACTTTCCACCAATGACATCACAGGCACCCGGTAATCTAGCGAGACATGTGCATTTTAGGCAACACTTAAGGAGGGGCACGTCTGGAGCCTGCACAACAAACCAGTGACAACTGTACGTTTGTTGTGCCATCAACTTGTTGTGCAGGAGAGATTCCTAGGTGACCACCAAATCATCTTTGAGGATCACGTTCTGAAGGGCAACTGGCATTATTGCTTTTATTTTTTTTAAATTTGCTGTTCAAAAGGGCCGAGACGTCAGGACAGGTCACACTGGATTGAGCTGTGAAATACCGCAGTGGGGGGACATGCGCAGAAGAGAAAGTATCACATCCATGCATTTCAGACAAGATGAAAGGGAATGCTTTTCTGAGCAATGGGACTGCCTCTACGACAAGGAAATGGCAATACCCAGTTTATAGCAGTTCTCAGGACATGAGTGCTACTTTCCCCATAGTTCCTACAAGCCATGTGGAACCTGTGCATAACCTGCCTGCCGCTCTTCCCATCTAGATGGCAGATGTAGGGAATCAGATGCAGACACAACTTAATGGATGCCGATGCTGGCATGTGCAAACCCCCCAATACCATGCTGTCTTTTCACTAGTACTACATCCCACGATTCTGGCAACACAACACTCAGTTCAGAAAGTCCCCCTGTGGAGGTTTCATTAGAGTTGATAATGGAACTGTAGCATCTGGGACTAAGGAACTGTACCTGCCAAATCTCGCGTATACTGCTCTCGGGAACGGTCCATTTGGCACTTGTGACTGGCTAAAACTTTCTTCACCAGGTCCAGCATGCCAAAGTTCTGGACTGTATTGTTGAGCAAGACAGCATCTGGGGGGGGAGAGAGAGAGAGAGAGAGAACCAACAGGTAAAAAAAAATCCTGACTGATGACACTGGAGAAAAGCAATTACAATGTCGTTTTTTAAAAAGAAAAAGAAAAAAGAAAAGAAACCCATTATTTTTCTTATTGTAGAGATGGGAGAGGGAAGGAAGAAGTGGATCACAATGCTGGAATTTTTATTTATCATGATTTAAATTCCCATTTCCTCAACCCAACACTAAGTTAGTGTCACTCCATTTGCCTTTAAGTTGCAAGCTCTTTGCAGCAGGGACCCGAATCATTTTCTTCTGCTTATGATGTTCTATAAAGTGTCATACACACTCATTATTATTGTTAATTGTGCTTCTCATCCACCCTTCATGTAAAGGTCCCAGGGTGGCCAGAAACATATTAAAACAGCAACCCCAACCCACCCATAACTCCCAAATCCCTAATGGCATACTTTCCAATGATGCTTATGTCATTTAAAGCTATTTCCTCCAGTATCGGCAATGAATGTTTAATAAAAGAAAAGGAGGTAAGATTTTTATGATGCACCTCCATCTGGTGATATATACAGCTGTTTGTACTCTGCCCCCCAAACCGTGCAAATTCTGAACATTGTACGCAGAATACGTTGCACTAACTGCATTGATACATCACCACCATCATGATACATTATGCATCCCAGAATCAGGTTACGAAGGAATTTGGAATAGTTTTGGTTATTGACCAAGGAGGCAGGAAAGGGCAGCAAAGGGCATGGACAGGTGGGAAAATAGCAGCCACTACTGTACAGAAAAAAGAACAGGACACAGGACATGTCACTAAAGCTCCATACCCCACCTACCTGAAGCCATATGCAAGACGCTCCTGATATTGCAATGTGTAGAAGATATCGTTCTTTGGAACCATGAGAACTAGTAGATTTATTGTTAAGTGAAAGCTGAGAAAAATCAGCACGCCAAATCCTGCACCACTCACCAGCTACAGAAGCAGGTAGCACCCAAACCCTTAAACGCAGTGAGTAGAATCTTCTTTCATCAACTTCCTGATACCTGTATTATTAAGTCAGAAAGTGCATAGCAAATGCTAAAATAAAATATATACACCTCAAAGCCCAAACGCTGTTTACAAACCAGGCTTCCCAATACTGCCAGCACTACATTTAACGCCCTGTGCTCCTTAGATGTGCTAGCGATGCAAGTGATCTGTAACAAGGAGACTTAAAAGGACGATGCCATCTTATTTGCAAGGAAGGGCACTGTGCCAGCCAGTTCGTACCGCTGAGTTGCAAGGGGGGATCCTGAATCCTCTGCTGAAGGCCCTTCATGGTCTCCGTGAGCTCCGCATGGAACTCGTGAATCACCTCTTCCAAAAGACCGGCTTCCTTTAGACCTCGCCAAAATGTAAATGTATCATCTGGAAGGAAGTGAGAGAATCCTGAAAAACCTGAAAGTAGGCAGGGGGAATGAAGCTGACCAACTGTTTGATAGACCCACCCCAGGAACATAACATTTGCCAAAGAACAGCCTTGCAGTGATACCACACAAGCAAGAAGTCACATAGTAAAACAGTCCCTGGAGTCTACCACTTCAGATTATCACTATGAATAGAAAACTTGCATGCATAAACAGAACTCTTCTTTCTGAATTCTGCAGGTGTTGAGTTATTTTGCATGTAAATGTATCATCTGGAAGGAAGTGAGAGAATCCTGAAAAACCTGAAAGTAGGCAGGGGGAATGAAGCTGACCAACTGTTTGATAGACCCACCCCAGGAACATAACATTTGCCAAAGAACAGCCTTGCAGTGATACCACACAAGCAAGAAGTCACATAGTAAAACAGTCCCTGGAGTCTACCACTTCAGATTATCACTATGAATAGAAAACTTGCATGCATAAACAGAACTCTTCTTTCTGAATTCTGCAGGTGTTGAGTTATTTTGCACGCAGGGAAGTTTTAAATTATGCAACTGCTCACCTGCAGTCTGAAGTGGTTGACTCCAGGAACAGTTTTTACAGCAGAATCTGCTACAAAAACAAGTTGCCATTAATGCAGGACAGGTAATGTGGTAACTCTGACTGAACCAACGTCGAATGGTTTAAGAATACGCAAGTTCCCAAGTTATGCAGCCTCCTTCATCAGCAAAAGTTGGACCAGTAAAACAAGTTATTCCTAAGTATGTTACTACCAGCATGCCAAAGGCAAGGCACAGTTACGTGAAGAGATTAATAGAATCACGGACAAAGCATCAGAAGTTGGCTTACACTGAATCAGACCACTGCTCCAGTTGCAGTTGAGTTTCAGACAGGGGTCTTTTCCAACCCTATCTGAAGATGCCAGGGATAGAATCTGGGGCCTTTTGTGCATGAGGTGTGTGCTCTGCCACTGAGGCATGGCCTTATGCATAGAGATGGCAGCGTCACACAGCTTACAACCTACATGCAAGTTCCTTCGCACAAGCCTTTCAGATTTAGGCAGCCAATACGGAACAGAAGTGGTGGCACAGATGATGTAGTGGGCTGAGGCCAGGCCAGCATGTGAAAATCACCTCCAATAGCAGTGGTCCAGTCCGTGGAGTCTTCACACGTTTCTATGGTGATCGTGGCAGGAGACCCATTTACTATGATTGAAACAAAATCAACATTCAGAAATCATCAGGAAAACCACTTTTTTTGTTGGCATGCTGGCGAAACAAGTCAAGACGTGCCCTTCCAAGATGTATCCATTCTTCTATTGCTTTATCTTGTTTTACAGTTGCATTAAGTTTTTCTACCAATTTGGTACCATTGCCAGACAAAACCAAAGAGACATCTCCCCCGCATTTCTAAAGCTAGCACGAATTTCAAAACAAAATTCTCAAGATCTTAGCATTCTGTTTGTAGGGGCTGGATTTTTATTATTGCTACTGTTATTTATTAATTCATACACACGCCATCTAATGGCAAATTGGCTTCAAGGTGGTTTATTTGACAAAACATCCTGGAATCACAAACCATGACGAGATTCCGTTTTTTCTTCATGACAACCAGAAGCTAGGGCACTATGACTAGCAGATCAGTCAGCAAGTTTCAAGGCTGGGTAGCATGGAGTTGAGTCCCAATATCAGTGTTTCATTGTTGTTCAATACAGAGAGCTTGGTTGATCCCCATACTTGGAATCAGAAATGAACTATCAACAAAGGAAGACACCCCTTGGAGCTTCACCAAGTGTCTGGTGGCTGTTTATACTTCTATGAAAGTATTAAAGTTAAACATACATACATGTGTACACACGCAAATTCACGTAACTGCTTGTACTCAGCCCAGAGGTCCATCTGCTACTCTATTACAATGAGTTCACCAAGGTCTCAGGCAGAAATCTTTCCCAGCGCTCATGCCAGGGATGGAAACTTGGACTTCATGTATTTCAAAGCACGTGTTCTACTGAGCTATGGCCCCACTGGGGTATGAAAATACGAAATACCAGGTCAGACCATTGGTTCATTTAGCCTAGAACTGGTTACTTCAGCTGGCATACCTCCTTGATTGGAGGGGTTGATGAATTGAACCCACATGCAAAGCACGTATACTGCCACCTTCCAAGCGAGTACCAACCTGCCCATAGGAAGACTGGCTACCGATGCCAAGGTTTTTCTGGCTTTCCCCATACAGTCATACCTCAGAAGTCAAATGGAATCTGTTCTGGAAGTCCGTTTGACTTCTGAAACGTTCAGAAACCAAAGCACGGCTTCTGATTGGCTGCAGGAAGCTCCTGCAGACAACCGGAAGCCCCGCTGGACGTTCGGCTTCCCAAAGAATGTTTGAAAACTGGAACACTCACTTCCAGTTTTCGATCATTTGGGAGCCAGAACGTTCCGACTCCCAAGGCGTTCGGGAGCCGAGGTACGACTGTACTCCCTTGGCTGAGTTGAAAGCCAGTGCGATGTAGTGGGTAGCATGCAACACTTGGACAAAGGAGACCTGGGTTCAACAGCTTGCTCTGCAGGGAGGCTTACTAAGTGGTCTCAGCCTAACAAACCTCTAGGGTGCTCAAAGAGGGATATAATCTTTAGGAGATAGGATAGGGGACACACACACACACACACAGTAATGATCACAGCTGTTTGCTCTGCAGGCAGCCTTATGTGAGACATCTGTCCTCTTAAGTATGATATCCCAGAAGCTGAAAAGCATGGGTTGATCAGCAGGGACAATGGAATGACTGTATCAATGACCACAGAAATATTTGAGTCTCTTCCAGTTCTAGTAGAGGCTTGCAGCCAAGAACCAGCCAGTTAATTAAAATCAGCACAGGAAAATTAAGCCTCATCACCCACCCTCTACTGGGCTGTTATTGCCCCCCACCCCTCCGGCAAGGCTGGCAAGATTCCAACAGTGCAACCGTGACAAAAGTAGACACAACAAGGATATTCCTCTTCTGTATCATTCTAACAAAGGTACAGCGAGCCTCATCAGGGTCTCAATCGGTGGACCTTCAGATGCCCCATCAGCTCCAGCCAGCATAACCCAGCAGTAGAATTTGTGGCCTAGTGGAATGCAGTTCACATTACCATCTGCAGAGGCTGGCGTGAGAGGTATGTATTCTGTTGACGTCTGGCTTGTTAGGGGCACTCTGGCTCCGGTCAGGTCGATTTTAGTGCTTCGGCAGGTATTGGAACAAACTTTCGTATGCTCGTAAAAATCCAGCTTCCCTGAATCCATGATCTTCCTAAAACACACGAAACCAACGTGAATGTCCATCTCAGCTTTATTATTATTATTATTTAAAACACCCTGAAAACTCCCAACAGTTGCATGTTCGTGCTTTGGCTAGCTGCGCTGAAATTCATTTCAATGAAGCCTAACTAGGAGACATTCCCAATGAACACCTTGTTTAGATACCAGATGGCACAGGTTAGGGACTTGTGAATTCTGCCTCCCTAAGGCAAGGGGTGGGACACACACACGCCCCAAAGGTATGTTTCAGTTCTGCATCTGCATGCAGGCACACACACACACACGCACTCTCTCACACAAGCTAACCTTAGCATGATCCCATTCATCCGGATTGCCCTCTTCCAGTCCTTCAAGGTGGACTTGCCAGCCAAATGGACAAATTCCTTGGGACTTATCAAATGGTTGTCATACTGGAGGGAAGAGAGACATGTTGTGGTATAGGTTAATTATTCTAAAGGTATTTTGCTCCAATTCCTTTTATAAACCTTTTCGTGCCACCTAGTCAAGTGCAACCTTTTCCTTCTCCCAATTTCTCTTCCCTTTCATCTCATTTTTTAAAAATTTAGATGAGACCACGAGGCTGGGATCTGTGTGCTTTTACAAGCAATACATAAATTAGAGAATGGAAATGTTAGACATTACAGGATATAAAACCATCTCACCTGGACGCATTTCACGTTGATACCAGGGCAAACAAACTTCCTCCATATTAGGTTGGCTTTGCTATCTCCGCAGGTGATGGGATAAACGATCTCGGCTTCCACACAATCATCACCTTCAGCCATCTTCACTTCAGGGAGAGGGATTGGGAAAGATAAATTTTTTGAAAAGGTTACAACCATGGATTGCTGGTTGGCAAATGAGGTTTGGAATACAGTTGAAAGGAAAGTTGAAAACAGGATGAAAAAGTATTTATTACTGAGCACCAGCCCGATTAACTGCTTCCACAAATGAGCTACAATACAATTATCAAGTTATTTATGTAGAATCGTAGGGTACAACCAATGAACATGGAGATACTGTTCTATGTCCTGAGCAGCTAACAATCTAAATTTCACCAAATGGGTGAAACACCAAATGGAAAAAGATGTAGTAATTGTAAAGACATAGATACCTGAATTAAAAGCACACAAACTGCTTTCCCCCCCCAACAGGCCTCTCTATTTTTGGCATTCTACCTGTCCTGCAACAGATAAAGTGGTAACTCTGGCTAAGCCAACTTCGACTGGTTTAAGAATATGCAAGTTCTCAAGCCAGAGAAATATGGAGCACAAACCTCTGAGGCGGCAAGGGGGTCAAAGGGTGGCTTTCAACCACTGCACTCCATCAGCACAGGGATTTCCACTTGCATGATGGGATATCATCGCGGCCGCTGCCACCGTAGCCTCCCCAAACCTGATCAGGAGAGTTGGGGGAACCCCTACAGTTTAGGGGTTTGCATGGGGGCACCTGGGAGAAAGTTGGGACCATTCTGCACTTTTGCAGAATAAAAGAGTAGTGAGGCGCAACAGGCAGTGAGGTGTGCAGTGTAACAATATAGGAGGAGGAAGGGAGCTGTGGAATAGGAAGGAAAACTAATGGTGAATATCTTGAGCCAGGATTAATGGTCTTCAGCACATGGGCACAACACTGGCTCCTTAATTTCCCCCCTGAATGCATACCTATAAAATAGGCAAATGATGACAGAAAGTGCGCAGGAACAAAGTTACTGCCTCCATCAAGGCAGGGGAGATCCCTCCAGATGTTGTTAGGCTACAGCCCCCACCATCCCTGAATATGCTGGCTGGAGCTGATGGGATCTGGAGTCCAACATCTGGGGAGCCACAGGCTCCCTGACCTGTTCTTGACCTATGTGACTTTCCCATACATTTGTGGTCTTCTATTTAGGAACACTGAAGCCTACTGTCTGTCAGGAAAGGACAGATCCCCAGCAGTTTCCCCAACCTCAGAATGCTCATTCCAGAAGCTGGAAACAAGAGCTTCAAACCCCTCAGCCTACGTGCTCTTGAGCCTTTCCCCTGGCAATGCTACCTGCTAATGCAAGTGATTGTGATACGAAAGAGGCAAGCCTCTGTCACTCACCCCACTTACCTAACAGGGCTTCTTTCAAATGTGCAGAGGCTGAAAAAGCAGCGGCGGCTGCAGCGGCTGCATTTTCCGTCTCCAGGGTGTCTTCATTTAGGTCATTGCTAGCAAGAAATAAAAACACAAACAGTTAAAAAGAAATGGGGAAGCTGCCCGTGCTATGATAAGGCTTGCTCTGGAGAATGCTCTTCCCCTTAAGTAGGAAGTTGTTTACCCCCCGAAAAACAAAGTTGTACACAGTGCAGCAATTTCAAGACTGCAACCCACTGATTCATATGGTTAAAACAATATTAAGCACAAAGGGAAAGCAGTTGTAAGGAATTAAAGCACTGCTGCTAAGCTTAGAAATGCAGAACTGGAAGCAGCTTCTGAAGCCTGAGGACTTGATCTTTAGTTATTTAACAACAATTTCATAGCTTTCACCTTTTATAAAAGATGTGTGTTCTGTTTCTGCTAAACATCCTAGAATCTAGAGGCATCTTGGTAGAGTTTATAGCAATTCAGGCAGAGGAACGGATCTTAATTCATTTAGCACGTCTCAAACTCTCCATATGACACCCAATATCTGTACCCCAAATGAGTCCCAGCTTACTTTCCCATTTTTTATGTGTATGTGAGGGGGGGTGAGGGGGGTAGAGAATGACTTGCACTGGGACTGAAACTTTCCTATATTAAAACAAACACAAACAAAAAAAACCACCTTCCAAACCTAGGTATTTCTCCAGAATAAAACAATGAATATTAACTTGTGCAAATGAGTACACAGCCTTTTTTTTAAAAAAAGTATAAGCTCTAAAGTCCCCTTGGTTTCATACTGTACAGGTGCCCAGGAAGTTATCAGTCTCGAATTTCTATCTCTCTTGGTAGTGGCGAAGTGGGAAGGAGTGAAAAAAATGTAAACTGGAGGTGAAATAGCATGCAGCTGGATGGATCTATTTTTCCCATCTGCATCACAGCGTTGTTTCACTCCCTTTTTTCTTATAAAAAAAAATCCATTTCTTCTAGCACAGGCAGCGCTGCTCTGTTTTTCCAAGGAGATGGCAATTACTAAGGCAGATCCACCCAATCCTACCATCAAAAAGCAGTTTGCACGGCTGGTTTCCATGACAAAACTCGTGGGTGGAAGCACTGCTCAGATTTTTTGCATGGAAGTCATGCTACAAAATTCCCCCCCCCCCAAGGAGGTTTCATCAAGCAGGCAGGAAGATGATGGAAACAAGCACCATGGAAGCAGCAGGCTTGCTTCCGCTCCTGAAATTACTTTTACTGATCACGGGAAAGGTTTCTTTCCCAAGCAAAGGACAACATAGAAGGAATTACAGTAAGAACTACAGGTTAAATGGTATGTAGCCTAGTAAACTACTGTGGCCCTCCTCAAACAGAGAAAGGAAAAACGGTGTACAACATTAGTCCCTGTGATTGGCAGGCAGGATGAAGCCTCTGGATTAACCAAGCCTGATATAAGGACTAGTAGCGTGACCAACAGAGCAGACCCTTCGACTTGCTTCACTTCCACTACCAAGGGGTGTGGGGTTGGAGAACACAAACCCTCCACGCCTGGATTTGGGTATGGCTGTCATCAGCCGTAACTTGACATATATTGCTGACCTCAGAGTGTTCCTTCCCATTTCACAATGGTAAATGCAGCACGCTAGAAATGGCCAGGGTTGACCTTCTATTCAATTTCTTTCCATTTTCAAACATTAGATGCACATGCCTGCTAAAACCCTTCTAAAGCAAGTACATGAAGGAGGCCACTTCAGCCAAGTCACACCCACCTGCACTTTGAACTCAGGTGTGGGGCAGGTAAAGACCTGGCTCAGCAGAAAGAGTGCTTCAGGCACCGTCAATCAGCAGTGCCTGCAAACCCCCTTGCAAAGGGCCAGTGTGGGGTAGTGGTTAAGAGCGGTAGACTCGTAATCTGGGGAACCGGGTTTGTGTCTCCTCTCCTCCACATGCAGCTGCTGGGTGACCTTGGGCTAGTCACACTTCTCTGAAGTCTCTCAGCCCCACTCACCTCACAGAGTGTTTGTTGTGGGGAGGAAGGGAAAGGAGAATGTTAGCCGCTTTGAGACTCCTTCGGGTAGTGATAAAGCGGGATATCAAACCCAAACTTCAAGACCCTTCTCTGCAAGAACCGTTAAGGCACCTGAGAGCATGAGACTCCGAATCTCAAGAGTTGTGGGTTCAAGCCCCACATTGGGTGAAAGATTCCTGCACTGCAGGGGGTTGGACCAGATGGTCCCTGTGGTCTCTTCCAACTCTACAATTCATAGAATCATAGAGTTGGAAGAGACCACAAGGGCCATCCAGTCCAACCCCCTGCCAAGCAGGAAACACCATCAAAGCATTCCTGACAGATGGCTGTCAAGCCTCCGCTTAAAGACCTCCAAAGAAGGAGACTCCACCACACTCCTTGGCAGCAAATTCCACTGTCGAACAGCTCTTACTGTCAGGAAGTTCTTCCTAATGTTTAGGTGGAATCTTCTTTCTTGTAGTTTGAATCCATTGCCCCGTGTCCGCTTCTCTGGAGCAGCAGAAAACAACCTTCTAAGTCATTGTGACATCGGGGAATCACAGTTTGGAGGTGGAGGGAGTGAAGAAAACTGTCCAGCTCTCTAGCCAGATTATGTGCCACACCCCTATGCTAGAAGTTTCACGAAGAGGTCCTCCTTCCTCCCTTTAATAACAAAGATCAATTCACTGTGATATGTACAGCATGCAGAGATCTGTCCCCTGTCCCCCCATTTTATGTTGTTGGGTGATTTTTGTGGTTGAACTGTGTTTGTTTAGTTTTAATGGATTTTTATTGCATGTTGTTGTCCCTATAAATTGTTTTCGGACTCCTTTTTATGAAGCTGCACATAACCTGAGCAAATCTTATCTAACAGAGGCTGCTTTGGGTTTCCTTTAAATGCAGTTATATGTTCTGAACTGTGTATCCCCCATCCAAACCGAAGTGAAATGAACAGGGTGTGTGCAGCAGCAGCTTACAATGCTAACGTTAGCCGCCCCGGAGGCTAAATAATTACCGTTTGCTTACCTGTGCTGGGAGAGATTGGTGGTAACTAGCACAGTTTTCACCTCCTCCATGCCACTGCTGTCAGCCATGTTGTCTGGAGTTGTTACCACCACCACCTCCTCCATGTGAACACTCACATCTGGGGTTGCCATCCGCAGGAAGGCTCGTATGGCAAGCAAGCACCAACAATGTGGGGAAAGCCGCTCCTGGAATCTTCACTCTGCGGTTATAGAACCAAAGAGTGAAGAGGTTATCGCTCTGCCAATCTGGCCAGCAGAATATTTGGTTTTCTACATCTGAATGTAAAAGGAATCAGAAGTACACATACACACACAAGCTACACACTTGGAAACGAGATCCAGTGCAATTTCAGAAGGACAGGGTGCTTAAGAGGAAGACGGCTCAACAGAACAAGCACATAGTGGCTTTTTCTGTTAAAGCCCACATCTTAGATGAGCTTTAAATGCCAGAGAACTGGATCCCAAACAGATGGCTGCTTGTGCATGTGATAAAGGAGCCAAAAAAACTTCTGTAAAAGACACAGTGAGATTCTGAAGGGTCTAAAACTCCATTCCCTGGAGTAGATATTAACATACACCAGGCAACGCACAAAAAAGCTCTGCTGGACAGCTACTGAAGGATGCAATGGAGGCAGAGAAGCAAGGTACACTGGTTGTCAGATAAGACATTTAAGCTGAATACTGTACATGAAACTATCCTACACCAAGTCAGAGCCTCGGTCTTTGGCAGTGACTCTCCAAAGCCCTTTTAATCCTTTAATGCAGGAATGGAGAACCAGTGGCCTTCCAGATGTTGCTAGACTGTAATTTCTGTCATCCCTGACCATTGGTTATACATACAGACACCATGGCTCCTGCTATTAACCTGCATCCAGTTTCAGACGCCTATGCAATTCTGGATTTTTCATAGACCATGCACATCCCCATACAGTTTTGGCAAGCACTTTTAGAAAATTAATTTGATTGCGTCTGTCATTTGTTCTGCTCTACAATAGTTTAATGACTTTATTATACATGGCTTTATTTTTTAAATGAGACGTTTTAGAAATCCTCTTACAATAAACCACTATATAGCCATGCATCTGACAATGTCTCTGTGTCCATGTGAGATTTATATGCGAGGCTGAAATAAAGTAAAACAAGTATATTGTAAGTGGCTAATCAACAAAGTTTAAAATCGGCAATGTGTTCCCAAGTCATAAGAGGTTCCTGTCCCTGTATAAGTAAGGAGGATGTTTTCTTTAAAAAAAATTTTTTATTAAAGATTTTAACTTTGGGTACTAAAAGCCACAATCGCAGCACTGTAGCACTGAGCCAAGATGGGGGTGCATTTGAAGATGGGAAAGAGACTGAATACAACCTTTAGATAGGCTGCAGACTCACCATATCATGCTATGAGGCTGTAAGCAGAGAAAGGAAAAAACAGGAAGGAAAAACAGTACCAGCAGCACTTGCAGCCTACGTTGAGCAAGATTTGACATTTCACAAGCAATGAACTGAGTAAGCAGATTTAAAAAGAGGGGATATCTGTGCATTCTCTTTAAACCAAGATTTAAGAGTGACCTCCAGTGGTCAACCTGGGATCCTGGGCAGACTAAAGAGAGAAGTAAATGGTACCCATTCAAGGGTTTGTGTCTGCAAGGTCTGTGAAACCCAAAACCAGTGTCATTCCTGCACGGCTTGGTTGACATTGCAGTCATGCTTGCTGCTTTGCCCACCCCGTTTCCTGGCAAAGACCCTAATTTAGTCTGAAAGGGAGACACACGTCTCCAGATATGTGCAGGGGAACTGCAACTGGCAAAAGGCAGACTGGAAGAATCTGTGAAACAGGTTACTACTACCCACTCACCCTTTCAAGAGAGCTACAGATAAAATATGCTTTCGGTACCCAAGAGGAAGAAACTGGAAAAACCGCATACTGTGGGATAAACTCTGAGCTAATGCAAAAATACAACTAATATGGTCCACCATCGTACAGCATTTCAGCAATCTGACATAGAAGGAAGTTTATAAAGCTGCAGTCATTTCATTTCTTCCCTGCCTGCCACTAGTTCTATCTACAGTATTACATAATAACCTGAAATGAAGTGGTTTATCCCCTTACAGTGGTTTATATGCAGACATTGAGATTCACAAAATAGGTGCAAGATTGCTATTAATTAAGCAGAGGCTCTTTTTGCTGCAAATATTGCATGCAGCAACTACCAAACAAAACTGACTCACCTGTACTTTTTGAGCTTTGTGAATGCTCTTTCTGCTGTTGGTTTTTATTTTATGCTAATGCCTTATTGTATTTTGGCTATTCTAAGATCTGAGATTGTTTTAAACTCTGCCTGTATGAAGTAATTTATTTTATTAACCCCCTTCATTTAATTTATTTTATTAACCCCCTTCATGTTCTCCCATGTCAAATTGTAAACTGCCCCAGCAACCTGTCCTCTCCTTTTTTAGAAAACACAATGCGCACCAGTTGGTGCCATACAAAGAATAACATTGATGTGGTCTTCATTTCTGTTTCCTTTTTTAAACAAAAAAACTGCTTTGAAATTATTTGTAATTTTTAAATCTCATTTTGTTGCCACCCCTCTTTCAAAACTGCAGATTGTAAGGCCCTTCGGGGCAGGGGACTGTTCTCCTGTGCTTTGCAAAAATGAAGAAGTACCGGTACTAGTAGTACTAATATACCGGTATGTATCACGACCAGAGGAGGAATGACCACTGGGAGGAACACAGAGGGGAGAACCACCACACCTGCACCTGCTCAACCGGATGCCTTCTTCTGCCCTACCTGCAACAAAACATGTCTCTCCCGTATGGGTCTCTACAGCCACAGCAGGCACTGTAAAACTCTCCAATGGTTGGACTTCATATCGGAAAGCGCACTCTTCCACTATCTCCTGACTAGAGATGGGAAGGCCGGGGGGGGGGATCAGGAAAATTGGGGGGCAGGTCCCCCCCAATTTTCCCATTTTTTTTCTTTTTTCTAATTTTTTTTATTAAAGCAATTCTTTATTACAAAACAATTTACATATAACATAAACAGGACAAAAAAAAACATATAAACAAACGTAGACACTAACTACGTATCATTAACTTCCGATTCACCTCATTGTACTTTTACACCTTATTAATCTATATGCACTTCATTATTATTATTATTATTTTCTGTTACTTATCAAAAGAAATTTTACTTTTATAGTTTCCTTATACTGCACTTCAAGATTCAATCTAAAAATGTCAGGAGATTTGCATTTTCATAATACTTTCTAAGGTACAGTATTCTTTAAATATTACCCAATCTTTCGGGGGGGGTCCCCCCCAGGCCTTCCCATCTCTACTCCTGAGGCAGATGAGTGCCAGTAACACGCTTATCACTGTTGCAAACCACATTGATTAAGAGGGTCATGGAGCGGCATATAAATAAATAAATAAATAAATAAATACATAAATAATCGCCATCGAGAAAAGCGCGGCATAAGTTTTCTGGTTGTTGTTGTTTTTTTTAAAGAAAAGGGTAAACAAAATCAAGACTTCTATTTGGAAAGGGGCTCGAGGCGAGTAAGCAAAAAAAAAAAAGAGAGAGGCGAGCCTCCGTGCACCACGCGCGCATATGCAACAGTGCACGCGCGCGCGAGCCTCCCCCTGGAGTGAGTGAGGAGAAACACGAGATCCTCCTCCTCCTCCTCCGCTTTCCGCGGAAGGCTCCGCGACGACATCCCCCCTGCGCAATGGGGAAAGCCGTCCAGCCCTTTAAAGCTAGCTGGCTGGCAACGCCGACTGCAGGCACGCGCACGCGCACGGGATCGCATGTTCCCTCCCCCCCCCATCTCTCTGCGCAGCGCGTGAGGCGCGTGGGGGGGAGGGGGCGCCGCAGAGCGCGAGGAGGAGGGCGCGCGCGCGCCTGGCGCCACTGGCAGCGCGAGGGAAATGCGGGGCGGGCGGGGGGGGGAGGGGAGGGTGACGGCCGAGCGTTCCTGCCGCCGCCGCCGCCGTCACGTCCTGACGCTCCGCAGGGACCCGCCGGCTGACGGACTGGACGGAGGCGGGAAGGCGGGGAGGGGCTGCCTTACCTCAGCCGCTTGCCGTCCGACGCCCGGCCTCGGGTTCCGTCCGAGCGGGTGGGGAGAGAGAAGAAGGAGGTGGGTTTTGTTTGTTTTCCCCCGCGGGGCGGGCGGGGGGGGGTGTTTCTGAAGGGAAATGGCTGCCTTGGCTTGTCTATATATATATGTATCTCTGAGGGAAGCTTGGGCTGCGGCGCGCGCGCAGGGCGCCTCGGGTCCCTTCTGCGCAGGCGCAGGCCTCCTCCTCCTCCTTCCCCCCCCCCCTCTCCAGCTACCTAGCCGAGACTTATTTGACACGGTAAAGGCGCGGTGGATGGGAGTCCGCTGCTCTCAACTTCTTTTCGGGCTCGCCGGTGTGAAGTAAGTCCCGCCGGGAGCTCAGCGCGCCTGCGCGAGGTGGAACGCGGAGACAGGGAGAGCTTGCTTCGCCGGCTTCGCGCGCGTTGGCGAGAGAGAGCCCGAGAGCGCGCTTGTGTTTCGGGAGCGCGCCCTGTGAATACTTGGGGCGGCGTGCTTTGCTTTGGTTTGCTTTTATTTATTTATTTATTTAGGCGGGTTTCCTCGCTGCCCAATGAACAGCGTCCTCCGCCTCTGGGCATTCGCGATTCAAAAGCAAGTTCGATAAGCAAGTGCATATTTTGAATCAAGCGCAGCTTCCGCAGCGTGCGCGTTGCAAAAACCTATATATGGGGGGAAAAGCTAGTAAGGAGTTGGTCTGTTTATTTAGGGTATTTACACATTATGCTTCCCCCCTTCCATGTTATTACAGGATCCGGCCATCAGTTTCCGCCCTCCCTACTTCTCAAAGGTTTAGGGTAGGCAGCAAAGGGGTGGGGGGATCCACGTGGAGCAAACCAAATGCTCGATTAAAATGTGGGGGATGAGAAAAATTAAAACCTGCACATCTTGACTAACTTAAACACCAAGCCAAACAGGAAAGTGTTAAAAGCACTTCCTGCAAAACAATACTTTAAAGCATACCAGATTTATTGTGGGGTTATTTTGCTTTTCAGAAAAACAAACAAATGCAGTCAGGACATCTCACAATGTTTATATTCTCATAGATATAGATATATAGATATATTCAAATGAAATCAAGGTGTAGTGTTCCATGAGCCAGAAGCTCTGCATTGCTTAATCCAGATATAGTCAAGCATGTTACAAAGTAATCACGGCATTGCTGCTTTTGTGGATGATTTCAAAGCCTTAACGCTTCAGACAAGGCTTTAAATATTGGTGTTGCAGCAGGTAATAATGATAATCTTGGTGGGTGATGAATCATCCATGTATTTCAGTCCTCTTATTGAGAAAAAACATCCTCTCATGCTGTCCTGTTATTGCCAAGGACAAGGGTTCTGAAACAGTTGTGTATGTTTTCTGCTCCAAATTGTGAAAAAACACGAGAACAAGAAACAAAAGTTAATCTGTCATGAAATAGAATTTCACAGGGTTTGTGAAGGCCTATGTGAAGATTCCAGAGGCTGAAGCCATGTTTACAAGAATCGGTGGTGGCAATGATATCATTGCAAAGGAAGTTTCCTACCCTAGGCTGTTCAGTAGCAGAAGCAAACTGAACAGCTTCAGCTCAGGTGCCATGCAACCTAGTTGAAAAAGAGAAAATACTAGTTGAAAAAGAGAAAATACCATGAGTGTGAGATCAAGGTGGTGCATTTGGAGGCATCTTTTTATTGGAGAGCACCTTCAATCCTTGTGTAATTAATCTGTTAATTCACAGTCTCTCACGAATTTTGCCTTTTCTGATTGTGAATGTTACTATTACTAATATATTATTATATATATGCTGGAGTGACTGTGGGCCAATAAACATTTGTTTGCATCTCCCTTGACTAGTGTATAGCAATTGCACACTGGGTATGTAATACAGAAAGATGTGGACTTTTCAAGATAGGTAAATTTTAGGTAAGTGTTCCATGAATGTAGTTTTGCTGCAGAGAAAAACATGGGATATTCCCATAGTCTTTGCTTTGTGCAATGACATAACAAACACAGAGATATTCTCTTTTCCAGATAGCATGCCTTTGGCGATGTTCTTCAGGGGCAGGCTGCTTCAGGATTACTGAAGTCATTTTTACCCTTAGTTACAGGACTTGATCCAAGGAGAACAAAAAACTAGGATACATAAAGGTCAGGGGGCTAATGATATATCCTTAGTAGTCAGCTCAGTATCACAACCCACAGTGATTTTGAGGAGTCGGGTCCTTTTGGGTTTTCGTAGCTTGTTGGACTTGTGTCTTCTTTGATGGAAAGAGTGACATATGCCATTCCCTGTCTTTCCTATAGAGTTTGTATCCAGAGATCAGTGTCTCACTGGTTTCCCTCCACTTTCTTTTTGAAATGTAGGGACTGATCCTGGTAATTTTCTGCATGCAAAATATATGCTCTACCACTGAGCTAGATCCCTTACCCTGTCAGAGGAGCTGGGCTCTATTAGGCAACAATCTTAATCTAGGCTACATTGAATTTACTGGATTTATTACATCTTAATAGGCATGCACAGGATCACACTGTTGGGGCAGCATTTGTCATGGACCAGCAGTACACACAGAGGAGTGGCGGGAGGCACTAGCTGGGGAATCCTCACGGGAAGACATCTCAGAGCCAGGGGATTAGTGATGGGATGATGATGAGTTAAAGAGGGAACAGACTGGGAGAAGGACAAGTTGGAAGCTGAAGAGGTAACAGGCTTTGTGAGCAGGAAGAGTGTGACAGGGAGCAGTGGAGACCCAGAGCAGAAGAGGAGGGGCCAAGAGGCAATGATGTCAGGCTGCTGAAGAAGCCAGGGGGTCTCCCCCTCCTGCTGCAACAAGCTCCCCTCCCCCTTAGTCTCCCAGAACCTGAAGAGGGTGGAGCAAAGACAGGTAAGATGAAGGAGCCTCCAGATTGTTTTGGTAGAACCCAGGGAGGAGGAGACTTAGGGAGCTGTGGGAAAGCCTTCAGTGCTCACATCTACCTCATTGGAGCAAGATCTACCAGGAGGAGTTGCTGTGCTCATTAGGCCTGGCCTCCTGCGCGGTATTGTTTCTTTGCATAAAGAGAGTTAACTTCACTAACACTCAGTGAGTTACTGCTTATCTGCTCCTGACACCCACCCTGATAGTGTTCTAGGCTGTTCTAGCAAAAGCTTTGACCTATATGGGGATGTGGTTGCAACTTCTTAGTGTGAGATTTCTTCCATAAGCTGATTAAGGAGTTTGGTTAATATTCATCCAAATCTGCATATGTCAGTTGCTGCTTTTTTGGATATACAGTGGGGCTTTGCTGTCAGTACAGTGAGCAGAGGACATGCTTGAATAGGAGAAAATTGATAATTGTGCTGTCTTGCAAGGCAGCTGAAGAGCTTCCCAGGAAGAACTGCACTGGAAAACTAAATGTATTAAATGAATTAATAAAAACAGAGAGTTGTGGTTTCATACCAAGTTTATTTCTTTTTTTCCTCATTAATCACTTCTTTGCACAACAACAACCTCAATTTGACAATGAAATGCACGTGGTAGATTTAAAGGAATCAGACGAGGCTTATCTTAAGAGTGAGAAAAGTCCATTCATGGCACTATTACACATTCTTTTTTCCTGTCTATTTGGAAAGGACAAAGACAGCACATGCTGCATCCTAAGAAGTGAATCTTGTGCAAGGCCAACAACATTCAAACAGACTATCGGGAGGGAACAGGAGGGCAGTTCTGGGGAGGAACTGAAACACCATCTAATTCTGGACAGCTACCTAGGTGTTTTGAAGTCCACTTTCGTAGACTGAGCCTCCTTTTGCATGAATAGGAGCCTACTTTTAGGGTCATAATTTTACATAATGCTTATCAACAGCAACCTTTACAGTTCACTTGTGAAGAAGGTCTCTCCATTTTATATACGAAAGGTGCTCGCCAGCCTTGTAGCTCAGTCATGACCATGTTTGCCCAGGTAGTAAGCTTGTTTGGTTTGATTGAACTTCCTTCCAAGGAAGTGTAGCCTTAATAGTTGTAGAGAAAGTTGATCCACCCACCTGCTAACTAGAATATGAAATCCAGCAAGCTTGCATCCTTTCTTCACACATCTTATGCACCGCTAGCATCCAGTGGTCACTATTCTCCATTACAGTAAGCTTATGGATTGTAGAAACCCAAATGCTGAGATGTGGCTGTGTTGTCATTGCTCAAGAGAGACAAGACCACAGAAATAACTTTTATTAGTGATCCTTAATATGAAATCTGCTGTACAGTAACATAAACAGGGCCATAAAGAGTCATTCCTTGCCTCTTCCAAGTGTCTCTTGTATCTGTGTTTGTGTGTGAATTTTGCCACATGCATTTAGTGATGTAGTACTTGCTGGCTATAAGTGTACCTGAATGGAGCCATTTGAGCCAGGCAATCAATAAAATATCTAGAGCTACTATAAGGATATTCATGGAGCAGCATGAAACTTCCTTTATGCTGTGATTGCAGTTCTGGGGCAATAACCACTTTGCAAGAGGACATTTAGGGAAGTGGTTCCCAATTAGCTAAGTACTGCAGGGACCCCCCCCCCGGTTTTTCAAAAGCCAAGTCATGGACCTCCTACTTTTGAATTTTTTCTTTCTTCTATGGCAGCTATAAAATTAATAATTATAATAATAATACCCCACCCATCTGACTAGGTTGCCCCAGCCACTCTGGATGCATTTTATTTTGCGAATGGTGCCACAGACCCCCTGGGCGGGTGATGCAGATGACCAATTAGGAACCACTGATTTAAAGTCTCCCCCAACAAGAACATTGGCTTTGTTCAACAACACAGCAACCAAATAGTGCTTGAAATGAAAATTTCCTAAGCATAGATGTACAAAGACCATTAAGTCATAGACTCACTCTCCCCCCTTAAAGGCAGGTTTGTAGCTCTCTTAAAATAAGTGGAAGATTTAGTGCTTAGAATATGATACAAAACTCTTGCAGCCCTTCTTTGGATTTACTAATGAGGAATTGCAAAATTTATCTTCTCTTGCACTGAGCAGGGTCCACCAATATGCATATGGAAATGTGGCAACTCAGCTTTGAAAATGTGTAAAGCCACTCTAGGGCTCCTAAGCATTGCTTATTCCCTCTCAGCTGATTCCTCCCCCCCCCGCCTTAATTTTAGTTGCTGTAACAGTTAATTTGGTTCATAATCTCTCAAAGCAGCATGCATTTCAGTAGCACACCTAAATGTTATTAAGACTGAATTGTATCTAGGCAAGGATACATAATGGAAGAATTTCCAATTCCATCAAAAGAAAGTAAGAAATTATAAAAGGAGGATCTGCAACAAAATGCAGTGTAGAACACTCCTGTTCAGGATACTCCTCCATGCACATGCTGGTCTTTGGTCTCCCCAACTGTTAGCCAGTGTTCTGCAAGCACTGAGCATGACAAGTCCTCATTGCAGACTGTTTTTAGGGTTTTTTTGCTTACTCATTTAGAATCCCCCAATTTCTTTTTTGGGGGTCCCCATGGCTACTGATACCTCTGCCTCATGTGGGGCTGGTGTCATTTTGGCATTATAAGGAGAGGTAATCAGAGAATTGAGTTTGCTACTGCTATATATGATAATGGTGTTGATTTGTAGAATATTGCCAGCAAACAAAAAATTGGGAGTGCCTGAAAAGGGGCTTGACACAGGAAACGCATGAAAGGCAAAAAGTTCCAATTCTAACACCCTTGGTAGTTCTAGGAATCAAACAGAAATGAATTTAATTTGTGGATATGTGCACCACAGTTAAGAATTCTCTATAATAAATTCAAGTGAGTACCTGCCCATTTTATTAGCCCCCTCCTGATTTGTTTGCACCATGAGTAAAATATCCTTATAAGTACCCGTTGTAATTCAAGTTATATCCAGTCCTGTAGAAAAAGTAATTTCTTGGATGCACTCATTGACACTGGATAAACTCATCCCCTGGCTTCCCTGAAAATCCAAATGTAGAGATCCTGATACACTTGGTATCATTTTCTTTACACAACATATTGCATCTGTACTGATTAACACCTGGTGCAAATTTCCACCTGACAACATGCCTGTTTTCTCTGATAACATCAGTGTACCCTTGGATATGCAGGCTATATCTCAAGGCACTGAAAGAGTTAAAAGTGAAGGAAATAAAGATCCCATTCTTCATATCTAAGTGAGCACCACTGGCAGAATTCATTGACTGCCTAAGGCAGCCTTCCCTGGGCTGGTGCCCCCCAGATGTCTGGAAGGCACAAGGTTGGGAAAGCCTGGCCCTAAGGGCTACTTCCTTTTGTGTGTGTGCATTGGCAATTTGGATCTAATATCGCAGAACTTCCAGAGACAGCCTTCCAGATATTAGATTCTCGCTTCCATCAGCCCTGACCAAGTCAGGGATGATAGGAGCTGTAGTCCTACAACAGCTGGAGAGCACCAGACTGGCTGTCCCTGGTATAGTGGCTGCACACATTTGTAAATCAAGCCTAAGACTTCCAATGATTGCACATATTGGAGTCTCCAGAACACAAATTATTCTTTAAGAACAGCATCACAAAATCAGGACTGGTTGTGTATCATTTGCTATGTAGATCTGAAATGATTAATGGGACCCAAGGAGCAGCCACAGAACACGCTGAGCTCAGTGAATGTAGGGTCAGGAAGTGGAAGCACCTATAGAGAACATGACACCTCTGTCTAGTTGAAGGTTGCCTCTACCTTAAGAGGCAGGCTGGATCATTTGGACCTCAAGGCTGTAACAGACAAAAACTAAAGTGGACCCAGACCTTTCAGAATGTCAAGACTTCCTTGAATTTCCCCCCACTCTGCCCTTTTCCTCCTACCATCCTCAGAACAGTTTATTCCAGTACCTGCTTAACCTACTATTGAATTCTCACACTTTTTTTTCCCTTTTGATCTGTGTTTCTTTCCCAAATCTATAGATTTCTTCATATGTGAAACAGCCCATCTGTTCCAGTAAGCAAAAAAGACTGAGAATGCACTGGTATTAACTCTTCCTGCTATTACTCTAGCCTAGTTCTCACCAAGGCAGTAAACCTGTGGCTAAGCTGCACAACTTCAGACTGTAGGTTGGGCTTCATGATGGCATGCTCAGACATTTTTTACTATAAAAATAGTCCTGCACATACAAATCTAGGTATCGGAGAGAAGAGCTTTAACCTCCCTTTATTCCTGAAATGATAGCTTTCCATATGCACCAGATTCTGTTTTTTATAGAATCCTGTGAGCCCCCAGTTGCAGCCTGAAGTGGTACAGCTCAGATAGAGGTTGTTCTCCAATGACAAACTAGGTTCCATGCTTGACTCTAAATGCTTTTGATTCAAAATGGATAACTACCAGAGTAAATGCTGCTTTTGAGCTTGTGCTCATATGACTATGACATTTCTAGTTGTTGTCATCATCATTATTATTATCATCAATATCAGCCATCATAACCATAGTACTAAAAACAGTATTTACAGCAAGTCAGAATTACACACCAAGCAAACACCCAGCACCACAGCAAATAAGACATCGTTAACATCTTGCAGTCATTTTCCCAGGTCCCACCAGAGGACATGGGCACTGAGGACTGCAACCACTTCTTACACACAAACTCTATTTTTCCTTAAAATTTATTTAACATTTTAAACTGTATCATCACTATAGCATGGATGAGATGATTCTGCATTATACACAGGTGCTTATCTAGGATGGCTGCTATTTAGAAACTGATTCAATAGCTCAGACATTCAAGCCCAGTTCTTTCCTGGCTCCAAGCACCTGTCTTGCCACCCCTGGGATGATGTTTCTATCTTCTTTCTGAGCCTCTGAACAGACATTTCTTTGTGACATGGTGGCCCCTTTCTTTGGAAACAAAGCTTTTCTGCTAATGCCTTGGTACTCCCAAGTGGAAGGCAGGATATGTGCTGGGGAAGGTGCACAGCTCCACCTGACTTCTAGCCAGTTTTTGTCTGTGCCTTGACTGGATCAGTTGGCTGAATGCTCACCCAACAGATGACTTCCCTAATGGCTCTATGGACCTTGGGAGTCTATCCAGTCTAGATTTTTCTTCTAATGAATCTAGGAGGCACACAGTAGTCATGTTTGAGAACTATGGCTCCAATATGGCTGTAAAGGCCTTTTCTACTAGAAAAGAAAATTTCTTATCCCATTTCTGAATTTCAAAGAGAAGCAGTTCCTATAAGAACCCTTACCACCAAAGGGGAAGTAATAGCACAACCTAGACAAGAGAGACACTGGGAGAAGGAGGGGGAAGCATCTACAACATGATGTCACTGACAACATTGGTGCCCCCAAAGTGGCACATGGGTCATCAAACCGCTTACCTGATGTCTGAAAAGGCACAACTGAGTTCTGACCAGAAACCACAAAGAATGGAATCATTGCAGATCCAGGAAAACAAACAAAAAAGAATAGTCAGAGGAAGAGATACTAGGCTAGTATGTAGTAATACCTACTCAAGGACAAAATACTTATTTGCAACTGCTGGGGCTGGCATTGGAGTAAGTTTTGGTGCTCCACAATTCAGGCCCTACCTTCAGTGGGAACTCATTAAGATTTCGGAAACAATGTGGCTCTATGGCCAATGCAAGTTGAACTTAAGTTTGATGTAGGTTGAATTGTATGTTTGATTGTGGACAGTCATTGTCTCTCAGCCTTAGCTTTCATCTTAAAAACTGGAATAAGGATGAATTTTTTACAGGGTGCAAAAAATTGCATTGTGATGCCCTTTGTACTAAAAGTGCTATCTAAAAGGTACATAACAATAGCCAAAGGAACTGCCTTGCATACAGGTAGGATCATTCTCCTCTAGCCCGCACAGTAACTACCGGTACTTAAATAACCGGAGTGTCATGAGATTAACTAGGGTGAATCTGCTGGAACTGGCAGGAGGCAGATCTTCAATCTGAACTAGGTTATATTACCTAAAGAGATTAAAGGCCTACCCTACTTTCCATGCTTCTGGTGCACTGAAGAGGGCTGTCTTGGTGGTTAACAGAGCACCTTTGGCTTATGGGACATGAAGGATTCATCATGTGACAGATGAAAAACTCCCAAGCTACCAAATGGTCTCAGTGACATATCAGTAGGTTAGAAAGAGTTGTTAGAAAGGGAATGTTGATAATCCTAGTATTTTGAAATGCCACTTGTATTTGTAAACACTTTTCTTCTGCAGGCTTCCCAAGTCTGTTTTAAAATTAAAATCCGTCTAGCACATCCTGATTCCTTTGCACTACTCTCTAGTTTTGGTCCCATCTTTGCCCTGTACACATGCACTATACAATATGCCAAAAATGTATCATGGACAGCTCTCCAGACATAACAGCAGATTGACATCATACTCTGCCCCAACTTACCGGTATGCCAATTCCTTTCCTTCCTACAGAGCACTGGCTCCCTACACTGTTCCTTTTGATCTCATCTGTGAAAACTCACTCCACAGGACGCCCTTTTGAAGGAACAGACCTGGGCCCGACTTATCAAAAAATGCTTTAAAAAACATGACGTGTTTAGCTTTTTAATGTATTTTAATATTTGTTGGAAGCCACCCAGAGTGGCTTGGGGGACCTAGTCAGATGGGCGGGGTACAAATAATAATAATAATAATAAAAATAATAATAGCTGCGGGCACTGCAACCTTGTGCACACAAAACTAAGATACAGTCCTCATTGAATTCAGTGGGCCTTGCCTTTGAGCAAATATGTATACAGTTGATCCTACCTTAAAGCTCTGCCTACAATAAATCTTTTCCTGTCAGACCGGATGTTGCATTGGAACCAGCATTCATCCAACCAACCAACCATGTCTGTGATGGGCCACAGTACTTTGCCAGTACTTTAAGAATGTCCCAGTCCCCACCACCAAGCCCAACCGTGCAATGGCTGCTGAGGAGGCAATAGTTGGACATTGCCAAGAGGTTCCACCTGTGCTGGAGGGAGGGAAAGCAGTGCAGCTGCTGGGCCTCAGCTGGAATGAAAGGTGGGGGAACCTGGAGGATATTAAAAAGCCTAGGAGATGGGGAAGTGGGGCAGTGGAAGTTCAGCAGACAGGCTGCCATCGTTCCCTTGCCAGGGGACATCTTCAGACTCTCCTTAAGCCTCATTGAGCAAAGTCAAAGAGGGAATAGTTTACCTGGCCTCCCTTCCTCCACACAAACACATTGAAGTCCTAGGCTTAAGTCTGCCAAGGCCAACAGCGTGGAAGCCAGGCACCCAAAGGAGAGGAGGTCTACAGAAGGGCTGCACTTGCTGTCAAGAGCAACCTGGGGTGTGGCAGAGGCTGGCCTGCTGAAGCAGAAGACCTGAAATAAAGTCATTCTTGCAGCAGACTAGAGGGGAGTCAGTGCCTTCTTTGACCCTTTAGCTGTGGGTCCATGGGAAATAGGGAGCACCCACCACTTCCCTGGGGTATGGCACAATGTGCCATGAGGCACATCATTTCTATAGTGCTTGACTTTTTCTTAACCCTCACAGCAACCGAGTGGCATTCTTTAGGCTGAGAGACAATAACTTGAAAAGGCCACCCACCCACTGAACTGCAGAGTGGGAGGTTGACCACACATACCTCACCCCCCAAGTCAATGCCATGTCCAGCCTAATGGGCGAGGCATGCTTTATTTTTTAAACTCCACTATAAAAAAGAAAAGTTATCTGGATTTAAATGTCAAAACACATGCACTTGGAATGGCATATGCATATTTGAATGGCTGGCTTTCCCTGAAATTAATATAAAAACAAAAGCTAGGAACTTACGAAACTGCCTTATTCTAAGTCAAACCATTGACCCATTGAGCTTAGTATTCTTGAAACAGACTGGCAGCAGCTCTCCATGAGTTCAGACAAGGCAAAGGGATGCCAGGGATTGAACCTGGGACCTTCTTCATGCAAAGCAGATGCTCTAAACACTGAGTGATTGCCTTTTCCTTATATCTTTTCTCAATTGTGGCTGCTTCTGTTTTAATTGAGAAAGGGGGCTGAATCCAGCTATTTAAACATGCATGTGCTATAAAACCTTTATTTTAAATTTGTTTACTGTTTAACTCTTGAAAAAGGCAGGATAAAGCCCTTTCCTCCCATCAGGCATTTAGGGACTGAGGAAGATTAGGGTGGTTTTTGGTTTTTCTGGTTGCAGGTTTTTTTAAAAAAAAAATCATTACAATTTTGAAAGCATAACACTGCCTTAATTTCTGCATTTTGATTGTTTTAATACCATGAGCAAGAAGGAGGGTTATTAATTAAGTGAATAATATTGACAACTGATGGTGCCAAGCATCTATTTTGCTATTTAAATTTGGGTAATTTTTGGACCCAATTTTTTTGGGGGGAATGTGTATATTGGTTCCAACAGAGCTTTGGACTGCTGAAGATTGTATTTGAGCATTTCTACTAGCTATACAGAATCACACACTCTACTTTTGGTAGGGAGGCACTATTGGAATAAAAATATTAAGTTGCTTTCCCGTTTGTATCTCTGAAACGTCACAATTAACACAGATGCACATGTTCTATCATGCCTCCCTGTTACTTTTCCTAGGCAGTCTCCCCTCCTTATAGGAAGTTAGAACAATCAGAAATGGTGACAGAGGGTTTTATGTCCTTTACAATATAGTACCTGAAAAAACAAAGGTGTGTGATCTGTACTCCAATTCTGCCTCCTGTAATGCTACTGACAAGATGCTTCCATCCTTAGGGGAGGTGGGGGCTTACTACCATATTTAGCGAAAGTCCAGCACATTGTATCTTTTCTGATGATGTGAATAGTCAAAAGTGAAATACTGGTATCTGAAATACTCCAGATTTCAAGATACCTCTTGTTTACCACAGATCTTTTGATCATGCAGTGGCCTTGCCTAGCCAGAGTTTCTTTGCCCTGAAGAGAAATCTCGTGAAAATAAAAGCATAATTCAATTCATAGGCATGTTTAGGTCCGAGGCTAAACAGGGTAGCATTCATGTGTTCTCTAGGCTCTGAACTACTAAGTTAATTTACCAACAGCTCCAAATCAGACAACAGAAAGCAAGGAATAAGCTGCAAGAGGCTCTTTCTAACCAAATCCCTCAATCATCCAGTCCCTACTTCAGCCACAGAGAAAGCTAAGGGCTTAGTAGGTCCTTTTCACACATTGCAGAGTGACAGACACATATTTGCCACTGAAGCAATGCCCAGCAAGGAGCCATAGCAAATCCTGGTTCAACTGTGGTGCCCTCACTTTACATTTCAAGTGTACTTTTAAAAGCTAGATTTATGTCTTAAAAAAAAAACCTGTAACATGTGAAATTGCCCATTACCCTACTTGTCAAGGACAGGCTTCTCTTTGTCCAACTGCACACTGTTGCTTCACTTGAGACAACTACCAAGAGCAGCCCATGCTTCACATAAAACAGCCCTCACCTTCACAACATTGCCAAATATGTTCAGCGTGTCATCTTAATTTTTGTGCATGAATTTAAGGTTTATCTTTTTTTTTCCTGAAGAAAAGCCCAAAGAGAAGCTGGTTTATGGATTCTATATTTAATGTTTGTGGACTAGTTGCTATTCTGCTGAGAGGCCCCTATGAACCCCCATGAGTTAAGGATACAGAGAGGAGAGAGATATGAAGCTTGCTACACCAGAGGGAAGGGTGGGTTGGGGGAGGGAGGGAAATGGAAATGGAGAAATCAGATGTTGCCTCATCTAGACAAAAAAAAAGTGTTGAGTTTTGTTTGTTAGTTATTAGGAAGCAGGTGCTAGTTGTGTAGAAAAGCCCTTTATCCAGAAATCTCTTCCCGCTGCTCCTTGTTTCTGCGCACCTCAGCTGCGTGCAATTCCTGAAAGAGACAGAAATGAGATGCAGTGTGAAAAGTATCCATGGCAGCTGGTCTCTAGCAAATTTCAGTGGGACAAATTTGCTAGTCAGTTGCAGAAGAAACAGGGGTCTTTAGGCATCTTAAAGACTAAAGGTTATCTCCAACTAAGACCTACTCAGAGTAGACACACTGAAATCAATGGATTCCAGTAACTTAAGGCCTTTGACTTTAATGAGTCTAATCTGAGTAAGGCTTCATTGGCGATCACACTAAAGACCAAACTAGATCTTCTAGTGAGGGCTGTGATGAGTTCTCCTTTGGTTTTTTAAAAGGCAAATGCATTGGGAAATGGGGTGGTGGATCAGGGCTGTGGTACTAAGGGAGAGGGGCTTGACCCTTTCTCATGTGTATTTTCCCCATCAAAATCACTCACTGTCAAGGAGCTGCTCTGTGTTCCATCATAGTACCTGAATATTTTTCTCCATGGGTAGCACCTTGGGAGATGGGGGTGGTCTGTGTATTGGATCAGGGAAATGGGGGTGGGGGTTGTAGCCAGGGGAAACGACAAAAGGGAGGCCCATCTGCATCTATCCATTCCGTTATAGTACTGTAGTTGCATTTGCCCTTTAAACCTCCCCAGATCATTTATTTCATTTGATTTGATTTCCCAAAGCTTATATATCATTTGATTATAATAAAACCTCAGAGCGGTCATGGGTTTCTAGCTGTCTCATCTACTTGCTCCCTCAATCTAATGTATGAAACTATTTAATTTTTTCTCAACATGCAACAGTTGCAGCACAAAGTAGAGTTCGTTTTGTTAACTCAGTGTTTAAGGTGCCTTTGAGTGGAACAAAGGAGCTCCACAGAGGTGGCTCATGGTCCTTGGAATCACCTGTGATATGAAAAGAGTTGGGGCATGTTCCTCATATCAGAAATGATGCTGGGAAGTGTGGGATTTGTTTGGTGTGAGCCTCTGGCACTTACCTTCTCACGGAGCCGCTCCCTCAAGGCAGCTAGATGAGCTTCACGGATCTCCTTGCTCAGCTCCATCTTGTAGTTGAGCTTCTCCTCAGCCAGCCGGCTGAAGTTGTTGTTCTCTTCTAAGGCCTTGTGCAGCACCTCCCTCTCATGCTCCCGCTTCTCCGCTAGCTGCTTCAGGACTTGAGCCTCCTGGCTCTACAACACAACCAGCAAACCAGATTAGATGAAAAGGCTGCTGAATTGCCAACTGCTGGTCAATGTGCCTGCGCATCATCTTTTTGGATGGAGCTTATCACAATGCCTGGCTACCCCATACCAAATAATATTGTACATGGTATCTATTACTCATGCTCTTATTGCAGGGGTGGCTAACCCCCAGGGGCTGCGTAACATTTGTGGGTGTGACCACCACCACTGTGTACAGGACACATGAGTCCTGCTCCTCTTCTGATCTGTGTAGATCAGCTAAGGAGAGAGGATTATCATCCCTTCTGTACACATTAAATGATGGTTCTGATGTCTAGGAAGGGGGTAATTGCACCCCCATGAAGGTGCTGGATTGAGTGGAGACTTTCAATCCTTTCTGCCTTGTCTACTTTACTGTGTTCCTTTTCCCCACTGCTGCAAAAATTGGTGGGGTCCTGACAGAGGTAAGGGATTTACTTGGAGGTTAGCCACTCTGCCCTTTAGGGTCCTCTGTTGCTTCCCCCTCCCCTCAGCTCCCTTGCACGTGTGGTGGAGCCTTATATGATTGTCCTGTTTCTCTGATAGCCTTTAAATAGTTCAAAACACCAGGTGTTTCAATATCCGTAATACCTGTGTTTACAATGCTCCATTAGCCAAATTTACACTTGCAAACCAGGCAGGTAGTGTTTGGAAATAAAACAGGTATCTGGACTGGAACTTTGCTCTCCATCCACTGAATTTATTTATATTACCATCTAGGGTTTGTCTGTTTCTTAACATTACTAAGTTTTTTTAGTTACAGGTAGGTAGCAGTGTTGGTCTGCCATAGTAAAAAAAAAAAAAAATTCCTTCCAGTAGCACCTTAGAGACCAACTAAGTTTGTTCTTGGTATGAGCTTTTGTGTGCATACACACTTCTTCAGATACACTGAAACAGAAGTCACCAGACCTTTATATATAGTGAGTTAATCCCTTAATGTTTTTGATAATGCACTAGTATTATTTTATGACTTGGTTAGTCTCCTTCAAGAGAGAGGGACAGATCTTCATTTCTCCTCTGCCCACATACAACATTTTGGAAGGCTAAACCACAGAATTGCAAGGATTTTCATAAGCCCCCACCAGCCCAGGATTTTAGCTCTAGTCAAAGCATTCTTAGAAGGTATTCTCTTGGGCTCACTTCAATGGCAATCCCATTACCTTCCTCCTCTCTTCTGCAGCCTCCAGCCTCTTCTGCAGCTCTTCCAGGGACAGGTCCCTCTTCTTGGGGGGAGAGGAGAGGACTGGGCTCTCAGGGGACAAATCAGAAGGTGACTTCAGAATCACTTCAAAGCTCTGGCCAGAAGCCCTCTTGTCCAGCTGCTTGACCTCCATATCTGAGCAAGAAGAAGACGACAGGTACCAAAAGGATGAAGGGTTGTGAACTGTAGTGTCAAATAAGGTCCTAGCAGCTTAGGCCCTGACTATCTGAAAGACTGCCTCCTCCTTCTTTGCAGATCCTCTCATGTTTCAAGATCAGCAGAGGGAGCCATCTTGATATTCTGAGGGTTGCAGCCCAGGAAAGAGCATTCTGTGTGCCAGCACTTAAGCCGTGGCATTTCCTCTTCAGAGGTGCATCTGGTACCTTCATTGCATAGCTTTTGTCATGCTGAAAATGCACCTCTTTACCCTAGACTTTGACACATGAGCTATGCAGATATATTTTAGAATCCACCCTAGTCTTTGGGTTGTAAATTGTTTTAACTGACTTCAATATTGCACTTTAACTTATTGTAACCCACCCTGGAACCTTATGGAGAAAGGCAGGCAAGAAATTAAATAAATAAATAAATAAATGTGCTGTGGCATAGCTTTTTCTTCATTGTAGCTGGAGCAATTCTAATGGTCTCTCAAATACTCTTTCCACGTGTATGAATCTTTAGGATTTAGGTTAAGTGCAGAGTCCTCCTTAAGTATTAAGGCTGGTTGCAACTAATCCTGCATAGCTGATTCAGTTCTGAATGCTAATGGAACATATGCTGTACAACCAGTGAAAGTTATCAGCTAATGTGAGTGTTGTGCAGCAGCTATGGCTTCAGATTATGCCACCAATGCCAATCATGATATATCGCCATCTGCAGTGGGCTGGCAACTCTTGGGGAATGGCCCTGCATTGCTTGCAGATGTTAAGCATGCTGAACACTACAGGGGAAGAAAGCAGGGCAGCAGGAGAGACTTCCAAGGTGCAGTAGGAATTTGAAGTTCATGAAGAACTGATTCATTCTCTTCAAAAGATAGCTTGTGTGCTCTCTGAGACTTACTGATAGAAATGCCATGGATCAATATATTGTTCTTAGTGCTCCTTCCCTTTTTCCTATCACAAAACGGGCGGCCTGACACTAAAAAAAACCTTGCAGTATGACTCTATGGAATTTCGAATACAGTAATAAAATAGCACACCTCCACAGTATACAAAGGCTGCAATCTTGAGCACAGTTGGGACACTAAATTCCCACCAGCTTTAGTAGGATTTAAGCAGACAAATGCTTGAATCACATGTGCATGTACATCACTGGATTACTCACTGCTTGATGACTTGCAACTGAATGTGCGAAATGACTTGCTTTGTTTAGTTATTCTATTTATATCACATCTTTCTCAACAGAAAAACTAAAAAATAAAAATAAAAAAAGAATGTAGAAGAAAAAGTGGGTCAAAGTAGGCTTGTGAAAGGAGCTTCGTTTTGCCTCTCCCTCTCTGTTTGCTACACTTCAGAATGGCGGCCTTCTAATGGAATCGGAGCAGAGTGGGAACTTGTGGGCAGTCGTCTGGCAGGCCCCTTAATTCAACACACATACTCCATATTACATGCCCATTCAACCACTTCCGAGTGCAGAACTGGCACTTTTACGAGTAGTCCTCATTCTGCACCTGTAAGGAACTGATCTTTTCGTGTGGCAGCAGCTACCCTCTGGAACTCTCTGTTCATTGACATTAGGCAGGCACCTTCACAGTACAGCTTTCAGCATCTGTAAGCCTACCCAGATATGAAAAGTTGGACATCTATTTAAATACATAATTTTATTTTATAACCTACACCTTTAACTGCTGATTATATTTGTATTTGTATTTTGATTTTTTTAAACAGGTTAACTTGTTTTTAACCCTGACATTTAGTGATCAGTCAAGTCAGCAGTATGAGATACTTACCTCCATATTGGTATATGGTATTTGGGTGTGGCTGGGTGTGGAAACAGGAACAGATCAATGAAAGTAGAGACAGTTCCTTCATTTTCTCTTTGTATGCTAGAAAGACCAAAAAAAAAAAAAAAGTGAGCAGAAAGTTCTAATGGCAGCCATGGCAGCCATTTGCTATTTTCAGAGGACATGGAGTAAAATGTTGACCCACGCCACAAGCATGGGTTGTTCTTTAGAGCTATTTCCATAATCTCAAAAGGAGAAAACCAAGAGTGTTTGGACATTTTCACCATAAAGCAAAATGGTAAAAGTAGCTTTCATAGGTAAGAAGAGAGTGATCCTTTGAATGCCTCACATGCATCTTTGAGCAGAGTTTTCAAACAGCTACATTCCCTCGTGCCTACGAGAAAATACCTTGTAGTTAGAAAAATTGATGGGTTGTATCCAACTAACTTTTACTCAGTGCTGACCCACTGAAATAAAAAGATCAAAGATAGTCATGCCCATTCATTTTGGATACAACCCAATGACTCTTCTATTCATTTCCATGGGGCATATGCATGGGAAATCCATTGTAGATTGTGCCCCTGGATATTCATCTCCTTGCTCAGGTAGGCTGTTTTTCTCTTAACTAGAAACAGCTTTCTTTCTGTCCATTTCAAAAAACTGTGTTGTCCTATCCAGTGCAATCCACTCCTCCCCTCTCCCATTTTCTAATTCCTCAGAAAAATCTGATTGCAAGTAAAGGTGCACTATGGAACACAAACATGAAGCAGATATGCAGGCCATTGAGAAACATCTGGCTGATGTAACAGGGTGAGTTTTCTGCTTCATCAACTCAGACCCAGGGATCAGGGCAGCATCACAGTCAGCCACTTGCCAGGTTGAATAGTATTTCTTCCTGGGTAAGTAGCTTACCAAAGTCAGCAGACAAACTGCAATCTGACCCATGCAGTGGGATTTCTCTGGTACTTCTCTCCAGCATTAGGCTAGTGGTCTGTAGTTTAAAGGTAAAGGTACCCCTGACAGTTAGGTCCAATCATGGACAACTCTGGGGTTGCGCACTCATATCGCTCTATAGGCCGAAGGAGCTGGCGTTTGTCTGCAGACAGCTTCCAAGCCATGTGGCCAGCATGACTAAGCCGCTTCTGGCAAACCAGAGCAGTGCACGGAAATGCCATTTACCTTCCCGCCGGAGCGGTACCTATTTATCTACTTGCACTTTGATGTGCTTTCGAACTGCTAGGTGGGCAGGAGCTGGGACCGAGCAATGGGAGCTCACCCCGTTGCGGGGATTCAAACCGCTGACCTTCTGATCAGCAAGCCCTAGGCTCTGTGGTTTAGACAGGTGTTGTTTACCTTTCCTTATAACACATAAACAAGGAAGAGTAAAATAGAAAGAAATGGGCACCAGAAAGAGAACTGCCAAAATGAGCTAGTCAATAGACAGTTGAATTATGAATTGGTTCTAAATTGCTTTTGCTGAGTGCATGTCTGGGTCCTATACTACTCTTATAACATCTGTTGAAGAGGAGTCCTAATTGGGCAACTTTCCACTTTGCTCCTGACTTAGTTAGTGACACTGCCAGTTGCCAACCCTTTCACATTGGCATTAGTGTAACAACATGAGGTTCAGTCGTATGGAAGCGGCTCCTGTATCCTTGAGGTAATACCAAAAAAAAATTTAAAAAATGCTTGTGGTCCAGGGAAGTAGGCTCAAGTCTGTCCCAAGTCATTGTTTGGTTCTGGACAAGTTACTTTCCATTCTGTAAGATGGGAATGGCAATGACTTACTTTGTGTGGACAGGGAGGAGATTTGCAAGTTTAAGATAAAGCACTTTGCAAATTAAGCAGTTATAAAACAATAAGCAAAAGGATATTTTCAGACAGTATAACTGCAACATAGAGAGTTCAATGTCATAGAGTATGAATGGCAATCTTATGAATGGAGTTCATAACAGGGATTCTACAAACCCTAATTTGTTGGGATAACCAGTTGTTGGGAGAACCTGCTCCGGCTGGTTATGAAGGTTGTTGAAGGTCGTGAGGAGTTTTAGGAGTTGCAGAAGGGCTGAAGAAGATAGTGATAGGTAGCAAGAAAAGCAAAAGGCGGCCGAAGTAGCAGAAGGAGGCCAAAATAAAGTAGACTGCAGTCAGAGCTTGTAGTACACTCACTGAACGCGAGCGAGCTCTCCCTCTCCTCAAACTGAGGCAGGGGCTATTTATTGAGAAATTATACAGCGTCATCAACTCAACATCAACCAATTACAACTTAGCATTAACAGGCCCTTCCGGGTGGGAAACAGCCTCTACAGCCGTTAACAAGAGGCTTCTTGGCGCGTTTTCGGGATAGTGGAGGGATCCCGACTCCAACGCCGGCCGTATCTTCTTTTCCTTCTGCGCGGCAGCATCAGCGCAGCGGCTATCGCGCGGGAAATGCTAAAGCGTATTCCCACACTAATTAGTGGTGAATAGTCTATTCAGTAATCAAGTGGCCAAGATAATCTGGGGATCTCATGTCTCTCAGCCTCTATCTACCAAAAGCTGTCAGTAAACCAAAGCACCTGCTAACTGCATCTCACTGTATTAACAGAAGATAACTATAGTGAGATCCTGGCAGCCAGTGCTCTGGTTGCTAAGTCTCATAGATAAGACACTCTGGCTAAGTTAATTACTGTATTTTTCTGTGTATAAGACTATATTTCCCCCCAAATTTTTTAAGTTTAAAATTGGGGGTCATCTTATACACGGAATGTTGCAATTGTTTTTTTCTTAACTTTGGGCTCAAAAAATAGGGTTTGTCTCATACATGGTGGCATCTTATACACGGAAAAATACAGTAACCTAAATAATATATATTCTGTATTCTGAAATCTTGTTCTGAATTGCTTAAAAATTATCAAGGGGAGTCCCGGTGAGAATCAGGAAGTTGCAAATTTAACAAGATACTGAAATGTACTTACTTGTATGACAAATTTAGGAAACATACAAAATCCAAAATTTGCTTTTAACGTTTGGTTCATCTTTAAAGAGCGTTCTTGGCTGGACACAGCACTCCCATGTGTGACCAGCAAACCAATTCCATCAATTTCCCTGCTTCTTTTGTTTATTTTTGTGTAAGACACTAAGAAGAGCAAGTGAGTCAGTCAGTTTAATATGTGTGTGTGCATCACATGTAAGTGTACATAAATTCAGGAAAGAATTCAAAAAAGAGCCAAATGCTCCTTATTGCCAATGTAGGTTTTAGGGGCCAATTTAACTCATCTGATATAAGCTTCATGTGTGAAAAACAACTCAACTGTCTGCCAGTTTACTTTTATGGCAGGCACAAGCAATGCATATCAAACCTGCATATGCAGCTGGAGGCAACATATGAATAATGGATATTTAAAAAAGCTGGGGTGAGCAACTGTCCCTGACCCCTGCAATCTTCATTTGGGTCTTGTATTTAAAAGGTCTTGCCAAATACTGCACAATCTCAGCTGCTGTGTCTTCTTGCCTGCAAGCCCAATGCTGGGGCATCTTTCTGTCTCAGCCCCAGCCTGTCCCCAATTTTGTCTTTTGTACTCTCCTCCTGTCATGTAGTGAAGCCCCCTTCCCCTTCATCAATTAAGATAAAAGTGGGAGGAAGACAAATGCATCCCAGCTGCTGTCAGCAGCCTAATGAGATGAGGAAAGCAGGATGTATACATCTCCTGGCATTTCAGACTCTCTAACTCCATCTTGGCGCCAGTGATCAGCAGCAATTAGCCGATTCCAGTCAACACAAATTGAGGGGGGGAGTAGTTCTCTTGGCTCTGGATGTACTGGAGAGTCAGGGAGAAGCCACAGGGGAAGAAATTTGGAGGAGCGTTTGCTCTGAACTCAACCCCTTGCAATTAAATGAAGTTTTAGCTGAGTCTTCCAGCTGGAGCTATGTTTTGTCACAAAGCAGCTTTGGAAAACAGGGATGCAAAGAGAGAGGCTGTCCTTGCTCAGGGCTGCTTTCTCAGAGCCACCTGGCCTTGCCCCACTCCTGCTGCTCTGTTGCTTATCCTCCTCCAGACAGGACCCACATCTCTGCAGGCACAGAGCCCCTGCACAAAACCTCTTTGGTCTGCCATTCGCTTCCCTTCTGATTCGGCAAGCAGAGCTCAAGGCTGAAGGTGAAGGAGCTGTTCTTTCAGCACCACTTCTGGCTGAGTCAGCTGCCAAACAAGCCCGACAAAGGGCCACACTTAATGAGTTTCTACCACAGATGGGTATAATTTCCATGTAAGAAATGTTGTATCACTTGCATATACATTGTTATGTGTGTTTATTTTTCAGCTTGTACTGTCTGGATTCACTCAGTGATAACTTTGGCTTAAACGTAGCTCACTTTGGCTTTAATGAATGTTGTATGCCACATTAACAACAGTCACACACAAGGCACAAACAGCAGGAGAGCCCTTCAGTGGCCATGAAGGTCCACTGGAGCTTCATGTGAGAAAACACACCTCTTCTCTTTAGCCTTGATTTAGCACTTGTGCTATCCCCCTCCCCTGAAAGGAAAAACAGCAACTAAGGTTGCAATCTCATATATGCCTTACTTAAAAATAAGACCCAGTGAAATAAGTGGGACTTATTACATTTGAGTAAACATAGCCACCTTGTTCAAGAAAACAGTAAATAAAGTGTTTCAATGAGGATCTTCTGAATGGTCCCTGGGACAAAACATTATTCAATAAGGGTATCTGAAAAGGCCTTGAGCATACTGTCAAATCCCAGACAATATCCCAATCAATAAAAAATAACAGTAGCTCCCTTAGTGTTTGGTTTTCTTTGTTCCAAAGTGGTTGGCTACTGACTCACTACAATGCCCAAATGGAGTTTCCCTGCAGCAAGATGCCCTAAAATCTTGTTACTCCTGTAATGCACCATTTTGTGGCAAGATCTGTAGTCAACTCTTAAGGGACAGTCTGACCTGTACTTTAGAAGCTGCCCTGAGTGGGTAGTAACAACAACTATATATATATATATATGTATTACTATACAGTGGTACCTTGGTTTAAGAACAGCTTAGTTTATTAACAACTTGGATTAAGAACGCTGCAAACCCAGAAGTAGGTGTTTTGGTTTGTGAACTTTGCCTTGGAAGCAGAACATGTTGAGTGTGTTCCATTTGTAAATTGAGTCCCCCGCTGCTATGGGAAAGCACGCCTTGGTTTAAGAACGCTTTGGTTTAAGAACAGACTTCCAGAACGGATTAAGTTTGTAAACCAAGGTACCACTGTAATTATTATTATTATTAGGCAATCCAAGCCAGGCCAAGTTGCTTTGGAGGTTGTTAGGACCTAAATCCACTGAAAAGTTGGTTTGGAGCCTTGCTCCCTTCCGAATCTACAAGCCTATGATCACAATTCCCTAAATAACATGGATCTTCACAATCATCCTTAATGCAAGCCAATATTAGTACCATTTTACAGAGATACAAACTGAGGCTATTTGCAACTTGCTCAAAGCCACCTAGGGAAGCTAAATCGGAGCTGGCATCAGTCCAGTTCTCCAGGCTCTGAGCAAGACCTTGTTCAACAAGCTACCTTTGCTCTTGCCTTTGTAGAAGTGGGGTGATTGGAATGCTGTGAACAGGCTATGCTTGCCCCAGGGATGATACAGGTCAACATATGTGTGGGGAAGTACATAGGAGCCTGATGGAAAACTTAGTGTGCTGATTCTTTGAACGATGTAGCCATCTCCAGGATTTGCAGCATTGCAAGGTCAGCTGCCTAAGATCTGATAATCCTCTGGGGGCATAACTGAAGGCAACAAAGCTCCAGTTCAGAAGCACTTATAGATTTATAGATCAAAAAGTCAATAATGCATAAATGGGGGTGGGGGCAAGAGGACAGGAACAAGGGAGGAACGTGAGCATATGAATAGTGATCCCTAAGGGAAAACACACACATTGCTTTGGAGTCCTTGTATGATCAAGGTAGAACAACGTAAGAACTATGCTGGCTCTATAATGGGAAATGCATTAATCGTTACTTGAAGAGATCTATCAAAGTCATCTCAAGGGGGAACTAGTCAATAGTTCACTTTAGACAGATGGACACAGTAAAGGCCATCCAGGAAGCTTCTCTGACCTTGCTATTGATTTTCTTTGTATACCACACAGCTTTGCTGCCTCACTAAGATGCCAATGGGGCAAACGGCTGCAAATGCCTGACTGGTGCAAACGAGCAAAGCAGTCCATGTGCATAGATGCAGAAGACGTGTTGCTTGGTCCTTCAAGATGCTTGCTCAGTTTCCAGCTGTTTCAGTCCAAAGAGGCCTCCTTCATTTTTCTTCAGGGTCGTAGATATTGCTCCTGCAGCTACTGATGCATTGTGAAAACACTGATAATGGATCAGGATCATTTAGCAAACTCTGTAATAAGCAGCAGCCCAAAGACGGTGCTGGATAGACTACCTGGGGAACCTGTACTTCACCCACATTATTGGGACCCATACTACTGGGGAAGAAGGTCCTATTGGCATAAAGGCACATCCAAACATTTTATATTTTAATTATGAGCAGCTGCCAAACTCCTTCAGATGTAGAGCCCAGACAGCTGCATGGGTTACCTGCACAAAAAGTCATGTATATTTTGTGAATATATGAAACTGATACATGAAATCTTTAACTCTGATGAAATTATAGCTTTCTGAGAACCACGATCACATTAAAAAATAAAACAAGTTTCTGGCTATGATTACTACAGAGAAAACCTGGATGGTGTGTGAATAATGCCTGGTAAAATTTCAAAACTTAGAAGGGGTCTGGAACAACCTCCCAGTGCTGGCACAGCACACTTTTCTGTCCCCACAGCTTCTGTTCCTTAGTTCCTGCCGTCCATCTGGCTCAATCGCCATGCCTCCTCATCCTTCCATTCCTTCAGTCATTGTCAAGCCTTTCAAGAGCCTTTGGTAACTTGGATATTATAAACAGAATTATGCAAAACAAGCAAACACATAATTTCATTCTGTCACAGAACAGAGAATGCCTATTTTTGTCTGTACCAAAAGACCCTTCTGGTATATCAAAAAGACATACTGAGGTTCCAAGCTGATTGAGATGACTTTGTTCATAGAAGTGTAGGGTTGGAAAGGACCATGAGAGTCATCTAGTCCAACCCCCTGCAATGCAGGAATCTTTTGCTCCACATGGGGCTCAATCCCATGACCCTGCGATTAAGATTTTCATGCTCTACCAACTGAGCTATCCCTTCACTCTCAGCCTTTATGTGGCATTGGTAGAACACCTCCATCTGTGTGCTTTTGTTTCTGTATCATTCCACTTTTAACAATCTATTTAAATTCTTCTAATTCTTTTAGTTCAATAACTACTGAGTTTTTTTAGCATTAGGAACAGACTACATGCCAGCTAGGGCTGACAGATCAAGGTGCGTACAGGGAAGTTGAAGAAACCTTGCAGAGGGAAGTGTCTTTGCAAAGTCCAGTGAAAAATGTGCTTCTTCTAAGAAAGAATGTCAACAATGAGTAATGGAAGAATGATTCTCATTTGAAATTTAAGCCAAAGGCTATATTGAATTTGCTCAGAACAAAGATAACTGTATTTGTAACTAAATCCACTGACAAAAACCAAAGCATAAACTGGGGTAAAGATGCTCCAGACTTAAGTTAAGGTAAAAAAAGACATTCAGTTCAACAAAACTGTAGTGTTTAATAGATAATACAGACATGTTCAGACTTCTTCTATAGTTTCCTTTTGTGTGAAATTGCTATAATGCCTGCAATAATCAGTGGCTCTTTTAGCCAAAGCCATGCTTAAAACATTTCACCTATAGAATATTATGGTAGCGCTCTAACAAGGACACATTGGCCATGATTGTGTGACTTATCTTTATCAGCTACTATCCAGGTCAGGTGATTTGGAAACTGAATAATTCGGATTTTTTATTGCCAGCATTGTACTAAGAACTGGAAATTTGAATGATTCTCCCAAGAAGTCTTATCACAAAAGAAACTCAGCTTATGTGGAATCAAATGCAGGTCCCCCATCTTGATGGATGAGGTGCACCCCATTATACAGAAACACCTCCCAGCCCATATTCTGCTCTTCAACAGACAGGACAGGCACAGATCCAACTGTTCTCCAATATCACTGCTGAAGAGATGGTGCCAATGGACAGCAACACATTCCCGGGACTGCCTTATGTAAGTAGGAGTGGTCCAAGTTGTCCACTCAAGGTGGGGGTCAAACCTCACTGCAGAAAGCATACTATTTGTATGGATTTCATACAGTAAGCATAGTATATTTCTGAGGATGTCTTTGCCTGTCAAAGGAGTGTTCCAAAAAATCTCTGGGGACAAAAGGCAACATTGAAAGGTTGTATGTGTTGAAGGCACATGCATACTAACCAGGGCCTTGAGCTGTATTGCTCACCCCCTGCTGAAACACAAAGCTAAACAGAACCATATTCATGCAAGAGTGGGGGAAGATGAAAATATGGAGTTGGGTGAGTTTATCAAAAAAGAAAAAGAAATGACATCACCATTTAACTGATACATATGCAACATGTCCCAAGTGAGCTTGCAAAATAACTAGATATAAAGGAGGGCAGTATTCTTGCACTTTGAATAGTTATGAAGAAAGAGAACTTTTAGCAAGCACAGCTTGTTATACAGGGTGAGAAATCTGCACCTTCCAGATTCTAAAAACAGACCCATCCCAATCCTAATGCTTGAGAGCCTTTAAGTTTAAATTGTGATTTTCTGCATGGAAAACATTTATTTTTTACATATGTACAGTTTACGGGCCACACTACAACAAAAGTTCTCTGGCTAGCTTAAATGGATTAAAACCAGCAAGTTCAATAAAACAACAGATACAGCTAATGCACAACATAAAATTATTTTAAAACACTGAACTTTGCAGCGGTGTATCAATTCAAAACTGCGAGTGGGGGGATAAAATCCTAGAACAGTATTAAACTATAACTTGGTATAAAAGACCTGGGGGGAAAGTAAAAACATATTTGCTTGCTGCCAGCAAGATTTTGAAATACCGGTAGGTGCCAGGTGAGCCGGGGTGGGGAGGGCCTTTCACTATAGAAAAGGCCCATTCTCTCATAGCCACCTGGTGTACCTTGTTGTCCCAAAGGGCCTGAGATGACAATGTGGGACCATGCAGGGCTTTAAAGGTAAAAAAAAAGCACTTTGAATTGAACAAGTAACCGGTGAAGTTGCAAAATGCCCCTCCCAGTTAGTATTTGAGCAGCCATATTTTGCATCACGTGAAGTTTCTGGAATGTTTGCAGAGACGCCCATGTGTAATGCGTTGCAGTAATCCAAACAGGAATTTATCAAGGCATCCATGTTATCTCTGTCTAGTTTTTGTAAGGTTGGACACACTAAAACTAAGGTAGGCACACTGAGATTAAGGAAGGCACTAAAAAATATTATTTGCTAACCAGAAGATCAGTGCCTGAAGAGTGATTGAAATCAAAGGACATGGGTAGGATCTACCTGGGAGAACATATGAAGAGGTTGTCAGATCAGGCCAAAGGCCCATCTAGACCAGTATCCTGTTTTAACAGAAGTCAAATGATAAAATGCGTGCAAGCAGAACCTGAGCACAACAGTACTCCCCTACCAGCAATTCCAAGCAGGTTTCATAATCTTTTAAAGTCATGCAAGCTGGCAGTCATCACTACCTCTTTTAGGAGTTAATTTAATAGTTTAGCTATGCACTGTGTGAATAAGTACTTCCTTTTATATGTCCCGAATATTCCAACATTCAGCTTCATTAGATTTACATGGATTTTAGCATTATAAAAGAGGGAGGAAAATTCCGTATTTACTTTCTTCACATTGTGCATAAACTTATACAGCTCTATTATATGTCCCCCTTCTCCACTTGTGATTTTTATAACTTAAAAAGCCATGCTGTAACTTTTCCTTATAGGGGAGTCTCTCCAGCCCCTTGATAATTTTGGCTGCCCCCCTTTTTTACCTTTCCCAGCTCTACAATATTCTTTTTTAGGTGAAACAAACAGAACTGTGTAAATTACGGTACTTCAAGTGTAGATGCATCATAGGTACCCAGATATGGAAAGACACAAAAATAATAATTATCTGGAACTCATTTTTCAGGGAGCAAGATGCAGGGAAGCCTGAAGAATTCCAGTGGTTTCTGAAAGAACCTTTCAGCATGATTCTGAAAGTACTTGTTAAGAATCGCATGTCACAGGGAAAATCACAGCCAGTCAATGCAGGGCATGTGCAGACGATTTGTTATTTAAATCCTGAATAATAATTCAATGCAGTATAATAATAATAATAATAATAATAATAATAATAATAATAATAATAATAATAATTTATTATTTATACCCCGCCCATCTGGCCGGGTCTCCCCAGCCACTCTGGGCGGCCTCCAACAAATACCAAAATACAATACAAAGTCACAGTTTAAAAACAAATACCTGGCTGTTATAAACAAATACCTGGCTGTTATAAACAAGAGGTTGAACCGAGGTATTCATAACACACCATAGCTGTCAACTTTCCCCTTTTCTTGCGAGGAATCCTATTCGGAATAAGGGAATTTCCCTTAAAAAGGGGGGGGGAAGGTTGATAGCTAAGATAACACACACACAGAGAGAGAGAGAGCGTGCCTGATATGCCATGTCCACTATGGCTCCTCCTATTCTCTCCTACCTTCTGAATATAACCAGAGAAGCACTCTCTCTACACATTAGCACAACAATTACTCATTAGGGAGCCAAGATGTTGCTGGGTTCTAACTTGCATTCCCCCTGACTGCTGACCATGCTGTCTGGGGCAGACGGAGTCCAACAACAACATTTGGAAGGAACAACAACATTTGGAAGGAACCACTTTGGCTGCCAGGGGTTTAAATATATTAAGAAAACAATGCTTGAAGTTTTGGGGGACGGGAAGGAGCCCAATCTAACTGTTCCCTTTTCTTTCCTTCTCAACCTCTCCAACAACAGTTTTTCATTCTACATTCAACATTGGCTCTAATTAACAGAAAAGTGTCATCCTTAAGTCTGGAAACACATAAGATAGTGGACCAGCTCCCCTTATATTGTGTTCCAATGAGGAATGGCAAAAAAGACACAACTGAGGGTATTTATTTGGGGTCATTCTCCCCCTTCTCCACACAGCATATATCATTGCCAAAAAGTTTATTAATCCTCTCTGTATAAAAACTCAGCATTTACTTGCATTAGGGTTGCCATACTTCAAAAAGTAAAAACCAGGACACCCTAACTTGGCAGCCCTAACTTGCACAGACCTGTCCCTTGAATTCCTCAACCAGCTGCTGGTCTGTAGTCACAGCAAGGGGACCAGTGACTGCTAAACATACTATGTGTTCCATGGATGGGCTGACCAGAACAAGAGGCATGCATTCACTACACAATAAAAGTCCCATGGGTTTTTCAACATATGGTACCAAATTAATTGCTAATTCTCAGAGAAGGTCACAGCTATTAATTCCCATCCCAAGTACTGAGGGGATCTGCATGTGCCATAGGTGAACATGGTGTTGTGTGGCTTTCTGCTTTCTGTTGGGGGAGAATGTTCAAGAAGCCGTGGCCTTGTTGAGCCAAGGGACTGTCTGGGGCTAAATGCAAGATGTTTGCCTGAGCAGAATCCTTTGGCACAGCTCAGCCGCCACTGCAGCTGAGCCTGTACTGAGCATGTGCTGTTGCTTCCCCTGCTTGCTAAGTAGAAGTGATACTATTCTGGTGAACGGAATATACTTGGGAAGCAAGAGGGACCAAAGCACAGAGAACCTGCTTCTCTTCCAGGTGTGGAAAAGGATATACAGAAATCTTTTGAGGCACACATAAAAAATACAGCTGCCCTCCTTATTTTCCTTCAAGTGTGTTCTGCTTTTAAGAAACAGGGTAGAGCAACCAGGCAAGATGAAAAGAGAGGGAACAGGCAGTGATAAAATCTCACCTCCCAGCTCTATGGTTTGCATGTCTGCAACCAGGGATAGCAAGCTGCCTCAAGCTCTGGTCTACCCTTCTCTTTGTCTTATGCAACACCTTTCTTCTTTCATCTCCTTGTTTTGATCACACTCCTGTCACCCCAGAATCTCTGTTCTTTGACATCAGTCTTAGGCCAAACCTAATCCAATTGGAACAGGAAAAGGATCGGAAATAGACCTCTGAGGCGAACTGCTCAGCTTTAAAAGCTGCATCCCACTGTCAGGAAATTGAAATGTATGGCTGGGGTGGGAGGGAAAGGGAGAAAGTACCATATTGTTTCAGAGCACCATATGGGGAAGGCACCTGGTACCCAGACATGCCATTCCCCCTCCCAACTCCTTCACAGCAGGGTTCTTTCAGCCTTCTTTGAGAACCCTGACCAACCCTGACGTTGTCATTTATTTAATTTGCACTGATTCTGCAATAAAATAATAGGAAAGGAAAACACGTATCTCCAATAAAAAACATTCCTAGTTTTAGCTTTGCTTTTGCTACCCCTGTCTCTTCCATTCAAACAATGCATCTGCCCCCCCCCCCGCAGCACAGATCAAACATATTCTTTGTAAAAGGTTTCTGGCAAATTTCTTATCTCATGCAAAGCTGGCTCTGCACATTCTCAGACAGGGGGACCCATCACATATACCTCCCCTTGTATTTTAAAAGGAAGCAGCTCAGAAAAGGAACTGCAGGCAACACAGGGATGGGCAAGCCCACCGAGTACAGCAGGCAAGACTGAGCTTCTCCATAGCTAGTTTTTCGTGTTTACGAAAATATATATGTACATTTTCCTTCCCCCCCCCTTCTCCCCATCTATAATGGTTTTCCTTCATTTTCATTTTTTAAAAATTCAGTAAATAAACATGACCTGTGCCTCGATTTACAAAAGGTTTAAAGACCAGTAGTGAGTGGACATCACAAATCATCTATTGTCTATGTAAAGAGACAACATGCTTTTCCCCAGCCAAATTCCATACACTTAGCCCCAGCCTTTAAAAAGAAAGAAAGGAGAAGAAAGATACATGTTTAGGAACTAGAAAGCAGATGCATGCACACACAAGTCACTACTGATGGACACACTGTGAGCAAAGCTGTTCCTTCACCTCACCTACCAGGCCTTGTAACCTGGGAGGGCAACAGGGTGCAGCTATGCAGTGGTGTCACAGCCCCTGCAGGAAAGGATTGTCTAACAGCATTGGGTTTCATTCAGCGCCATGGGCGGACCACTCCCTCTACAGCAGCTGCTGGCTAAACAACCTGCCCTGATTCTACTAACCCAGATGTACAATTATTATTTTTTTAAATGTCCTCGCCTCTTTGTTCTTTTTATACCCTTCCTTTCTACCATTGCCAATCCACTTTTACAGAAACTGGGTTAAAAAAATTAGACAAACCACAACCACTCAGGTAAATGGATTTTTAACCGTATGCATCGGAGAAAAAGAAATGATTTGACAGCATGTACCAAAGCCTGGAAATATACAATTCTGAAAGCAAAAGAAGACAATGATTCTTGCCCAGCTACCATCTGTATAGCATTGCAGACAAGCCCCACCTTGAAAAGAAGAATAGAGAATAACACTGATCATTGCAGATGGGTTCCTTCTCAATGATGCAGCTGCATATAAAGAGGGGGGGAAATCCTTACTTGTTTTACCTGAGACAGTGCTGGCCATGATGGTGAGATGGGTAGTGGAGAGGATGCTGCAAGGGAAGATGCAGAGGCAGAGAGGCAGGAGACTGGCTTTTCTGCTGAAGTGCTGCAATGCTGTGGAAGAGAGGAAGGTCTGACTCAGCTCTAGGGGGCTGTGGCTATCCAAGAAGGGAGGAGAGAAAGAGAAGGAGAGGGGGAGAGGGAGAGAGGCGAAAGAAAGAAAGAAAGAAAAGGAGAAAGGGCTTGAAATACAGAAAATGAGTTCCCCGTTCAGAATATCAATGGGCCCCTGGAGGGTAGCTTTTGATACCCAATTCTTTTACAATGTCAGGAGTCTGATAAGAAATGCAGAGCCTGTTAGCAAAGGGGATAGTTAGCAGACACGCCCAAACTGGAGATTTACCTCCTCCCTTCTCTTGTCTGACATGTATAGTCTAGAAATCAGCTGTTTCGTTTTATGTTAGGGAGCTGAAAACAAAATGTGAAAATGCAGAGAGTGAACTGAATTTAAGAGATAAAAAGCTTTGGGAAGCACAGCCACTCACAATTTCACAGACATATTTGAAGGATGTATCTGGAATTCAAGTTAACCTAGCACGAAAATACCAGCTCCTATTCTCACCTAGGGTTGCCATTTCACAAGCCTAGTACTCCAGTTCACAACCAAGTTAAGCTACAGTACCTGAATTTAACTCCACTGGCACCACATGATATGTTTCTTTACATTTATCAGTTACATTTAAAACTATGTCCATAGCAGGATTGCAAGCCAAAAGCCAAATGAAGGAGTACTGTTTTTAAAAGCAATGCATAATAATAATAATATAATAATAATAATAATAATAATAATAATAATAATAATAATTTATACCCCGCCCATCTGGCTGGGTTTCCCCAGCCACTCTGGGTGGCTTCCAACAGAACACTAAAATGCAATAATCTATTAAACATTAAAAGCCTCCCTAAACATTCTTTGCATACTCTCAGATATGCAAATAAACATATTATCTTTCCCACCTTTCATAAGTCAAATATTTGGAAACATGCCATATCTATCTATCTAATGATCTATCATATATATATATATATATATATATATATATATATATATATATATATATATACCTTTCTTCAAGGAGGTACAGTGGGGCATGAGGATTTTTTTTAATTAAATAAGTCCTGGCAGATCACCATCTTTTTAATTCCATCAAATGTATTAATTCTCATCTATCATCACATTAATCACCATGTTTTGATCAGCACTGCTTTCTGATAAGCCTAAGAATCAGGGCAGCTGTATTAGTAGTCCCAGGTGCCAGCATCAGCCCCATTGCACCTGTGCTGAGGGAAATGCACTATTTATTTATCACCTATCAGGCTATGTGCAAGGCCTTGTTACTAACATATAAAGTGCTGAACAACTTGAGACCAGGTTACCTGAAAGACTGCCAGCCCCTGTATAGACCTGTTAGATTACTCAGATAAATTTTACTCATAACACTGCACCTTAAAGAACATCACAGGGCAGTGACCGAAAACCCATTTTCCCCAAACTCATTTTCTACTATTGACCCTACACTATGAAATACCTTCTCATCCCCTGCCATATATGTAACATAATTTACAGTATTAGCTGCTTCAGCCATCTTGGGAAGAAGACAACATATCTTTTTGCCTAGGATTTCTCTGACCCAGTAAGATTGGACTCTTACTATTGCTGAATTCCTGTTTATACCTGTTGCTCTTTTTAATCAGTTTTATTTACTGGTTTCATGATACTTGGTTTTAGTGTTAATATTTACAAATCTTTAAGTGGTATAGGAAGTGATTTAGAAATGCTTAAAAATAAATTAACAAACATCATAATAATCAGCACCCTTCATATTTTCTGAGGTTCAAAGCACATCACCACATGCACTGTCCCAGCCATTTTTACAATAGCGCTGTAAGGCAGGTCCATGTTATCTCTATCACCATGTTGCAGAGTTGGGATTCAGTTTGAGACTTGCCTTAGGCCACTTTGGGAATTTACGGTTGATGTGATGGCTTCCTGAGTGGCAACTCATGCTCTAACCATGGCAGTGCCCCAGCTTTCAAAAACGAATTACCCCTCATGTTTGAATATGCCTGAAACATACATCAGGCTTGACTGGAGATGCAATAATTTAGGATTCTGAAGAGCCAACAGACTGGAAATTAATATCTCTATATTGTTGAGGTGATGTAGTCTGCATAAATGATATTATTTAATGGGCATACTTTAAGCAGCTTTCTGTAAGGAGAAAACTTCATGCCAAATAAACTGTTTGGCTTAGATGGAGTCATTATATATAAAACTGAGAGGCTGAAGGGCTATTGAAAACTTAGTCTGAATACTTGAAAGTCATAGTTCTGCAAAATCCCCAACCAATAGTACAAAACATGAAGTATTAGTATTAGTATTATGATTATAATTATAATTATTATTGCCCCGCCCCATCTGGCTGGAGTCTTCAATAAAATTGTCCTCAATGGAATTTCATTGGATCTTCAAGCTGTCACATGGGTTCCAAGTACATAATGAGTAGAATGGAAATGTGGAAAGAGACCCGCCAAAAATTAACCAACAAACACAGAGTATTCTAAGAATGCACCTGAAGAACCAAAAACATTTTCCAAAGGTGATTGGATGCCAAGTAGAAAGCTGATTCATAAAAGTTACTTGCTCAAAGGTACTTAGCAGACCAAAATTGAAATGAAAGTATAGTTATACGTCCTGACTCAATTGGTTGAAACTCAGAACAGGGTCGTTTCACTTGCTACCACCATCGGCATTATTGGCATTGTAGAGCTTCCTAAATGTTGCAGAGAGATTAAAAAACAAAATATTCCCCTACCCTCACGTTCACAATCTAAAAGGCATAGTACAAAAGGAAAAAAAGAATGGGAAGGAAAGAAGCTGTGGCAGGTTTGAATCTCTGGTCTGCTGTGAGGCATACCGTGTGACCTTGAGTCGGTTACAATTTCTCAAACTAACCTTTCTCCAAGAGTTGGTGTAAGAATAAAAGGGGGTGAGGTGACATCAGGGGCACCATCTTGTCTTTTGTGGAGGAAAGGAAGGACATAAATGCAGTAAATTAGATAAATAATACATAAATATCAGGAAAGATTAAAATGTGTTGTGGAAATTATTGGCTATGTGGCGTCTTCCAACTCTGCCAATTATATAAAAGCCTGCTACACTGAGTGGAGTGTTCTTTCCCATCTTGAAGGATTGATGCAACTCATCACTACACACAGAGCATACAGTTTACGCAGAGTTGCAATGTGTGCAATTGAGCCAAATCTACTCTCTGCTTCTTTTGCACTTTGCTTTCTTCCTTGAGCTGTGCCTGGCAAAGGAGAATGTGTTCTCTTCCTGCTGCAGGGAAATGGACTTGGTTTCCCTGAAGGTAAGCCAGCCATGAAGGGACAGGCCAGAGATCTAGACTGCCCAGCTGCTTCCCTCTCTACACAGTACGACCCTGCTGACAGGGATCTTGCAATGAATGAGCCACATAAAACACGGGAAGACACAAAAAGGAATGGATGCAGCATTTCGTGGACTTGATAAAACCCTACGGTTTCCAGTTTTTTCCCATATCCTTGTTTTTTTTTTAAGGAACAATCTGGGCTTAAATGTAAGTATTTGATGCATTCAAAACCTCCCTTTTTGTTCAGGTAACTACCCCATACTACGGATTATTCTCCCTATTGAAGGTTGCAATCCTAAACACAGAGAGACTTACTTGGACAGGATTGACCTGCAAGTATTATTGTGAAGGACATCTTAAGGGCAAACAATGCAAAGCAGCATTGGGGGGGGGGGCTCTTGAGGAAGTGATTGAGAGAAAAACCAGTGATACTGCTATGCTAGAGTTGCAGTATTGGTAAACTAGGGCAAAGATACAATCCAATGGGAAGACAGAGAAGCATCCAGCCAGAGCTGAGTCACATCAGAATCTATCTATAAAAATAAAGCAGCTCCTGAGTCATTGTATTTGCTACTTGCATTTGGGAGCTGTCCAGGATTCCCTTTCCCTCACAGAATTTGCTTTCTTGATAATTACTGTATAATTCACCCATGCTTCATATAATGAATTTCCCTGAAAGATGCAGTAAGATAAAAGGAACAAATATGAGCAATACATCCTGGAAGTATCACTATAGCATGCTATATGGCAGGTGTGAAAGAGGCTTGGAAGCTTTTGAAACTGGCACCTCAGTTCTGCAGATACATGTATCTGAGATGCAGAATGACTTGATAGGGCTGCAGTGTAGTCAAGTGGATAAAAGATTTGCTCTGGAAGGGGTGCCTTAAGACCTACTTTTCCCATTGAGTGACCATGATGCCTTGGAAAATTGATAAGCCTGCTATCAGCAACTCAATGATTGTATGCCTTTCTGTTGCTTTTAAAAGGGATTGGAGCACTATATTTTGTTTTGCTACACAAGATGGCAACAAATTTCAAATAAGCCCGCAGACACTCCTGCTGAAAATTGGTTCCCACTTCTCTCTAGTCCTCAAACAGCTCCCTCATTCTAATCTTGCCCCACCCCTTGCCTCTGACTTCCCTTCTTCCCACATTCCTGATGCAGCTGCTGCTGGCAGAGGCTCCTCATGCTGAAGGCTGACTTGAGCAGAAGTAAATGACCATGACTATGCTCTCTCCTCTCCCACCAACAACCTCCACTGCCGCTGCTTGTTTCAGCCCCAGGGATTGACTAGAGGGATGCTGATCCCTGGCTACGGACATGTTCAAGCGCAGGAGCCCACTCCCTCCTCTCTGCTTGCAAAAGTGCCTGCGTGCTGCTATTGCTGCCAGGAATATTCCCTGCTGTCATCATGGAAGCTAGGCAGTGGGAACCAGAGAAGAATCTGACCCCCTGTTGTTTTCTCTTGCTACTGTGGAAGGTTGCTATTCTTGAGAATCTTTTCCATCTTGCTGCTGACACAGACATTCATCTTATAAACATAAGGACTGATACTCATAGAAGTATAGAGTGGGAAGAGACCCCAAGGGTCAACTAGTCTTACCCATTGCAATTCAAGTACCACATACAATCTCTGACACATGGTCATCCAATGTAATGAGGAGGCGTAGTTCAGGCTAAACATACCCAACTACCACAACCGTTTCCCATAAAGTTTGGTTTCCAAACCATTGATCATCTTGGTCACCCTCCTTTTCATACACTCCAGCTTGCCAATATCCTTCTTAAATTCAGGACACAGTATTCCAGGTGTAGTCTAACCAAGGCAGAATAGAGCGGTACTATGATTCCCCTTGACTGGGATACTATATTTCTGTTGATGCAGATGAGAATAGCATCCACTTTTTTTGCTGCTCATCACACTTTTGACTCATGTTCAACTTGTGGTCTACGTAAGACCCCCTAGCTCCTTTTCACATGTACAACGGGCAAGCCAGGTGTCCCCATTTTATATTTGTGTAGCTGGTTCATCCTGCCTAAGTGGTGTTGCTGGCATCTGTCTGTCTCAAGAGACAATGGAAGAGTAATGGGGGGGCGGGGAGATGGATGGAAGAGAGGGACTGGTGTGGCAAAGCTTAAGTTCTTTTATTTCGTGTATGCTTGGGGTTTTTCTGCCAGCGTCACTTAGGGAAGTTCTCTTTCTATTTGCTTATGTTTCCTTGGCGGTGAGAGATTGGGGTGGCCTAGGGTGTGGTTGATTGTCTTTGGCTGGCTGCAGTGGGATTTGTTTGTGCATGGGTGAGGGGAGGTTGTCAGGTTAAGTTAGCCATATTGAATCGTATGCTGCCAGTTGGTTATGAGCTCTTTCTAGTGTGAATGGGCATTGTTATATTGGATGTTCAGTAGGGCCAGTTCTGGGGTGACTTCTAGTACCTGTTTAGTTATTTTGCTTATTTCTGGTATGACTGTGCACACTCCTTTGCTGACTGGGTCCATGATTACTTGGTTTGGTGGGATCTGCTGGTTCAGACACAGCATATGTCTGAGAAGGCCCCATGAGGGATCATGGGGAGGAGGTGCAAGGAAAAAACTGTTGTGACATTGATTTCTTGGGCAACTTGGAAGGGCCATGGTGGGATCCAGAAACAGCAACCTGGAGCCCCACTGACCACTTAGCAGCTCTCTTTTCCATCAGCTTGGGAGCTTTTTCTGAGACGCTTGCGGGGTATGATAGCATCCTTTCTTGTTTGAGCATCTTTATCAAGATGCTAACAGATCTGCCTACCTTTGATCACTTGTGCTTCAAGGGAAGCTCACCAGTCCTCTTTCTTTAATATTTTCCAGCCCAGATAGATGTTAACCAAAGGAACTCACAATACAGTGGTACCTCTGGTTACGTACATAATTCATTCCGGAGGTCCATTCTTAACCTGAAACTGTTCTTAACCTGAAGCACCACTTTAGCTAATGGGACCTGCTGCTGCTGTGCTGCCAGAGCACAATTTCTGTTCTTATCCTGAAGCAAAGTTCTTAACCTGAAGTGTTATTTCTGGGTTAGCGGAGTATGTAACCTGAAGTGTATGTAACCTGAAGTGCATGTAACCCAAGGTACCACTGGAGTCATCTCCTTGCAGCAGCAAGGAAGCATAGGAGAATCAGATGCACCACAAGAGCATCTTGGATAGAATGGCTTTCAAAGAGGGCTAGACAATTGCATGGAGATGCCTATCAAAAGCAACCAGTTGTGACGGCTATGCTCAGCCTCCCCAGTTGGAGGGAGCAATGCTTCTGAAAAGCACTTGCTGGAAGCCACAGACTCCCCAAACGTGTTTCACAAGGACCCCTTCCTTCCCTCTGCCCCAGTACCTGAGGGCTGTCACATCTCTCCAGGGATTTGGCCAGAACAAAGTATATGCTGGGGAAAGGCTCCCTCCCTGCAAAGAATATGGAGGACTCAGCAGGTGCTTGGTTCCCAGCCATGCTAGCACCAGTCTGGCACATAAGGGTGGGGGACATGGGAAGGAAGCATTCCTATAGTATAGGGCACTCAATTGGCATTTCCACCTACCTGAACTCTTTCCCTGCTTGTTCTGGCCTGCCTCTCTCCTAAGGAAGGTGCAAGCTCTGTCTTCTGGAAGCCGCTGGTGGGGAGAGTGTTCCTATGATTACCAAATGTTTCAGAAGCATCTTTTTGTTCCTTTAGCTGCTTGATATAATCATAGCATGGCAGAGGTGGAAGGGATCCCAAGGGTCAATTAGTCAAACCCCCAGCAATACAAGGATCCTGCCAACAGCCAGCCCTGGCTGGGCTCCAAACTCCAGCCTTCTGGTTACCATTGCAATTCTGCATGGCGTGGAGAAAGGGGAGAGAGAAATGTGTGCTTACAGTGATATGAGATCCACACCATGCAGCCCTTTCAATAACTAAAGTCTAAAGGGCTGTCACATGGAGGATGGAGCAAGGTTGTTTTCTCCTGCTCCAGAGGCCCTTAGAGCCTGAAGCAGTACCTCTCCTTCCTTGGAGGTTTTTAAGCAGCACTTGGATGGCTATCGGCCATGGATCATCTAGTTGAGATTCCTGCATTGCAGGGGGTTGGACTAGATGACCCTCAGGGTCCCTTCCAATTTTACAATTCTATGATGCTATGTTTTAAAGAGCATCCAATGCCCCTTTAAAGCACATTAAAGGTAAAGCACATTAAAGGTAAAGGTAGAGGTACCCCTGACCATTAGGTCCAGTCACGGACGATTCTGGGGTTGCGGCGCTCATCTTGCTTTACTGGCTGAGGAAGCCGGTGTACAGCTTCTGGGTCATGTGGCCAGCATGACTAAGCTGCTTCTGGCGAACCAGAGCAGCGCACGGAAACGCTGTTTACCTTCCCGCCGGAGCAGTACCTATTTATCTACTTGCACTTTGATGTGCTTTCGAACTGCTAGGTTGGCAGAAGTAAAGCACATTACTTCCCCCAAAATGATTCGTGCCATTGTGGCTTCTCTCTCACAGACTTACAATCCCCAGAAACCCTAACAAGCTAAAATTCCCAGGATCATTTGAGGGAAGACATCTGGTTTTTAGAACAGGGATGGAGAACCTGCAGTTTGCGCACCCCCATTTCCTAGGAACCAAGAATGGGAAGCTCAAGTGCTTCTAACAGTATGATTATAGGGAGCAGTGTGTATAAAATATTGAATGTAATACGGTTATTAAGGTACAGTGGACACTTGGGTTACGGACGTAATACATGACAGAGGCACGTCCGCAACCCGCAGCATTTTTATCCCGCAGCGCTGCGTCTGCGCACGTGCGTGATGTAATTTGGCACTTCTGCGCATGCTCGAAGCGTGATTTAGTGCTTCTGCACATGCGTGAGCGCCAAAACCCAAAAGTAACCCATTCCGGGACTTTTGGGTTCGGCGCAGAGTGCAACTCAAAAAACATAATCCGCAGTGTTTGCAACCTGTGGTACGACTGTAATTGCATCAGAATTATTATGGGAATGTTAAGGAGGGAGGGGGAAAGAGAGATTGTGGAATTCTGGTGGTGAGTGATGATTGGATGAGGATCTGAAAGGGAGTTTGAATGCGAGGCAGTTGAGAATCAGTTGAGAGCAGTGGGTTCTGGAGGGGGTGGTTGGGCAACTAACTATTCAGTTTAGGATCAGTAGTCTAGTCATTTTTATAGTTAAGCAGCATATCAGATAAATATAATTAGAGGCCATAAGCTCAGATACACAAGTCATCATTTAGTGAATCATTCCTAAAATCCCCTTTAGTGAGGGTATAGTACCTAGATTCTGGACCAAACATTGATATTTTTTGCTTTTTTATAGGAAGGATGTGGGTGGGGAGAATTCTGGGATTCATCTCCACAGAAGCATTCCCAACCAGGGTGAACATTGGGCTCTCAAATTTAAAAGGTGCCCTGTGCAATGCTAAAATTCAGCACCCCTCCCTCTTGTTCTTCAGCATTGTTTTGGCACCCTCTGCAGCGTGATGCCCAGTGTAAGCATACCAGTCGTGCCATCCTAAAACTGCCCGGGCCCAACCTTGGGATGTGGTGTTGGCATGGAAGAGAATCATGTTCCTTGTCCTGTCCAGGTGGACCACAGATAAACACTTCCCATAAAACTATGTTGTTGTTGTTTAGTCGTGACCCCATGGACCAGAGCACGCCAGGCACTCCTGTCTTCCACTGCCTCCCACAGTTTGGTCAAACTCATGTTGGTAGCTTCAAGAACACTGTCCAACCATCTCGTCCTCTGTCATCCCCTTCTCCTTGTGCCCTCAATCTTTCCCAACATCAGGGTCTTTTCCAGGGAGTCTTCTCTTCTCATGAGGTGGCCAAAGTATTGGAGCCTCAGCTTCAGGATCTGTCCTTCCAGTGAGCACTCAGGGCTGATTTCCTTCAGAATGGATAGGTTTGATCTTCTTGCAGTCCATGGGACTCTCAAGAGTCTCCTCCAGCACCATAATTCAAAAGCATCAATTCTTCGGCGATCAGCCTTCTTTATGGTCCAGCTCTCACTTCCATACATTACTACTGGGAAAACCATAGCTTTAACTATACGGACCTTTGTTGGCAAGGTGATGTCTCTGCTTTTTAAGATGCTGTCTAGGTTTGTCATTGCTTTTCTCCCAAGAAGCAGGTGTCTTTCTAATTTTGTGACTGCTGTCACCATCTGCAGTGATCATGGAACCCAAGAAAGTAAAATCTCTCCCATAAAACTATAGGAATATCTAAATCAGGCCTCCTCCAGCTGGCAAGATGACTGGGAAACACTTCCCCTGCCACAGAAGGTCACAGCATACCTGCAAATTCTGGGTTTCCTCATGGCACCGCTGGGCTGCTGCTGCTGATTGGCCGGAGCCTTTCCCAAATCATGGCCCTGTGAGGAAAAGACGTTGTATTCTCTTGGCATAGGCATCAACTCTAGGGGACAGGGGTCCTGTGGGCCCTTCCCAGTGCTTTTCTTCTGGGGCACAGCCCCCTTAATATTCCTCCCATCTGCCTTCCCAGCTCCCTCCCTTCCTTAGTCTGCTGCCTCCCCCCAGCCACATCCCTCCTTCTCCTGTGTGTCACAGAGCAGCTCAGCAGCAGCACAGGGAAGGCGAGCCAGCAGAGGCAGGGCCCTCCTGCAGTGGGGACATAGGCTCCTATACTGCAAGGACAGCCTGAGCACCGGTGAGGGTGCCTACCAGCGGACTCAGGGAAGGTGGGAGGCAGAACAAGCAGCCCTGCCATGCTGCCCATGCCCATGTCACCACTGGTTGCCAACGCTCCGCTGCTCCTGCCTGGGTACACAATGGCCCAACCCCTTGCTTTGAAGGAGTGGGGTGAGGGGCTGGGGTCGAGAGGAGCCTGCTCCCCACCCCACCTCAGCTCCGTTTTGCTCAGGTTGGTGCCACAACCTCCTGGCACATGTGAGGAATGGATTCCCCATGGAATTAACATACCACGACTTCCAAGTTGCAGTTTTTATACATGGCAGCTTCCCCTTATTTCATTTGCTCACAAAGCCACAATAGCCTCCGAGGCCTATTCATTATCACTTTTCTCACAAGTATCTCACCATCATCTGACAGGCATCCCTCTTGCAGGGCACTATAAGGCTTGCTTGCAAAGCAGCACTTTGTGACATCAGCTGGCAAACAGGGGCCAGGCTGCTGGGTTGCCAGGCAGCTGAATTAAGAAAAATAAAATGGGGGGGGGGTCAAAGTGTGCTGGGATGAGGCCACCTTGGGACAGGCCAGAGTGTGCTGTCGGGGTGTGGCTGTGCCTCCTCTTGTTCTGCATCTTGCTCCCCCGCCCGTTCCTTTAGCTGCTCAATAGAATCATAGCATGGTAGAAGCTGGAAGGGATCCCAACGGTCATCTAGTTCAACCCCTGACAATGCCAGGATCCTGCCCACCCACCATCTTCTTACCATCCAGATGCACTGACCCCTTGCAATTCTGCATGGGGTGGAGAAAGGGGAGCGGGAAACATTTTGCACTGTTGTCTCAGGACATTGATATGAGCGTGCCTTTTGGGGGGGGGTGAAGCAAACAGTTGGAGAGTTAGTCCCTATTGAAATTCGTGTTGTTACAGTTCTCTAGGCTGTTATGGTTAGAAGGTTAGGAAAGGCCTCATCCTGAAACCTTAGGGGAACGCCTGTCAGCTGATTAAGACCAAGGCTTGGCAGAAGGCAGTCCACTGGTGCCTAACTTCCCCTGGTTGCTGGAGTTTTAACAATGAGCATAGGAGGACTGGGCGGACTTTGAATGTCGGAGGTAGCAGTGCTTCTGAATACCAGTTGCTGGAAACCACAAAGTGCTCCTCTGCTCAAATCCTGCTTACAAGTTCCCCGCAGGCATCTGGTCAGCCACGGTGAGGACAGGATGCTGGACCAGATGGGCCACTGGCCAGATCGAGCCGATGCTCTTCTTATGTTCTTAACAAAGCGCATTCGTTGTGTGGGAAGCAAACCGAGTGACCCCGGGTGCCAACTTCAGCTATCAGGCTAGCCTCCCTCGCGGGGCTGTTGTGCAAGGATGGAAAGGAGGAGCCTTCTGGGGAGGGAGCCCCGAGCTCCGCGACATGTTGTTGTGGTTATCCGTCTGTCTGGGGAGACAATGGAAAAGGGCGCCTAATTCAAGGCAAACTTCGGCGTTACCCTTTTAGTTCCTCTGAAACGGGCGCGCGAATAATCCGTTGGGAAAACCCCGTCCTGCCTTAAAGCGGAGAAGCGCTTTAAGCCCCCATCAAAGCGCTATAATAGGGGAGGGCAATGCTTTTCTGTGGGGTGGGGAGCGCTGAGAGGGGGTCGAGTCCCCCCCCCTCCTCTCCATTTCTGACTGGGGCGGCTGAGGGGGCAAAAGCAGACCGCCGACCGCGGAAAATCAGCAGCCCCTTCAACTTCTATGGCAACCAGGCCTTCCTCCTGCCGTTGCCGCGGCAACGCCTCGGGGAAGCCTCGCGAGATCTTGGGGAGCCGGCTGCTCCCTCTCTCTCGCGAGCGGGAACAGGAGGAGAGCCGCTTGGCGAATGGGGTTGCGGAGGAGGCGTCACGTGGCCCGGCGCGCGCGGGCTCCAAGGGCAAAGGGGAGGGGGCTGACTTCGAGGTGCGTGAGGGGTTTTTGTTACCGGCGGGTGGCGGGAGGGCTTTGAGGCCTACTCGCGTCCGCCTCGCCTCAGCGGGCCGCCTTCTCCGTACCCTCCGGTCCTTTGCCTGAGGAGCGGCGAAAGGGGCCCGGAGGTGGAGGTGGCGGAGGGAAATAGCCCCGTCCCATGATAATTAGGATGAATGTATGGAGGAGGAAGGAGGTGGCTGTGTTGTAGGGCCAGGGGTGGCGGGGACCGGTGGCCCCCTCAGGATGTTAAATCCAGCCCAATTGGGGCGGTGTAAGTCGTTGGCCAGCAGCGTGTGAAGGGCCGCGAGTTCTTGCATTGTAGGGGGTTGGACTAGATGACCCTTGGGGGGACCCTCCCAGCTCCATGGTTCTGAGATTCCCCCTGCCGCCGCCATCCGCAGTCCCGGCGGTGATGGCTGGGCTTTGCCATGCCTGGCCGGAGGCGGCGATGCTTCTGAATATTAAGCAATTCATTCTAATTTGATTTAGATGCCGCCCTTCGAGGTCCGCAGGGCTGTTTGCAGGACACCAGGAAGGGGAGAGTGCTGCCCCGAGAGTCAAACTCTGGTTCAAACTCTTCTTTTCTGCTGGGAGTTCTGAGCCCAAATACCTTGTATCCACCTAGCCTCATTGTCTCCTACTCTGACTCAGTAGATGCCTTTCCCAGCCTTACTAAGTGAGATGCCAAGGAAGGACACAGGAACCTTTTATGTGATAAGCGTACGCGAGAAGCCAAGTTACAGGGAACCAGGCAGAGGGCCTTCTTGGTAGTGGCACCCGCCCTATGTTGTAGGGACGGGTGGCAGGGACTGGTGGCCCCCTCAGGATGTTAAATCCATGCCAATTGGATGTCACCAGATGTCAAATAGAAAAACAAATACCAGACTTTTAGAAGATATCTGAAAGCAGCCCTGTTTAGGGACGCTTTTAATGTTTAATAGATTATCGTATTTTAACATTCTGTTGGAAGCTGCCCAGAGTGGCTGGGGAAACCCAGTCAGATGGGCGGGGTATAAATAATAAGTTATTATTATGCCACTGAGCTGTGCTTCCTGTTTAAATGTAAGCTCATGAAGCTTCATCATATCAGATCAAACCCATCAGTTCATCTAGCACAATGGCTCCAACTGTGAGTTCCTTTCCAAGGTCTTGCTGATTAAAATCCTGTTATCTGGAAATGTCAGGGATTACACGTGGGTGGTGCTCTACCACAGCTCTGTGATCAGACTCTGCATTTATTGAACACATATAGAACAGCCTTGCCAAAGTTAAGCAAGGCTGGGACTGAAGATCCAGGGGGCAGCAACACAAGAACGGTCCTTTTTTGTAGTGGCTACCCGCTGGTGGGATGAGCTCCCGTTGTTCGGTCCAAGCTCCTGCCGACCTAGCAGTTCGAAAGCATGTCAAAGTGCAAGTAGATAAATAGGTACTGCTCCGGCGGGAAGGTAAACGGCATTTCTGTGTGCTGCTCTGGTTCGCCAGAAGCAGCTTAGTCATGCTGGCCACATGACCCAGAAGCTGTACGCCAGCTCCCTCGGGCAGTAAAGCAAGATGAGCGCCGCAATGCCAGAGTCCTTCGTAACTGGACTTAATGGTCAGGGGTCCCTTTACCTTTACACGCTGGTGGAATGCTCTCCCCAGGGAGGCTTGCCTGGTACCTTCATTACAAATCTTCAGGCACCAGGCAAAAACATTCTCTTCTTGCAGGACTTTGGCTAATTAAACAATTTATGGCAATTTAAACTTGTGGTTTTTATATTGTAAACTTCCCTGTGATCCTTGGATGAAAGGCAGCATAGGAGCCAACTCCTACGGCTTGAGGTCTCTTCAGCTCACCCCCCCCCCCTTTAAAACATTTGAGGAGGCCGGGCATTGCCATTCAAATGGAGTGTGTGTGCTGTGTCTTGTGATTGTTAATGTGAGGCGGGGCTTACCTGCCCCCCCCCCGTATTTTATTCAAGTTGGCACCCCTGAAGGGCTCTACAGAAATATAATAAATAATAAACATGTCTGGGCAACTGCATTTCTTAAGCTCCATGGAGGAAAGATGAAATATACATAAAATAAAATTGACCAGATTTACACACCTTCAGGCAATACAGTAGCATTAAGTGGGCCCAGACCATTCATTTGGCATAGTGATATATTTTGAACATTAAAAAGTCACAGTTTTTCAAAGTTAAATCTTGCCAGTTGTTGTTTCTGGAATGCTCGAAATAACTAGCTGCTATGCATAAAGAGATAATCTGCTTTAAAGGTGAAGCGACAGGCTGAAATTCAAACCCCTTTTGCACTGGGTGGATTGGGCAATGAAGAACTTCATCATTCTGCCCATCAAACATATGGGTCGATAGAAGTATTGCCAGTGGAATCCCCACAGCAGTCTGTGGAAAGCCTCAGAATCGGCAGTTCTCGGGAACTGGGAGGGGCTGGCCTGGGATCCACTGGATCCTGCGTCAGCCCCTCTACTATATTGTTGGATAGCATTGGCAACATGTCCAATGCAGGACTTTCTGCCCTGGTTGGTGTGAGTGGCAGGGGCAAAGATGGCAGCGGCCCGATTGGGATTGGGATTGCAGTTATACACCCCAATTCTATATTCTCTGCTTGTAAGCGTCTCATTGGGTTCTCTGGGGCTTGTTTCCAGGGAAACGTCCAGAAGGTTGCAGACTTGGGCCATAATCTTATGCATGCTTATTTGGGAGTAAATCCCATTGGATTCAGTGGTACCTCTGAACAATTGTGCATAGAATTGGACTGTGCCAAGACTAAATTGCACCTAGTCAGTTGACAACATTATTTGACCATGGTCAAATATACTTGTACCTTGGTTTTTGAACAGCTTAGTTCACGAACAACTTGGAACTTGAACACCGCAAACCTGGAAGTAGGTGTTCTGGTTTGTGAACTTTGCCTCGGAAGCTGAACATCCAGTGTGGCTTCCACAGCTTCCGATTGGCTGCAGGACGGTCCTGCAGCCAATTGGAAGCCACGCCTTGGTTTCCGAATTGGACGGATTCTGTTCGTAAGCCAAGGTATGATTGTACTGCAAAGTGCTCCAGAAATATTTTGTAAATGGCAGATGATCTTTTTGTTTCATGATTTTGTTGTTTGTTAGCAAGTCTAACTTGTATTATTCCAGATTAAATGGGTAGACTGCAAAGCAAAATGCATGGTCTTTTATCATTTGGCGAAGGAAGGATCTAAAGTAAGCCTAAGAAACTAATCTTATCCCATTATGTTGCTGATTGGCTGGGGTTAGGATTGTGAAGGTATCCCAGTGCAAAGACCCTCCACCACACCTGCAGAGAGCTTGGTGGACAAAAAACTGCTGCCACCACCAATTAATAGCAAGCAAATGGTCACAAAATGGACTGTTGCAGGGGCAGAGGCAGAAGCAACTGTGGGTTTGCTGGATCCAAACTGGTTCTGTTCCTCGAGGGGCTTAGATTTACAGGATTGATCTGCCCGCCTCCAAAATTGGAATTGGGAAAGGGAGTTTGAAAACATTGTCCTTGTTAATACTGTATTTTAGCAAAATGACACCTTGTACTTAAGGAAGTATGCTGTTGATTTCAGACTCGGATCCTGACATGTCTGATGAAATATGCCCCAAATAAAATTAAATGGCATCACTGTGGACTTCCCATTTCAACCCTACAAATGTCAGGAAGAATACATGTCTAAAGTGCTGGAATGCCTGCAAAAGGTAAGAAATCTGAGAAATCACAGCTAGAGACCTCTGGAGGGCACTTCTTAAACAATGTTTAGTAATGTGTGTCAAGAGTAGGAAATTTAGAGACTAGTCATGCTAACATCTGTGAAATAACGTAAGGTCCAGCATTTGGGATGTTTTGTTGGGAAAGAACAGAATACTCCTGGTTACCATTAGTTTGCTCTTGGACGTGGTTGTAGTATTACATAATACATAATATATACAGGGTGTGTGTGTGCATATATTATGCATAACACCATGAGATGGCTGACCAAGCCATTGTTTTAAAAGTTTTGAATGTTTCAAATAGATGCAAAAGTACACCGGTTCAAAATGTCTTCTTGAAGTGAGTTTTATTCTATATATGTGTTCAATTTTGGCTCCCATGGAATGAAATGCAGATTTGGCATGGTGAATGACACAGTTGTTTGTTTTATAAGTGTCTTTGGGAGGATTCAGAGACAACACAACATATATACTTGTGGCCTGCTTGACTGTGAATATCATGGACAAAATTATTATTTTTAATTGGATAAGCTATTTTGGGATTTTCATGTTATATTGCATTTTTGAACCAAAAGTATCTGCCTAATAATCACGGTTGTAAATGGTAGTATAATGTTCTGATTAAGTAAATGAAGTATTATGAGCTTGGAAGTAACTGGGTCATTTCTCAACTCACTCATGAAAATGGACAATGCAGTATAATGCTAAAAAAATAGCCATGTTGTAAAGATTACTGTTGTTATAAAATCTGAAGTGCTGAGAGCATTCAGGAAAAATGCTATTTAAATAATAAGAATGTTAACATTTTTAGACTGCAATCCTTTGCGTGCTTACTCCAGTGTAAACTGCTGAACTTAGTAGGACTTCGTTTCAAGTAAATGTGCATGAAACTGTTGATTTAATTGATTTATTAAATTTTCACAAATCTGCAAGGGATAGAAACCAATAGTTCCTAAAGGAAACAAATCATGCATTCTTGATTTTAGATGCAAACGTGTCACAGTAAGCATAATAGAGGATGTTGCTTTCCATCTGCAATTGTAAAATTTCAGGAGGGTGTCAGTCACCATGCTTCTATTAATAATAAAAAACTGCATTCCTAACCATTCTATTTAGAAGTGAGTCCTAAGGCAGCAAATCATATACTCATATACTGTTGTCACTTTCCTGGGAGTAAGTGCCATGGAACTCAGTGGAACTGAATTTTGGATTAGGATTGTGTTTAGGATTGTATCTAAAGCTATGATCACGTGCAAGTGGAATGGACTTCTGCTTGTGCCACAGGGTCTTGCCTTCCCCCACCCCCATAAAGGTAAAGGTAAAGGTACCCCTGACCGTTAGGTCCAGTTGTGGACGACTCTGGGGTTGCGGCGCTCATCTCGCTTTATTGGCTGAGGGAGCCGGCATACAGCTTCCAGGTCATGTGGCCAGCATGACTAAGCTGCTTCTGGCAAACCAGAGCAGCGCACGGAAACGCCATTTACCTTCCCGCCGGAGCGCTACCTATTTATCTACTTGCACTTTGATGTGCTTTCGAACTGCTAGGTTGGTAGGTAGGAGCAGGGACCGTCACGGGGATTTGAACCACCGACCTTCTGATCGGCAAGCCCTAGCTCTCAAAATAGTTTTCTGGAGGGTAGGTGAACCCTCTGGAGCACCTTCTGGGGAAATGTGAAAGTTTGTAGTGGGGAGGAGAGGAAATTGAAGTCCCAGTGCACAAGGAGAAATGCACTTGTGCAATGTTCAGTTTCACTCCCAAATAAGTTTTCTTTGTAACTTAAAATCTTGCATAAATTCCCATTAGTTGAAATTGGCCAAATTCAAGATATTGACTTCCATTTCTTGTTTTTGAGATATATTTTTATACTGTTCAGAACAGATGCATTTTGAACATATGAAACCTGCTTAACACTTCCTGAAAAGAGGCTATTTTGTAAACCCTTCTCTTGTTAGTGCCAGACGTATCACATTAGATCTGTTTGTAGAGAAGTGGGTAGGTGGGATTTCTCTTACACTTGCAGATGAGGGGAAAGAAGCAAATAAGTAGACCTTATGTTCATACAATCTGTTCTTAAGGCTTGAGAGCTGAGACCATGCATTCCATTATTTCCTTTGCACGTCTGCAAGAAAATCTCTTAAGGAACCATTGTGCTAAGACGCCATTTTGTAAATCTTTATTATTATCCCTGTCCTACACAAGTGCCCTAACATCTGTTGGAGAAGCAAGAGGATTTGTTTACAAAGTGACAAGCAGGCCTTGCCATTGCTGTAATGCTGTACATGGGTTTCAGGGACACTGCTCTGTAAAAAGTGTGCATAATTTCAAATGCAATTTATCAACAGAGGTTTTTTTTTTCCTATCCAAGAGTTCCAAATCACAGAGTTCCTGTTGTCAGACTTGGAGCAATTGTTTAACTCTGCCTCAACACCAGTTTGAAGTGCCAGCTAATTTAAACAAATCTATTAAAACTAGTAATCATAATATTAGTGTGTAAGAACTTTGGCATATTGGCCCTAAAACTGAGTCTGTCAACTTTCCGACCCTCTCACTGTCACCAACAATGTACTGTCACATGCCTGCCTGTTCCTTTTTTAAGCATTTCAATCAGAGATGGCTCTAGAATAACCTTTGGAGCTCTGTCCGTCTTGCTACATTTCCCTTTCCCAGTCTGGTAAAACAACAAGCCAGAAAGAATCATAGAATCATAGAGTTGGAAGAGACCACAAGGGCCATCCAGTCCAACCCCCTGCCAAGCAGGAAACACCATCAAAGCATTCCTGACAGATGGCTGTCAAGCCTCTGCTTAAAGACCTCCAAAGAAGGAGACTCCACCACACTCCTTGGTAGCAAATTCCACTGCTTTGGTTGAAGTTTCTAATGTCATAGAATCAGAGTTGGAAGATACTTCTAGAACAGGCTGCTCACAGCAGGGTATTAAATTACTCTGGACCTATAAATTCTCCAGTAAATGCTGAGTCAAATGATTTATGCAGATTAAGCCATACAGTGACAGCTGGAGAGAACATTGTTCTTGGTCAGTTTAACTCAGGGGTCCCCAAACTTACCTGGCCTTGGGCCGGTTCCTCCGGTGCCGATCACGCAGAGGGTGGGGGAGCGCATGCCCATACGCGTGCACACTCGCTTTTTCTGGTGCACTTCTGGCGCAGCGTCGGAAATAGCTTGAGCGCATGCTCAAGCGTCATTTATGGTGCACTTGCGGTGTGGTGCCGGAAATAGCTTGTGCGCACGGGCCTCTGCAGACCCGAAAGTGTGCCGGAGATGGGCAACTGCACCGCACCACGCCAGTAAGAGTGGGAGGCGAGGGTCGCCGGGGGCCGCACAGTTGGCTCGCGCGGGCCGCATCAGGCTTGCGGGCCTTAGTTTGGAGATGTCTGGTTTAACTAAACCATACAGTCCAGATGATATGTGTGCATCATCCTGTTTAGAGTGGTAACTTCCAGAGAAGACCATGTGGCCACCTGTGAGCCTCATTACTAGTTTGGTTCTCTCCTTAAGATAGGTTCTAACTGAGCAGCTAGAGGAAGCTGCCCTAGCTTTCCCAGTTATAGCTCACCCTGCCTAATCTGCTACCTAGTCCTTCCTAGCAACCTATCTTCCATCCAGGCTGCCAGCATTTGTCAGCCCCTTTTTTTGTTTCTGTACAGACTCATGGGGAAAATGCTTGACAGCTGGCACTTAAAGTGAATGTGCAGTTTTCTAACTCTTTCTTTTCTCTACTTGTTACCATTATTCAAGCAAGTGAATGGGATTTTAGAGAGTCCCACAGGCACGGGGAAGACACTATGCCTCCTTTGTGCAGCTCTGGCTTGGCGGAACCACTTCAAAGATGCCATCTCTGCACAGAAGATCGCCCAGCGACTGAATGGAGCAGAACTCTTCACTGACCGGCCAATGTCATCTTGGGGCAACGCTACCACAGGTGCTGATATCCCAGGTAAGTCCTGTGTCTTGTGGTTCTGTAAGTAATGTTGCGTTCATTTGGGAGCCACAAGGTGGAATTACCAGGGTTCTTAGACTGGAGTGTTTGACCTTATAGAAGAAGTAGAAAATGAGATGTGACAAGCTGACAAACATTGCATTTGCCCAGCCTCAATAGAGTCTCACACTCTAGTTGTGGAAATTCAGGTGTATGGAAGGTGGGGAACATGTGAACCTATGCAAACATTGCTGAGTGTTATGACTTGGTTTATTTTCTTTATCAGAAGCAAGAGAAAAACTTGGAGACTCTGTTAATTTGATTATTTCATCAGTGTTGGAATTTGCTCATTAGCAACCCAGTGGGACAAAGAATAAAGCCTAATCAGTGATAAAAGACCACAGACTCAAGATCGTCTTTGAAACAAATCAGTTTATTGATGTACAGTGCTTCATTCAAATCGTATTATCTTCATATGGAAGTTAATGATATTCTAAACTTTGAATTATAACATAAAAATAAAGTAATGTAAGAGAGCGAGTCAACACTTAGAAAATAATATAGAGTAAGAATAGACTAAGATTATCATTGTAATTGCATTGATAAAGGAGCCAATCAGAGTTTGCTTTTTCCCATTCTAACCAGGGTGGATTTGTTTAAATCAAACTGATTTAAATCACTAGTCAGTAAGGCTCAGGGTGGATTTAAATAAAAAAAAAATCAGATTTTTTTTATTTAAATCAGATTTTTTTTTATTTAAATCCACCCTGAGCCTTACTGACTAGTGATTTAAATCGTGATTTAAATCAGTTTGATTTAAATCAAATCCACCCTGATTCTAACTGAAATTTTGGCCTTCTAACATCCTCCAGCCCATGTAGTTGCTAAAGTTTCATAGCATATCTAGATTTCTAGGTTTTCTACCATACTTAACATTTTGGAATAAAAGTCCTAGTTACTCAACCAGTGCAGGGAAGGAGCATATAAAAAAGAGTGGGAAGGGCGGCAGCAGCAAGGAAAGAAGGAAGAGAGTGAGAATCAAATTATCTGAACACTTTTTATAGGGATTAGAAACTGGGCCAGGAAGATTAGACTTCCCATCTTTTATGTCAATTTGATTACTTGCGTAGGTGATCCCACATACTGTAAGATGTAGACCAGGGGTTGTCAACCTGTTCCCTACCGCCCAGGGCGTTTCAGGATTCTAGGTGTGCGGTAGGGGTTCCAAGGCACAAGCTGAATCCTCCTTCCATCGAGCACTGGTGGGCGGTAAGGAAATTTTACCATCAAGAAAGATGCATTAGTGAGTGGTAGGTATAAAAAGGTTGACTACCCCTGATGTAGACTCTGGATATCCATAATCTATGGGTGAACATTTTTCCCCACCAAGGTCAGGTGCACCCTGACGCATTCCAGCAATTCCTTTGAAACATTCTAGCAGTATCTATAATTCCACATCAGGAACAATCCCATTTCTCCTCTCTTTAGGATCTTATTATGGTGGCGTGGTGTTGTATTTAACATTATCATTAGGCTTTCGTCACCCAAGATGCCATGATCTCACATGACTGTCTCTGAAATTCAGTAAAAAAAAATTCAAGGAGCCTGCACAAAGTGGCACAGTGTTGAAATGCATTTCATCCATGTTGATCCATCATGGTTGCTCTACTGTAGTTGTTCACTCCTCAGGTCTAGCAGGGCCCAGATTTGCACTCTTGCTTACATTTTGATATTTTGGGGGCCTCTTTTGCTTACTAACTTCAATCTGTATAAATCAGGACATCAGTTTTCACTGTCATGTGCAGATGCTTATTCTGCAGGTGCTTCATAGAACGACTCTTAGCTAAAGTGATTAAAAATATGCACTCTTGTTCCTTATAGGTGAGTGGTTGAGTTGCAAAATCTGCCACTGCCTCCGCAGGCTGAGTTGTTACCATAGCACCAGAAGGGGAAAAGCAGACTGATGATATATTTAGCACTAAACAAGAACTAATTTTTTTCCCTTTCTGCTTCCTCCCCCTAATCCCCTTTTCGCCTTTCCTACTTGACAGCTTATTACACTGACGTTCCTAAAATAATTTATGCCTCCAGAACTCATTCTCAGCTTACTCAGGCCATCAATGAATTAAAGAACACAGTTTACAGGTAAAGAAACTTAAGATATTGATGCTCACTCCAGGTGTGAAACAACTTGGGATATATGTGTCTGGCCATTTTAGTTTTAATTGTATTGTTGTTGATAGAAATGTTTTTGAAAACACTGGTTATATAAGCTGTTGCTGAGACATTTTGCAGCCATAGTAAAGGAGCTCTCCCTCAACACAGAGGGAATATAGCCTTTGCAAAATATACTGCCCTTTAATGCTGAAAAGCTTATGCATTATGCCCTGCTTCATTTCCATGTTTGAAATGCTTGCCACAACCCAGCCATGTATATCTTCAATGTCTTGCCTTGATTGGTATGTGCATATAAAATGTCAGTGCTTGTCTCCCCCCCCCCCCCATATAGGCCAAAGGTATGTGTATTGGGTTCCAGAGAGCAGCTCTGCATCCACCCTGAAGTTAAAAGACAAGAAAGTAACCATACGCAGGTAAGAACATAAAAGTAAAACAGCACTGACCCTTGTTCATCCAGTGAGTGTTGTGGGCAGTGGGAATTTGAATCCAGGTCTCTGTCACTAATACTTTACCTATCCAGGCGATTTCTGGGCCCATTCCAAAGTTCTGGTCTTGGCATTTCAAGCCCTCCACTGCTTAGGTAGATGGCCTTTTTTGAGTGTCCACTCGTGGCATCTCTGTGGTGGCACCCCAATTATTGAATGATCTCACCTGAAAGGTCCGCCTGAAAGAGAGGTCCTCCTGAAACCTACTTTGTCCTTTTGGTGCCAGACAAAGACCTTTATATATTCTCAGGCCTTTCAGTCATAAGTTTAAGTCCTGCTGATTGTTTTTGTTTCGCTACCTTTAAACTCTTTCTATTTTGGTGACTATTTGGACATTTTGGTTTGTTTAAAGTAAACCAAAAACATTTTTTCTTGGGGGAGGGGGCAAAAGCAGGTTGTGATTGGAGAATCAGTAATGGATATGAAATTGATCGCTATGGAGCAGTCAAGTTACATGGCTTTTGTTATATAAATTATAGCATACTCCCTGCTGCTTAGTAGGGATGGATGTTTTTCCCTGATCATTGTCCAGCAAAGCTTTTCTGGAAATTGCCAAGTAATGGCACTGTTTACTTGAACATTGTAGGACAGCTTGCAGAACCATTTTTCTCAAATCCAGTTATCATATGTTGCCCTCTATTGAGAACTACTTGTGGTAGTGATTTACATTGTGCCAGTAATGTACATGGTATTTTAGAGAGTTGCATAAATTAAGTAGATGGGTCCCTGCTGCAAGGAACTTGCAATCTAAATTCCAAGGGAAATAAGGCGTGAATAGGAGCAAGTGCAATTATACACTTATTTGGGCTTCATTATGTTATGGACTGGGGACCCAGGTGGACCCACTTATTTGGGCTTCATTATGTTATGGACTGGGGACCCAGGTGGTGCTGTGGGTTAAACCACATAGTCTAGGGCTTGCTGATCAGAAGGTCGGCGGTTCGAATCCCTGCCACGGGGTGAGCTCCCGTTGCTTCCCAGCTCCTGCCCACCTAGCAGTTGAAAGCACATCAAAGTGCAAGTAGATAAATAGGTCCAGCGGGAAGGTAAACGGCGTTTCCGTGTGCTGCTCTGGTTCGCCAGAAGCGGCTTTGTCATGCTGGCCACATGACCCGGAAGCTGTCTGCGGACAAACGCCGGCTCCCTTGGCCTATAGAGCGAGATGAGCGCCGCAACCCCAGAGTCGGACACGACTGACCTGATGGTCAGGGGTCCCTTTACCTTTTACCTTATGTTATGGACTGAACTGGAATTTATATTGTTTTGCAGATCCACATGTGCCGTATGAAGGTAACAACTCGCACATGTCATTTCTATAACAATGTGGAAGGTATGAATATACGTTTGTGAAAGTAATTCTCAGTTTGGGAGTCTGGTGATTGATGTTGGGCCGGTTTTATATCAGCCTTTCTGTTGAATACTTGCATGTAACTGTTTCTTCTGGGCAAAACTGCTAGCCTCTGCTGTTCATTTTTGTTAGGTTTGTAAGCATCATTAACTAGTTTAGATTTATACAACCCATACTTGTCTGTGTGCTTGTGAATGAATGCTTTGCTTTCAGGTAGATATTGGCTAATTTAGCTCTCAAATTGCTGGCTGTGGAAACTGGATTCCTACCTAAGAAATTGACTTAAGAGTTTCAGATGTGGCAATGAGGTACCATTATCCCAAAGGTTTTTGAAGTTCTGATCCTGTCAGAAAGTCTCACTTACATTCAATTCTTATTCAGTATATAACCTTCATTTGAAAGATAGCTTCCAAGAAGTAAAGATGGGGGAACCAGGCAAAGGGCCTTCTTGGTGGTGGCGCCCATCTCCCATCAGATGTCAAGGAGATGAGTAACTATATTATGAGTAACTATATTATGTTCATGAGACATCTGAAGGCAGCCCTGTATAGGGAAGTTTTTTAAGATTTAATGTTTTACTATGTTTTTATATATGCTGGAAGCCGCCCAGAGTGCCTGGGGTAACCCAGTCAGCTGGGCAGGGTACAAATAATAAATTATTATCATCATCATTATCATTTTAACAGTGTTGAAGTTCAAGCTTATGCCTCTAGGTAGTCAGCTGGTTTTAGAAAGCCACTGACTATTATACCACGCACATTCAGCTATATGTGAAGTGACCTGCTTGCACAGTCAGAGACAATAAGGCCAAGGAAGGTAAAAGGCTGCCTCCCTGTATGAGGAATACCAAGAGTCCAGAATTTGGGGACCATAGAAAGTGGCAATAATTTCAGGTTAAAGTAAAACACTCTCCCCCCTCTCTCTTTCACACACACACACAATTGGGGGGAGAGGTATGGCGCCATCCATGAGCATAGCTTGCAAAGTGTGTCATCTGCATGTAATGTGGTGTCTTATGAGAAACATAATGAAGAACTAAATCAACAGATGTTCAGATGTTTTTGGAACCTTTCCTGGAATGTGGAAGCAGCAGGCTCTTATGTTCATATAATCATGTAAGTTAAAGATAGAAGGAGCAATCCATCAAGTGCTGTTGATGCGCAACCTGCATTAATTTTAAATGTGATCTGTGCGGAAAATGGGCAGAGGTTGCTTAGCAGCAGTGTTGGGTGGTTGCACCCAGAAAATGATAATTAAGGGTGCACATGAAAGTATATAATTTAAGCAGCAGGGTCATCGTGGAATCATACTCACTACATTTTGTTCACAAGTAAAGCTCAGGGGAAATGCTTCTGCTTTTTGCCAGGTTGCAGCAGAAGCCAGCTGTGCACTACACAAATTAGCTGGTGCCTCTGATGTCATGAATCCATGTTTTGTCCCATCGCAGGCAGGTTTTTTAAATTAAAAGGGGGGGGGAGGACTTGCAGGTTTGCTTGTTTTAGGGCTGCAGTATTAATTGATTCATCAAATGAATAAATTAAAATGGTAGAACTCAATTAAAATTTTAGGCCTGATTAACTGGGCATTGCCGCTATATCATCTAATCTTCTATTCAACCCCCAAGGGCACCACCCTTTCTCTTCTGCTCAGCTAGGCACTGCTTCTAGTGGAAAATAGGATATCATTCCAGAGCCCCCCTGCGATGATGAAGGGGCCTCCAGGATGACATAGCATTCCTCACTGAGAAGAGTGTTTGGTGTAGGAGGAGTCTTTCAGACTTAATCTTAATAGGACCTGCTTTCCATAACCCTGACCACCTAAGGCTACAATCCGGGGAATTGGGCAGAGGTGTCTGGGAATTGGGGATTGGGCAGAGATGTCCTTTGCCCAGCCCTTCTGGCCACCCAGCTGTGGAGTGATGCCAACATTTCTCTGCTAGTGTGGAACTCGGCATGCTACCTGCTGAATGGGTGGGCAGGCCCGAAATGGGATGTTCAAGGAGCCGGGAATTGATGAGCCAGCCTGGGATCTGCTGGGATCTGCTAACTCCTCTTTTCTTTTCTATAGAGAAGAGCACTGAAAAAGACCTGATCAGCACCATCTTGGATATTGAAGACCTGGTTAAAAGTGGGAACAAGCACAGGTCACAATTCCTCTGCACTTTCTCTTACTTTATGCCTCTCCCCATATGAACCAACACGGACCCTATGTTCATCATCTGAGGCCCGTGTTCATGTGCCTCCTTCATGAGAAATCCAGAGGGTGGCAACATGAGAAGGAGCCTTTTCTGCAGTGGCTCCCCTTTTGTTGAATTCTCTCCCCAGGAAAGTTGCCTGCAGCCTTCATTTCATATTTTAGGTGCCAGGCAAAACTGTTTCTCTATAACCCAGTCCTTGGCTGATTAACATTCTATGGCCTTTTAAATGAGTTTGTGGGAAGGGGGTTATTGGTTTGTTTTTGTTTTACGAATTTTGTGTTCTTTTAATGTATCCTAATATCTGTTGGAAGCCACCCAGAGGGGTACAAAGAAATTATTATTATTATTATTATTATTTTGTATTTTTATGTTGTGAACCGCCCTGTGACCTTCAGATGAAGGACAGTATACAAATTTCATTAATAAGCAATTGTTAATAATAGTAGTGGCATATTCTCAATAGATAATTGCATTAGTGCTGAACTGAAATGAGGAAAGGATTCAGTTTTGACAGTCTTTTTCAAAATTCAGTCGTTGTGCACAATAAATGGGTGCACGTATTTGTATATAGGAAATGTATATGTGCATGTATATAGGAAAATATAGGAATTCTTTTCTAGTATATTAGGAAAATGCTCTTTAAATATGAAGTGCTCAAACAATTTCATATATTCTGTGTTGGTAATCCATACAACAAACCTGTGAACATGGGGATAGGCTTAGACTCAGATGTAGTGGTTTGATTTAATAACGCCCAATGAGTTCATGACTAGGCTGAGATTTGAATTGGGGATATTGTCATTTGTTGCTCACACCTTCCAGCACCATGCCATGCAAGTTGTTGTATGATATTTCTATTAATAGAAAGAGCGGGCTGCATTCACTTATATCTACATACTTTACTCTTTATTGCACAAAGAGTCAACCCAAACGTTTTATTTGTTGGTGAAATTTATATCTTGCCCTACCTCTCAAAGGAGCATTAATCAATCATAAATACAACCTGTATTGCAGAATTTAGAAATTCATTAAAGAATGGCATGGAAAAAAGGAAAACCCGCTGTTATATGAAATTACTGCTTCATTTAGTCATAGAAAGATTAGAGACTGAATTGCATTCCTTTGGCTAGGGAATTCAAAATCTCCAGTGCAAGTTTTATGTAAATACCAAGACATCTATGACTAATTATCAAACGAGTGCTGTTGGGTCTATACCACTGTAGCTGATGTTCATACAGTGATAAGCTCATCAGGTGGGAGATAATTCCAAATCCCCCTTTTCTATACTTTCTAAATCATGAACAATCCATCTTTTTAAACACAAGCCCCATGACACATCTAATTAAGTAAACAGATATTTGCTTAATGGGCTATAAAGCTGTGATTGAAAAATGACTACATGATAAACACCTCCCCCCTTTGTGTAATGCTTTATCAAGGTTCCTTCTTTCCTTTACAGTTTATTTCCTTGGTTGAAGCCCTGGTTAATAATAATAATAATAATAATAATAATAATTTATTATTTATACCCCAGCCACTCTGGGCAGCTCCCAACAGAATTAAAAGCACAATAAAACATCAAACATTAAAAACTTCCCTAAACAGGGCTGCCTTCAGATGTCTTCTAAAAGTCAGATAGTTGTTTATTTCCTTGACATCTGATGGGAGGGTGTTCCACAGGGTGGGCGCCACTACCGAGAAGTTCCTCTGCCTGGTTCTCTGTAACCTCCCTTCTCGCAGGAAGGGAACCACCAGAAGGCCCTTAGAGCTGGACTATGTCACTGAAAGTGAAAAAGTTGAATGCCTTAAATGAAGCATAGGCAAACTCGGCCCTCCAGATGTTTTGGGACTACGACTCCCATCATCCCTAGCTAACAGGACCAGTGGTCAGGGATGATGGGAATTGTAGTCCCATCTGGAGGGCCAGGTTTGCCTATGCCTGCCTTAAATGCTAAGCTTACTAGCAGCCTCTGCACCACCGCCTTCTTTTATCTCGCTGCATTTGCAGGGTCAAGGATTTACTCCCAGCATTCTCTTTTATCAAATGAGAGAGGAGACGGGCCCATGTAAACCCACCAGACCATCTGCCTTTAAGACTAGTCCATTAAGAAGCTGACAAGAAACCCCTGAGAATCACAATAAATGACTGTGGAGAGCATGTTGGTCGTCTTGTAGCACTGTGTACATTTCCCTCCCTCTCTCTTTAAACAGAGTTTGCCCTTACTATCTTTCTCGGAGTTTGAAGCAGCAGGCAGACATCATTTTTATGCCTTATAACTATTTACTGGACCCAAAGGTATGTGGGGTATTATTTTTAAATTGAAGTCAGTTTTACTGAATATTTTAAGAGGATTTTAGTGGATATGCCAGTAAATTGCTTAATTAACTCATTACAGATGCTAAATACTTATCACATAAGGCAGAAATATATGTCTATACATGATGATTAAATCCAAAACATTAATTTGTGTTTCTTTTATTTTAACATATTTCCTTCTTAGAAAGGGAGATAGTTTTGTTGGAGGTCATCATGTAGCATTTCTCACTTTCTTCCATCCTTCCAAATATGCTGAATATTGTTTGGTTTGTTGAGCTTCCCTGCTGGGCTAGGCATACAAGGGAGAACTTCAGTTGCTTTTCTTTATTTTCGTCATAGAAACTTTCCCGGTGAAATTTCTCCCTTCTGTATAACTAATTCAAGTCACAGGAGCCTTTTAAGATTGTCTTTGCATATCTCCCTGTACTGACTAACAAGGCTAGTTTAGTAGTGGTGCAACATGCAAGTTAGAGCCACATAGTCCTTGATCCACCTTGAATATGGTGCCATCTACTGAGTATTAGAAGCCTCTATGAGCTCTGCTTTTAGAAAAAAAACTGCTTGTGTAGCTTTTATTCTTCCTTACCCCCTTCTTTTGAAGGCTAAAATCCTTTTCTTTAATCATTACTGCAGGTTACCAGGATTCGAGTGACCTGTGCTGGGATCTCATGGTGAAGTGTGGATAATAATGAAATCCCAGTACAGGTCACCATTTTGGGATTGTAGCAATGCAGATTTATGGATCATTTTCTAGTTATGAGGTTGATTGAATAATAGAGGTTTCTGATGTGCTGACAAAGCTGTTTCACTGTTTTTCTTCTTGAATTGTGCACCGAAGAAACAAAATGACATGTTGCTTTGGTTTATTGGCATTAACTGTTCCTCAAACACGTGTGTGCAACAGATACACCCACACACAACTCCCTGCTTGTTGTGGGGTTTTAAAGGATACAGTGGTGCCCCGCTAGACGAATGCCTTGCTAGACGAAAAACTCGCTAGGTGAAAGGCATTCGCTAGCGGAAGGCTGTCTCGCAAGACGAATTTGTCAATGGGTTTGCCTCGCAAGACAAAAAAATTTCCGATTCCCCCCCCCCATCAAACTGCTCTTCCCCCGTTGGTGCTTTGCAAGACGAAATTTTCGCTATACGACAGCACTTGCAGAACGAATTAATTTCGTCTTGCGAGGCACCACTGTATTTATATGGATTGCCTTACTGTATTTTACTGGTTTTGATTGTACTTGCTGTAATGTTTTTTTTGATGTTGTGCACCACCTTTAGATGCCTGCAAAACAGGCAGTATATAAAATATTAAATAAATAATAGGTTCGCAAGGAGCACCTGCCATCGAAATGGACTTTTACAGCAGGGGTAGTCAACCTTTTTATACCTACCGCCCACTAATGCATCTTTCTTGATAGTAAAATTTCCTTACTGCCCACCAGTGCTCGATGGAAGGAGGATTCAGCTTGTGCCTTGGAACCCCTACTGCCCACCTAGAATCCTGAAACGCCCACTAGTAGGGGGCCAGGTTGACAACCCCTGTTTTACAGGATCAGGTTCCACGGCTTTCATTGGGCCATGTGCAGCTGCCATACCTTGATAGACTGCTTTGTGATGGCAGACGCTTAAGGGTGGTTGCAAATAGTTGTAAACAAGTTGTCCCTGCCATCCTGCCTCACATATCCCCCCCTCTCTGTTTTTTTTTTTTTTTAAATAAGAGTCGAAGAGCTCACAACTTGGACTTGAAGGGGGCTGTAGTGATACTTGATGAAGCTCACAATGTGGTAAGAAAAGATGCATCTGGCTTCTCCATTTTTAACAGGCAAAGAGCCTTGTAGGTATGTTTTCTTATAAGAATTCAAGTAATCTGTGACTAAGGAGCGTCTCCACCCCCATCGTTCTGCCCGGACACCGAGGTCCAGCTCCCAAGGGCCTTCTGGCAGTTCCCTCGCTGCGAGAAGCCAAGTTACAGGGAACCAGACAGAGGGCCTTCTTGGTAGTGGCACCTGCTCTGTGGAACGCCCTCCCATCAGATGTTAAAAGAGAAAAACAACTACAAGACTTTTAGAAGACATCTGAAGGCAGCCCTGTTTAGGGAAGCTTTTAATGTTTGACGGACTATTGTATTTTAATATTTTGTTGGGAGCCGTCCATAGTGGCTGGGGAAACCCAGCCAGATGGGTGGGGGTATAAATAATAAATTATTATTATTATTATTATTATTATTATTATTATTTGTTCCCTCAATAAGTATTGAGCAACTGAGATGGTAGGTCACCGGTGTTCTTTTTAAAAGAACTAATCTCTTAATTTGGTCCTTCGATAGTGTTGTCTTCCTAGAGCAGGAATTGTCCTGTCAGAAAGGCAGAAAGTGTGTGCGTAGCTGATGTGGTTAATAGTTTACACTACAAGTGTAGTTTTTTTGTCTACACCCGTAGGAGAAGATATGTGAAGAGTTGGCATCGTTTGACTTGACACCCTATGACTTAGCTTCAGCTGTGGATGCCATTAACATAGTTCTGGAGGAACAAGTGAAAAATGTTCAGCAGAATGAAATCAACTCTGAATTCAATGTGGAGCCAGCCAGTTCAGGTAGATTGCCTGTATAGGGCAGTGAATTCTAGAATGCATCAAGAGCTTCATTGGGATGAATGCTTTTAGAAATTAATCTTTAGTTCTGCAAAATCAGTCTTCAGAACGTGGACTTTGGTTGCTAGGCAGTTGATGTATTAGGATTATTGCTGGCAACTCTTCTGTGAAAACCCCACTGAAAGAAATATGCTTGTGCAAGAACATGAAAATCTTTTGTGCAGCTGTGTATTAATGCCAGTGAGGCTTCTGCAAGAGTTTTTTCAGTGCATTCATTGAGCTTGTTTAAAGGGGTGTATGTTTTCCATGCCAAAGCAAATCCAGTATAATTTGGGATAAAAGCAAATTGTTTAAATGGCGCTTTTGATATTTGTGCTTTGGATTTCTGGATTTTGGTTTGGAGAATTGGTCAAGGAGGGAAATGAAGAGCACATAAAGCCTGCAGGATAGCCATCAGAATACAGTGGTACCCTGCTAGACGAATGCCGCGCTAGATGAAAAACTCGCTAGACGAAAGGCATTCGCTAGCGGAAGGCTGACTCGCAAGACGAATTTTCCTATGGGCTTGCTTTGCAAGACGAAAATTTTTCGCAATTTTTTTTACCCCAAACCGCTCTTCCCCTGTTGGTGCCTCGCAAGACGAAATTTTCGCTAGACGACAGCACTCGCAGAACGAATTAATTTCGTCTTGCGAGGCACCACTGTACTTTGCAGCCTTCCTGGCCTCCTCTCTTCCACTCACCCACAATCACTGATCTGGCGCAAAGTCCAATAAGTATTTAACAGGCAATGCATGTACATTGCACTTGGAAAGGTACATTAGTGTATAATCTAAATATTGAGATTTATACAGGATGGACGGGGGGAAAGAGACATTGATATTGCTATGGAAACTGCCTGAATAAGAATTCTTTCTGAAACAGGATTAAACATGGAGCTTGAAGACATCGCAAAGATAAAGCGTAAGTACAATTATTAGATTCATATTTTGTCTATGGAGAAGTTTAAAAAAATATTTTGGCAATGGGTGGCTTTCAGTTTAGCCAAGAGGATCATGTAGCTGATTACTCTCTCTATTACACAGATAATCCAAATTTTGTACTTTATGCACCACTTTGGTGCAATAAATGAAAGAGCTGTCAACGTATGTAGCATGTGAAAAACTGAATGCCTTGAACAATACCCAAAGAGACCAAAGGAACATTTATTAAGGGTTGTGTGTGTGAGGGGAATGCACAGTATCGTTTGTGGAAGCAAATTCCTAATCACTTTGGCTTGAGAGAAACATACATGGTGGATGAGAAATACTAGCTAATTTACTGACAACTTGTTGAATATGGAAGGGTTTTTCATGTTTATGCATTTGGCTGGCAAGCTACTGCTCATTTGCATATTTTAATTGCCTGTAAACAATGTAATTTGCCTGTCATTTTTATGATATTGGCATATGGCAGATCATTGGTTGACTGGATTCTACTTATCTTACTCAGAGAGTATTATCCCCAAATGTGAAAATCTTGCTTCAGTTCTAGAAAAAGTCCTTCGCTTTGGTTCTTTTTAAAAGTTGTGTCCTGCTTTTCAGGAACAAGCCCACTGAGGTGGCCTGTTGTGTAAATGTGGCATTGCAACCTCCCCACCCTAAGGGAGTGTGCCACTTAGAAGGAGCCCTTTTCTTGGTGGGAAGGCAGTGAGAGCGTGCCCGTGTTGCAGTCTCATCCTAGGAGGAAGAGCAGGATAATTTGGTTATATGCCAGCTGCATAACATTCCTCCTCCTCCTTTGTTTGCGTTCAAGAGATTCTTCTTCAGCTAGAAAACGTTATAGATGCTGTCGAGCTGCCACCAAGTGGAAGTGGACTCACTAAGGATGGAAGGTATGTTTCAGGAGATACAAAGCGTGTGCCAAGTTGGCATTTCTTATTTTTGTGTGCTTGCCCGTAGACTTATAAAATTGCTGTCTTGCTTGTTTTATGGTGTAGGGTGTGTCCTTGAGAGTCTTGGGCCTGAGTCACCCAGGTTTTCTGGAGCTCAGTTGTGGCTGCTGAAAATTCTAGCAGCAAAGAGGTTGTTTGATGAAGCAGGACGAAGGGTCAGACTCTGTTCAAACCCTTGCTTGACTGTGAAGCTCACTGGGTGACACGTCAGGTCAAGTAGTACATATAATGGCTAGACAGTAAGCACTGAAGCTCATTTGGAGGCCTTGGGGTACCTCCTATCTCTCTGCTTGTTTTCTACGAGGTTGTTAAAAGGATAGGGAATGAACGAGCCATTTATGCTGTAACGTTGACGTGCCCTTTAGTCTCCCACCAAGAGCACGCACAACGTGTAAAAAGTTTCCCCTGACTGTGTCTCTCCCTAGGGTTCACCGACGACTAAAATGAATCCCCAAAATGATATTATGAGAGATGTCCTAGGGGTACCTCAGTTCTCCACGTTCTTAAAGTGAAACTCCTGCCACCTTGGGATTCTCCCGCCCTGGGTTCCCAAACTGCTGCAGCTTGCCCTTTCCTTTCTGGCAACTGCGTGGCACCTTTGGCTTCCCTGCCCAGTCCTCTGTGTGTTAGGAAAATAAGCCACCCGTCCCCTTTCTCTCAGGAAACCTCTAGTGCTTTTCCCCTCAACCACACCTCTTGAGGTACTGACGCACTGCCAGAGTCCACGAACGTTGAACAACAAAAATATGTTTATTGAGGTAACTTATATATATCTTGGAAGTTAAGGTAGAATGCGGTTACAATGTTCTTCAATTAGGTACATAAGCTTGGATACAACTTTAAACAGGATTAAATGTTTTCCTTTCCTAACCTAAGCCTAACCTCCAACCCGCTCTCCCTCTCACCCTCACTCCCTGACCCACAACCCACAACAACCGCCCCAACTGCCATTCTCCCCTTTTAAAAGGTGGAAAAGACCCGCCTCTGCGATTGTGCTGCCAGTCATCTAGAGTGGGTGTTAACTCATCGCGTGCTGGGCACCTGCTCACACCCAGGCACAGGGTTGGTCCGTTACATATGCCACCTTGAATGATAGGTGGGATATAAATATAATAAATTAATGAAATATTGCTTAGCCTGCCCTATCTTGCAGGTTGGTTTGGGAGGATAAAATGTTCAGAGGATACACTGTTGGGGGAGGGGTTGATTACAAATACCAAATAAATCACTCGACTTTCATCAAACCACTGCATTTCACATTTTCAAAAACAGGCATTATTATTTTTTTTTAAAAAAAGGTTTCTAGCCCTCATGTTTATGGAGGCTCATCAAGCTTTGGTAGGAGGTGGTGGATGGTATTCAACTAAGGTTAAAGGTAAAGGTACCCCTGACCGTTAGGTCCAGTCGCAGACGACTCTGGGGTTGCAGCGCTCATCTCGCTCTATAGGCCGAGGGAGCTGGCGTTTGTCCGCAGACAGCTTCCAGGTCATGTGGCCAGCATGACTAAGCCACTTCTGGCGAACCAGAGCAGCGCACAGAAACACCGTTTACCTTCCTGCTGGAGCGGTACCTATTTATCTACTTGCACTTGACGTGCTTTTGAACTGCAAGGGGGGCAGGAGCAGGGACCAAGCAATGGGAGCTCACCCCATCGCGGGGATTCGAACTACTGTTAAGTAAAACATATTTCATTAGCACTCTCTGTTACGGAATAGGTTCTCCATACTTACAGGGAGGAATTCAACATGGCATTAAGCAGATTGCTTTTTCAGTGCAAGCTTTCCTGCTTGTCTGATGGAATGATCTGCCTTTTCCTTCCCCCACCTGCTGTCCTGGGGGTTCTCCTACTCTCCCCAGAGCTTGTACCGTCAGGGCTCATTAGCTTAATCTCATCCACATTATTTTTGCACATCCTTTGCAATAATTCTCCTTCTAGCTGTTCCTTTTTGTTGATTCAGATCTAGGATTAAATATTCTTAAAGCTTAATCCTAGTTCCTTTAGAATTTATCTGAAATCTAGGGTTGATTCTGAGTAGTTCTTCTAACTCTATATACATAATGTTTATATGTGCTGAGAACCCTAGAATACCTTAATGAGAAATGGAACGAGACTGTCTTGTATTTTGTACTTTGGTTAGCTCCTAAAATAAGTCTCAGTAATTTGTTTGTTTCTTCTTGAATTACAGCTATATATTTGACCTGTTTGAAAAGGTCCAAATCACATCCCAAACCCAAGCATCTCTCCTTGAGTCACTGGAACAAATCTTACAGTATTTAGCAGGCCGTAAGTGTACGCATTATACTTTGGAAAAATAGAGGGTGGGGAGAAAGTTTGAAAGTAGAGTATAATATTGTGAGAGTGCACAGCATTGCATGAGCCCAAGAAGCAGACCTGAAAATAGTTACATCTAGAGAAAATGAAACAAGGTGGGAGACAACTAGAATACAGGTGAGAGATTCTTGGTGAATATGATTGAACAACACAAGAACTCATTATGAAACCTATTCTGTATGGTGGGGGTGGTGAATAAGCAGCAGAGGTCCATGGAGAGAGATCTCAGAATCTTCAGAGGCATCTAATAATAATAATAATAATAATAATAATATAATAATAATAATAATAATAATTTATTATTTATACCCTGCCCATCTGGCTGGGTTTCCCCAGCCACTCTGGGCGGCTTCCAAAAGAATATTAAAATACAATAGTCAATTAAACATTAAAAGCTTCCCTAAACTTATGATAAGTTAGCTAAACATTTTGAGTGTACAATTTTCTTTGTCAATTGTTTTGAGTTTACTTTTGTGAAAAAGGAAAAAGTGACTAATAAATGTAATAAATAAGAATAATAAAATTGGTTATATCCTCTCTGACCTTGATGCCACATTTGTAACAGTGTTTGGGGCTATTACCAGAATGCCATGAGGTCTAAGTTCGTGGGATGAGTTTCAGTTGATGTGTCCTGAGGATGTAGGCAGGGTGCTCTGTGGCTGATCTTTTGTGTCATTCACCCTTGCCCATGATGGCTAATTGTTTCTAGTAAAAGGAGATTGAGTCCAGGAAGTAATTAATGCCTAATTTGTCCCTATTGAAATTCATTTTATTACCGGTAGTTTTGGCCAGGGCACTGTAGCAGATGCCAGAATCTTTGCCCAGTGCCTCCATGCCTACAACACAGTGTTCATGAATGGATTTTTGATGATTGTGAGAAAAGTCATGTAAAAATGTTAAAATATTCTGCCCTGCTTTTAGGTACTGGCATATTCATCAATACAGCTGGGTTGCATAAATTTACAGACATAATTCAGGTAAATATATATTGCCTCCTCTTGTAGTTTCAAAGACTGAAAGGCACCATGGAGAGAGTTATAAATTCAGTAATAACATTCCAAGTGAGCTTTTCATGTCATTCTGTGAATATCTTCATAATGCACATTATGTAAACCTGGGGCAAGTTGGTAATTAGAGAACGGGATGGTTAAAATCACTTTACAGAATTCTGCTGCGCTCTCATGTTCAACCTGCTCAGGTCCGAAGCTGTGATAAGGTAGGGTGGTTGGTTGTGTCTGTGTAAGTTTATTATGATAAAGGAGAAAGAAATTCTGCTTGATGGTGGCAGCAATCAAGGCTGTGGTCATTTCCACTTGGTATTCTTTGTCTTTGAAGAGAGGCTTTGAATGCCAATTTGTTGTGCACAATGGAATGAGAGTTCCAAGGGATGTGGTCTGCATTTTTCAGTTTAGAAACTGTAGCATATTTGTGATTCACTGGAACATAATTGGGAGAGATTTAAGGAGACCAGATTGAGCTGGTGCAGTGTAAATCAGGCATAGGCAAACTCGGCCCTCCAGATGTTTTGGGACTACAACTCCCATCATCCCTGACCACTGGTCCTGTTAGCTAGGGATGATGGGAGTTGTAGTCCCAAAACATCTGGAGGACCAAGTTTGCCTACGCCTGGTGTAAACCTTTCCTGCAGATCAAGAACAAATCCTATGGGAATCCTATCCTTTAGACACAGTAACCTCTATGTTTGCTTTGAGCACTGGATGGGTTCTTGACAGAAAATGCTGGTGAGGGTGACCAGGATGATGAGAGTCTGGAGAAAAAGAGCAGTAGAAAAATCTGGGTATATTTAGGCTGGAGAAGAGGAGGAGGATGACCAGGAAACCAAGAGGTTGGTTATGTTTAGTCTGCAGAAGAAAAGATTAAAGGGAGATGCATTCGCTTGTGGTATTTCCGCATAGGTTTTCATTTCAAATCTTGCAGATTCCAGACAAGTCATTATCCATTGCAATTATAGGAAATGAACTAAGACTTTTTAACTTGTTCATAAACTTAATGCAAAGGAGTTAATTTTTTTGTACATGGATTACGTTTTGATAGCCTTAATTTTGCTCTTCCCACAGTGCCATGAAGTATATTTAAGAGTACTGAGAAACCTTTTGCTCCTCAGGGTACCATCCTTTCAGATTGCCTAAACTTGCTTTAGTACCGTATGATATAGAAGATGTAAATCTATCCAAACTTTTATCCAAAATACTAGCAGTGATTCTTGGCCATTTCCCCTACCACAGAACATCCAACAGTATCTCCTGCCCAGCTACCAGTAATAATGAAATTAGATGGGTTTAAAAAAACAAAAACAAAAAAACAGAATTGTAGTAGGCCATTCATTTTTATTAACTTCTTGAGCTGTCTAATGTAGTTGTTTTAACTTCCACTAGAGGGTGATCACTCTCCAAGCTATAATATATACCGTACTTTTCCGTGTATAAGACTAGGTTTTTTAAATTTTAAAATAAGGTTAAAAATCTGGTGCATATGCCCATTTTCTAAATTTGGGGTCCCCAAAAGTAGGGGGCGTCTTATTCATGGGGGCATCTTATACATGGAAAAATACGGTACTTTTTAAAGATATTTGGATAGTAGCGCAGCAATAGTTATTCTAATAAAACACATCACATTGTCATTGTATCTCTTTATATGTTTATTGGTGTTTACACAGCCTAGGGCTTGCCGATCGGCAGGTCGGCGGTTTGAATCCCCGCGACGGGATGAGCTCCCGTTGCTCGGTCCCTGCTCCTAGCAGTTCGAACGCACGTCAAAGTGCAAGTAGATAAATAGGTACCGCTCCAGCGGGAAGGTAAACGGCATTTCCGTGCGCTGCTCTGGTTCGCCAGAAGCGGCTTAGTCATGCTGGCCACATGACCCGGAAGCTGTACACCAGCTCCCTCGGCCAGTAAAGCGAGATGAGCGCCACAACCCCAGAGTCGTCCGCGACTGGACCTAACAGTCAGGGGTACCTTTTACCTTTATTGATGAATTAGGCATGATTATATGCCAGTTAAATTATATACAAGTGAGGCGGTTTGGCAAGGTCGGGCAGGGCAGAGTGAGTCAGGGGGGCGTGCCCCCCTAGTAATACTATAAGAAGGTAAAAAGAGCCTGGCTGCTGGATCAGGCCTATGGCACATCTAATCCAGCATCATGTTTTCACAGTGGCCAACCAAATGCCTTAATGGGAAACCAGCAAACAGGACCCAGGCACAAGAGCCCTCTCGTCTCCTGTGGTTTCCAGGAACTGATATTCAGAAACATTAAGCCTCCAGCTGTGGAGACAGAGCACAGCCAACGTGGCTAGAAGCCATTGATAGCCCTCTCCATGAATTTGTCTAATTCTCTCTTAAAGCCAACTAAGTTGATGGCCAACACTGCTTCCTGCGAGAGCAAGTTACATGGTTTTACTATGTGCTGCGTGAATAAGTCCTCCCCCCCCCCGAGTGCTGTATAAGATATACCATTCATCTTTTATACACCAATATCATGTTCCCCCTTAGCCGCCTTTTTTCCTAAACTGAAAAGTGGCTATTTATGTCTACTCAGAAGTAACCCTGTGGAACCCTAGGAGTAATCGTTGGCAAAATGAGAACTAAAACTCCCACAAATCTGCACGCTGTTACCCTTTCCTGTGCTTTCAGATAGAGTTGGAAGCCTTGCAAAGGTGCTGGGGATAACCAGCAAAAATCCCTTTTTATTTTGAAATTATTTCGTTATGATGAAGCCATCCAGAAGCATGCTGAATCTTATTTACCTTGTTTGAAAGGCATGATGGGTTTTCCCTCCCCATCTTACATTTTCTCCCGTCTTGTTTCCTAGACTGTTTTTAACTTCCGTCCATCAGAAGGCACATCTAGTTGGGTCCTGGGCTGCTCGGTTTCAAAGTATTATAAGGTATGTTGTGCTGTTTTGAGGCTGATTTCCTACTTTAGCTTGCCTGTGGTGCTGAAAAGTCAAAAGATTTTAGTTTTTAATAGGCTTAGCAATAAATGGTTGAATTAAGTTTGAGGAAAAAGAGGGCTGCATGAGCTGACCATACTATAATTCATGGGTAGGCAAACTAAGGCCTGGGGGCCGGATCCGGCCCAGTCACCTTCTAAAATGATCACACTTCAAAATGACCTTAACAGATTAGAGAACTGGGCCAAAGCAAACAAGATGAATTTTAACAGGGAGAAATGTAAAGTACTACACTTGGGCAAAAAAAAAAAATGAAAGGCACAAATACAGGATGGGTGACACCTGGCTTGAGAGCAGTACATGTGAAAAGGATCTAGGAGTCTTGGTAGACCATAAACTTGACATGAGTCAACAGTGTGATGCAGCAGCTAAAAAAGCCAATGCAATTCTGGGCTGCATCAATAGGAGTATAGCATCTAGATCAAGGGAAGTAATAGTACCACTGTATTCTGCTCTGGTCAGACCTCACCTGGAATACTGTGTCCAGTTCTGGGCACCACAGTTCAAGAAGGATACTGACAAGCTGGAACGTGTCCAGAGGAGGGCAACCAAAATGGTCAAAGGCCTGGAAACGATGCCTTATGAGGAACGGCTTAGGGAGCTGGGTATGTTTAGCCTGGAGAAGAGAAGGTTAAGGGGTGATATGATAGCCATGTTCAAATATATAAAAGGATGTCATATAGAGGAGGGAGAAAGGTTGTTTTCTGCTGCTCCAGAGAAGCGGACATGGAGCAATGGATTCAAACTACAAGAAAGAAGATTCCACCTAAACATTAGGAAGAACTTCCTGACAGTAAGAGCTGTTCGACAGTGGAATTTGCTGCCAAGGAGTGTGGTGGAGTCTCCTTCTTTGGAGGTCTTTAAGCGGAGGCTTGACAGCCATCTGTCAGGAATGCTTTGATGGTGTTTCCTGCTTGGCAGGGGGTTGGACTGGATGGCCCTTGTGGTCTCTTCCAACTCTAGGATTCTATTCTATGATTCTAAATCCGGCCCGTGGACAGTCCAGGAATCAGCATGTTTTTACATGAGTAGAATGTGTCCTTTTATTTAAAATGCATCTCTGGGTTATTTGTGAGGCATAGGAATTTGTGCACACACACCCCCAAAATACTCCAGCCCCCCACAAGGTCTGAGGGACTGTGGACTGGCCCCCTGCTGAAAAGGTTTGCTGACCCCTGTATAATTAGTGACTTTATACCTTTTCAGTTGTAAGATACTGCAAAAGAGTAAGTTAACACCTTCTCAGAATTTACTGAGTACCTTGTTCAAACTGCATAGGCCCACTTACAACATGTTGGCTGCTAGTAAAAGCTGGTTCTGTTCCTTGCTCCATTACAAACACCATTCTGGTGATGCAAGTAGCATAGACGTCCTATTCTTTTACTTCATATTTATTGATTCTGCTTCTTAGGTCCACATCCATCTAGATGCAAGTAATCATAAAAAGAAGCAGAGGACAGACCTGTGGAACTCGTCAGCAACTAAAAAACAAGGTGACAATGCTGATACGTTGCTTAGATCATGTAAATCTTTCAGCCCACTTAAATTAGAACTGGAGGCAGCTGTGTGTGCCATGACAGCAATCTATAATCTCATTTGGCCTGGACATTTTCTAGTCCGCTTTTGTGAAACTATTGCGTAGTTTTGTCATTGCACTGTGTAATTGCGCTTCCAAAATTTAATGTTGTGTTTGAAGGAATTGATGCTTTGCTGTTGATTTTGGGAAGAACTGAGGGGGCATGCACATGAAAGCTCATATGAAGAACAAACTTAGTTGGTCTCTAAGGTGCTAATGGAAGGAATTTTATTTATTTATTTATTTATTTATTTTGACTATGGCAGACCAACACGGCTACCTACCTGTAACATGACCAAGTGGGTTAGGTAGTCAAGGACTGGGAGTCTTAGACATAGGAATGAAGCTAGGAAGACCAGTATCTTCCATTTTCATTCGCCAGATGATACGCATCAGCCTTTTGACTGCACACATGGACTCCTTACCTCCCTCTTTGCCACAAGTTGTCATTAAATCAGGAAACCTCAAAGTAAACATATTTTCCCATTTTGCTGCTATTTTTGGAATGAACTGACTTCAAACTGTGGCTTAATATTCTGGCTTGTTCTGAAGTTTGCAACCATGGTTCCCCTGCTTTGGACAAAATGGGAATCAATGCTTAAATGAGAGCAGGGGTGGGGAACCTGTGGCCCTCCAGACGTTGCTGGACTACAACTCCCATCATCCTTGTTCATTGGCCATATCAGCAAGGGATGATGGGGGTTGGAGTCTAATAGCATCTGAAAGGCTACATATTTCCCATCCCTAAATTAGAATTAAGTACTGATTTGTTTGCAGCTTGAATGAAAGGAGGTGTACAGGAGCAAAGGGTGTGTGCATATCTCACATTACAATAGCCAAACTTGGTGTGTTCTAAAGAGCAAAAATGAATTCATTTGACCTTTAGCCTCTAATGATGCTGATGCCATTATAAAGGTATGTTCCCATATAAATATTTTTCCCCCACAGTTGTTGTCGTAAGTAATTTGGTAAATTGTATTTATATTACACATACCAATTCTGAGTGGAGAAAACTATTGTTTACTGTAGGTTTACTTCAAGTACTTCTTACTGTTCATAGCATGTCCTTGTTCTTTAGTGCCAGAAACTCTTGCAAACAGTCTAGGACCATTACACAGTTTCCTTGTTTAGAAATGTGGTGAATAGTACAGAAAACAAAGAAAAAATCTGAAGCGTTGATAAGACAAATTTGAGAATTGAAGTGACAATGGCATTGCCTACAAATACAAATCTTGCAATTCCTTTGCTTGTTCCATGCTCTGTCTCTACTTTCTTTTGTGTCAGAAATGTGATACCGAGTGAAGTGCCAACCTAAATGGTCATCTTCCCAAACTTGATATCCTCTCCTCCCTTCCATGTAAAAATCATACAGAGCAAAGTGAAAGAGGTTCTCTGATTACAGGTAGGTAGCCGTGTTGGTCTGCCATAGTCAAAATAAAATAAAGAAATTCCTTCCCGTAGCACCTTAGAGACCAACTAAGTTTGTTCTTGGTATGAGCTTTCGTGTGTATGCACACTTCTTCATGATTTTCACCCCTGACAGCCAACTGTGTCATGCATAAAATCTGTAGGTTTGGTGAATTCATTTCTCAGAGCCCATTGTTCAACCATCTCAGCATTTCTCTATCTTCTCATGTCCTACAGCCAAGCACTTTTTGAAAGTGCTACCTGCCAGTGATAGAATACATAGCTGCATGGAATTTTTTTATTTTGTCCCAAGTCAGCCAATGGCTACTTCTAGTCAATGTGTTCATCCTTCAGAACAGTTTTTCTAGAGGCGATATGGTGAGCTGTCTGCACTCAGATATGACTCTCCTTGTATCTATGCATTTCTGCAATGATAAAATATTGAGGTACACTCAGATACTGCTTTCCTTCCTAAGATAGACGTGTTTTATATCAGTCAATAACTTGCTCTACCTAACTTCTTCTCTTCTCCATCAGAAGGGAAACCAGTTCTGCACAAGACACTAGAATAAAGTTGCCTTTCTACTTGAAAACATCTTCCAAGGCTCTAGGGGCGTTTATCAGATACAGTACTGCTCTTTACAAATGACCACTCAAAGGATCTTGATTACAAGTCCTTTTAATAGTGTTTACATGTTTTAGGGAATTTTTAAAAAATTAATAACTTCTGTAAAAGTGTTTTTGAACTCACAATTTCTTAATGTTGTGCATTAAGGTTGTCTGAGAAGATGGTAATTAGTTCTGGGCCTGTGGTTGCTTACAAGTGGGCCGCTTTATCTGCTTGCAGTAACTTATGGGTCTTTGCTCAAGCCCATAAGTGAATACTTCTTAACGTTTTGCCTTGGTGTTTTGTTTGATACAGGAAAGGTCTTGAGCTATTGGTGTTTCAGTCCTGGATACAGCATGCATGAGTTAGTTCGTCAGGAAGTTCGAACAATCATTCTCACTAGCGGGACACTCGCTCCAATTTCATCTTTTACTATGGAAATGCAGATGTGAGTCTCTCTCTGTTGTTCCTATGACAAAAGGCAGCTTGAGTTGAGGAACAAGTACGGGATTTTCAGGTTCAAGGGCGGTGCCTTTATTTCTTATGTGTGGGATGCTTTTGACAAGGTATTTGAAGAAACATCATCACACATTTCCTGTGATGCAAATGAGCCCTGAGCACACCAGCGATTGGCTGTTCTTGGAGGTCAGTTTCAGCACATGTGGAAATGCCATGGGAAAAGTCCTCCCTCTAAATCATTTGGAAATTGGCGCCAGTTTAAACCTGCCTCTTGAATTTATTAATTTGCCATTTAATTGTGATCTGAGGATGATGATGATGATGATGATGATAATTGATTGCTCACTCTCCACCCTATTATCCCAGGGCAGGTTACAGCAAGTAAAACAAAATGTTAAGCTTAAAACAACCTACAATCACAGAAATAAGGTGGGTCCTAAAAGTATAAATGGCAGAGAGATGCCCCCAAAAATTACTGAAGAAATACAAGTTTTTTTTCTCTTTTTAGTTTACTTACTTTGAGGCAATTATTAATTACATCCTGGACCACTATTTATGTTCATATTAACAGATCTTCAGTTTTAGATGTTGTTGTGCAATAGATTAGCCCACAGTGACCAACCAGATCATAAGAGCTGGAAGGGACCCTGACTTTCTCAGTTTTTTGCTTCTTGCGTATTCTCCTGCCCACAGCTCAAACCACCAACTTTCTGGTTAACAGCCAGGCACACTAGCCCATTGTGCCACCTGAGATGCTCAGGTGCCTGAGGCTAGAGGACTCGTTCTTTAAATTTCTGCCTGTTTGCTAAATGCACCTTTTTCCTTAGGCTTGCCTGTTCAGTGTTGTGTATTTTATGTGCACATACTCTACCTCATTATTTTGTGGCATCCCTGTTTCTACCAGTAACTTGTTTTAGCTGACCGGACTACTTTTTTCAAAGGACCTATACCAGGGGTCAGCAAACTTTTTCAGCATGGGGCCGGTCCACTGTCCCTCAGACCTTGTGGGGGGCCAGACTATATTTTGAAAAAAAAATATGAACGAATTCCTATGCCCCACAAATAACCCAGAGATGCATTTTAAATAAAAGCACACATTCTACTCATGTAAAAACACGCTGATTCCCGGACCGTCCGCGGGCCGCATTTAGAAGGCGATTGGACCGCATCTGGCCCCCGGGCCTTAGTTTGGGGGCCCCTGACCTTTGCAGTTAGGAAGACTTAAAAATATCCTCTGGCTTGCTGACATGTGACACATCCGCAGGAAGGGTTCATTTGCCCAGGCCACACAGCGACCATGTGACTTTGATGATCAACATAACAACCTCTCTCCAGTTTTTTGTCCCTGCCTCTAACCTGTGTATGACCTCCTCTCTATTTCTGGATTGTGCTTCCATTTTTGACTCCACCTCTTACTTAGTTACTTGCTCCTTGAGTGTTCTCTACATATTTTTATGTGTGTGAAAAAAATCCTTACCTTTCCCCACTTAGTTATATCCCCTCTCCTTTGCTGCTATGGTGCCTGCAGGCAAAGATATGCGTAGTTCTCAGTCTGAAAAGTGGGACGATGAAGACAATTGCCTTCCAGATCGGCCCATAGCCAGACTGGCAAAAGCAGGACCCAGTGAGGCCCGTACTCGGTGAAAGGTTGCTATTTGGTCATCCGGTCAAAACATCTCAGCCTTGGGGCCTGTGTCAGAGCTGGGGTTGCCAAATACACTATAATGAATCCAAATAAGAACTCTGGCCTAAAGTTTTAACCAAAAAGCATACATTTACTCGTAAGTAATTCCAATTGTAATATCAATTCTGCAAAGAATTACAGTCTTAAACATAAAATAGTTTCATATAGAAAAGTCTTCTAGAGATAGATGTCAAGGCTTCTCAAATACGTGTCAAATGTAGACCAGGGAGACCAGGACAGGGCCCCGTTTCGGCATGGATGCCTTCTTCAGCTGGCAATATCAAATAGCACAGAGTACAAGTTTCAGAATTTAACATTTTACAAAATCATTATTAAACAACATCAAACACGTTATATCAAAGTTTTAAACAAAATTTTTAAGTATCATTCACTAAAGGTCATAATTCAACAACATCAGAAAAATTATTATTACAGGAAGTTTTAAGATTAACCAAAGTGGCTTTTCATAGTATTTGGTTCCTTACCTTGTTTTTTATGATAGAAGTATATAAAAAAATATATGGTGTCTGTTTCTTTGGTTCCTAAAAGGATATAGTGTCTGTAAATCATAGAAAAATGACTGTTACAATTTTAGTAATAAAATAATAAAAAATTATAGTCCAAAATGATGTCCAGAATGTCGAGCAAAAAAATCACCACAGTGCTCTTTGTCTTTGAGGATTTTGGATAGTATTATACCTTTAAGAAGAACAGGGGGCTATCTCCTCCCCTACCAGATATAAGGCCACAAACTCACCCATTAGTAGGAAACGCCAGAAAAACACAGCAAAACTTCTTCTAAGGTGAGATGATACATAACCTTGTACTTCACATGCATACAATTTAATGGTAAAATTGTAACAGTCATTTTTCTATGATTTACAGACACTATATCCTTTTAGGAACCAAAGAAACAGACACCATATATTTTTTTATATACTTCTATCATAAAAAACAAGGTAAGGAACCAAATACTATGAAAAGCCACTTTGGTTAATCTTAAAACTTCCTGTAATAATAATTTTTCTGATGTTGTTGAATTATGACCTTTAGTGAATGATACTTAAAAATTTTGTTTAAAACTTTGATATAACGTGTTTGATGTTGTTTAATAATGATTTTGTAAAATGTTAAATTCTGAAACTTGTACTCTGTGCTATTTGATATTGCCAGCTGAAGAAGGCATCCATGCCGAAACGGGGCCCTGTCCTGGTCTCCCTGGTCTACATTTGACACGTATTTGAGAAGCCTTGACATCTATCTCTAGAAGACTTTTCTATATGAAACTATTTTATGTTTAAGACTGTAATTCTTTGCAGAATTGATATTACAATTGGAATTACTTACGAGTAAATGTATGCTTTTTGGTTAAAACTTTAGGCCAGAGTTCTTATTTGGATTCATTATAGAGCTGGGGTTGCAGCAGGCAGTGTTGGAAGACCCAAGTGCTTTCAGCCATGAATTCTCCCCATGTAGAATCTCTCTTGGCCACCAGGTTTGGGGTTAGAAGAGCATAGGAGGCTGCATGAGGATTTGGCAGCCAGCAGGCCCCTCACTTCACAGGCCTCCCCTGAAGTCCACTGCTCCAACCCCAGCACCCTTTCCCCCACCTCCACAGTTGGAGCAGCAGCCATATTCACTGGAGCACCAGTCTTCAACTGCTGGATCAGGACCCTCTATCAAGCCCCAGCCTGATCTAAGGCAGGTCACAACAGCAGCATTGCTGCCATAAAGTACACGGTAAAAAAATGGGTCCCCAAATGCATAGTTGGGTCCTGTCTCTGAAAATGTCTGGCAACTACGGTTCTCAAAGAGTTAGGCTGCGGTGTTTCCTCTGACCACCAGAGGCCATCAAAGGACACAATAAGTTTAGCGCCTCCTTTTCTATTTCAGCTAATAGGGTAACTTTCCTTTCTAAATGGCAGCAGAGCCAGGTAGGCTTATCACAGCTTTACATTTCCTCTTCAAGTGGCATTGCTGAGTTTCCTTCATTCTTTTGTCTTTCCTGTTATCATCTTTCAGATTTTAGAGCTTTATCACAGACCAAAAACAAAGAAAAGGAGGGAAACTGGAGGGAGGTTGTTATACTAATAATCAAAGTCGCATGATCCCTGGGGAAACCAGAACATAAAACTCCTCATAAAAGGTCATTATATCAGCCTGGAAGGTCTATGCATGGTAAGTGACCTAATGTTCCTTTCTGGCTTCACTGCTGTGATCCCAGAACACTGGAGGTAGAATGCACACATACAGATACCTGTCATATAAATTTTAAAAGAAACTGCAGATCACTAAAAGCATCATTCTCTTTTTTTAAAAAAAATATTTTTTTTAAAATTGATTTTCCAAGATTATTCCAAAAACAGCCTCATTATAACAACAGAATCGGGGGCAGTCACAGCAGCCAGAGTGCTCTGTGCACCCAGTGCCTTTGCCTGCCCTTGCATTCCATGGGGAAGCTGAGTGCCAGACCGCCAGGCAAACTGTGGATGGGAGCCTGGTTCCTCTTCCAACCGAAGAGGAATGCAGATAATGGAATTCCCCCATCATTATATGATTAACTCTGTCTGTCTGTCTCCCACCGTGTTGGGAGAGACCATGTTCCTAGAGGCAGGAAGCCCTGAGTATCATTCTCTGAATAGGAAAATAGATTTTCAAGTGTGACGCCTGTGTGCTTGGAGATAGGATTAAGTTGGTGTCCTCCTACCATGGATAGAATTCCTTGAACAACCAAGATGGTTCCTGACTGCTGGAAGGAATAGGAGTTAATGTGCATCTATTTAATGTAGCACAAATTGCTCCAATGTAAGTTGCCAATTGCCTTCAAATGGTTGACATCCTAACTGGCATCATACAATGGTCCTGTTGCTCAGGATTAAACTAAGCTATAAAGTCTATAGCTGACAGGTTGGTGAAGTCTGACTGTCTTTCTGTTTTCCTTTAGTCCCTTCCCAGTTTGTTTGGAAAACCCACACGTTATCGATAAACACCAGATTTGGGTGGGGGTAATCCCTAAAGGACCTGATGGTGGTTTGCTGAGCTCCACCTATGAGAAAAGGTAATCGGGTTCCTTCCTTCCAGTTTAATAATCTTGTTGTTTTGACTTGGGTACTGCATCAATTTACTGCACAAGCGCTCGGCACAAATTCTCTGCAGAAAAATTGTATTTGTGATTTTTGGGAATACAGAGCCCAAATTCATACATAACAGAAAATGTTTTATGTATGAGAATGTTACAGGTAGGTAGCTGTGTTGGTCTGCCATAGTCAAAACAAAATAAAAAAATAAAAAATCCTTCCAGTAGCACCTTAGAGACCAACTAAGTTTGTTCAACTAAGTTGGTCTCTAAGGTGCTACTGGAAGGAATTATTTTATTTTATTTTATTTTATTTTGAGTATGAGAATGTGTTATAGTGAGACTTGAATTTGACCCCTCCCTCTCTTCACTCCTTCACATGCAAAGGGAAAACAGTTAATATTTTCATTTTCTGTTGTGGAACAAAGCACAGTTTTCTTTTACTCTAAAATACAATTTTTTAGTTCCAGCAACTAGACCTGTGCCAGGTATTCCAAGTGTGATTGCACCAGATTTGTACAATGGCATAATGATATTGGGAGTTTTTGTTTCATTCCCTTTCCTAATAACCCCTAATATGGGATTCACATTTTTCACAGCTGCGACACGCTGGGTCAATATTTTCATCAAGATATCCACAATGAGCCCAAGATCTCTCTTTCTGGATCAGTCACCTCTAATTCAGAGAGGAAGGTGTGGGAGGCAAAAACAAAAGATCCAGACAGTAGAGGAAACTTGTGAGAAGTTTCTCTTTCAGAGTTAGAACTTCATCATATGACTCTCTGTGGCCAGAGATAAGAGTCCACTCCATGTAAGACAATAAGCATGATTTCTGAGGAAGGCTAAACTGGGCACTGCACTCATTTCAACCACACCCACTCCTTTTTGTTAGTTTAATGACCCTGAGCGGCATGGGGGGGGCAGGGAAGGCAAGCACCCTTCTGCAAACAAAGAGATTCCCTCCCCACATTTGCTGGACTTCCATTAACATATCCTGTTAATTTTTTTCAGTGATCTTAACATGAGTGGCACAACACGCTCACCTAGAAATATACTTTGCCTCTTCTGTCCCCCCCCCCACACTATTATTTTCTAGTGCCGACACTGTTAATGCCTCAGCTATTTAAACTTATATAACTTCTGTAGATGATTCTTTGGCTAATATGACTAGATACATTCTAATAAATTACAGGGACCTGTTTTTTCAGTGAATCAGTCAATGGGGAAAAGGAGAGAGTGATAGTCATGTCTTAAGAGTGACAAATGGTTCGTTGTATTCCTTTGGTGATGACTGTGGGGTCACCAGGCAGTCTTTACTTTCCAACATGTAGAGGCTGGGTGTTGACGGGTAGTTGTTGCATTTGCAGATTTTCATCAGAGTGTCTGTCATCTCTTGGGAGAACAATAGGTAAGACCGAGAAGACCTTCTGCTCCAATCCACACAGCAGCCGATCCAGCTTTTAAATCAACCCTCTGCACTTAGCCAAGCAATGTAGCTGCTACACCCATCGTGTCTCCCACCATCTGAGGTGTTAAATACTTTTGGGGGGTGGAAATGTGTCCCTGACTCCACCCTTGAAGAGCTGCTGCCAATCAAATAAAATGCAAATAAAAAATTACCATATTTTTCCATCTATAAGACACCCCCATGTAGAAGACGACCCCCTTTTTTGAGCCCAAAATTAAGAAATAAATATTTTTAAACATTCCGTGTATAAAACGACCCCCAATTTTAAAATGAAAAAATTTGGGGGAGAAATATAGTCGGTAAAAAAATACGGTAATTAAAAAAATGATACTGAAGTCAGGGTGAACTTGGTCTTAATATTTGTTTGTTTTGTTTTGGCAGGTAATCTTGTTCGAATCACACCACATGGGCTGCTTGTTTTCTTCCCTTCATATCCTGTCATGGATAAAAGCCTGGAATATTGGAGAGTAGGTTTCCATGGCCTTTTCAGTCCTATAAAGCGACATTAAGCAATATGCATTGCTCACGCTGCTAGTCATTAACGAGAACCTATACAAACAATATTAGTGTTTGAGTTGAGTGGATTTGTGCACAGTTTTGACAGATGGTAAGGAAATAATAAGGTTGCTCCGCACAGTCTTCAGCTCAGTCTTCATTAACTGCTGTCACCGCATTGTTGCCAAAAAGGAGCTGAGTGGTGACATGGCTTACAGCTGTAACTATTGGCAGCCTGAGCATCTTCCCCATCTGATCTGAAGCTATACGATCAGATTCTATACAGTGAGGAGTTAGGCAAAGTAACTTGTTCGCCAGAGGACATTAAACACAATTGAGATGGCATTAACCTTACAGGTTCCAACAGCTATCGCTTCTCCTTCATGTTCTGGCTTGATTCAAATTAGTGCAATGATTTGCAATAATTTTAATTTAAAACTTTCTGGCTTGTGGCATTGGAATAAAGCAAGAGACTATTATTTCTTGTTTACTTTAGGAAACCTCGAGTTTCAAAAATACCCACCTGTTGGAAACATGCCCCAGGGTTCTTGCTTGCTTATCCAAAGAATCAGAGCTTGTTGTCTGGTGCTAACAGTCATGAAACCTTTGTCCGGTTTTGGTGTGGAGGCGTGTGTGTGTGTCTCTTAGGTGATTGCACACCTGCTTTTATTCCCTCTATGAAGCAGGCAGGAAAATCCCACACCTTGTCTGATTCACTTGCTTGACTCACTTGTACTCGTCCCTCTCTTTCTGTTTTCTCACAGGAGCATGATTTTGCTGGAAGAATTGAAGCAGTTAAACCAATGTTTGTGGAACCAAGAAACAAAGGAACCTTCACAGAGGTTGGCAAGACTTTACACTTGGTTCCTGACTGCTTAGTCAGACTGCTACTGAGCAACCTTGAGCCTGGTCCCAGGGGAAAGAGAATCTGGTTGTTAGTGATGCCCGATATACAGTTTGAGATTATCCTGGCTTAAGTTGGGTGGGCTAACAGGAATAGTGACAGTTTCCTCCTAGCAGGATTGGTTTTATCCTGCTCATAGGGAGGGAGGTTGGCTCCCGGGGCTGGATATACGCTGTCCCTCTACAGGGGCTTTTATATCGGTGTTTTCCTGAAGCTTGAGCCTTAACCGAAATCCTGACATTTGGGTTATACGCAGTAGTGGTTGGTGGAGCAGAGTTGCTTACCTGGCTTCCCAGTGCCAAGTATCACTGCCAGTTACCGAAAGGGAGATGGGGAGAGGCAAGGTGTCAGGAAGCTTGCCGCAGGGTGCCGCAGCAGTGTAACCAATCAGATGCTTCACCCGTGATGCCAAGTTCCACCCCTCACCTTCCTCTTCCCCTTTTCAGTAATTGATAGTGATACTCAGGGTTTGGAAACCAGGTGAGCAGTGCCACTGTGCCAGATGTATGACATATCACAAGTATACATTCATCACTTTGGCCTTGAAACACCATATAACTCATAATAAAAATGTACAATGAACAGCAAGTTAACATAAAAAAATCATTCAGAAAGCTCAAGCAAGTTAAAAGCAAGTTGAACATGGGACATATTTTTGACTCCTGGCAATTTTAGATTTTCCTTGCTTCCTTTAGATTTTTATAGACTTTTATTTTTTTTTTAGTTTTTCAAATCGTTTTTAGGATTTTAAATAACTGTAACCCGTGATGCCAAGTTCCACCCCTCACCTTCCTCTTCCCCTTTTCAGTAATTGATAGTGATACTCAGGGTTTGGAAACCAGGTGAGCAGTGCCACTGTGCCAGATGTATGACATATCACAAGTATACATTCATCACTTTGGCCTTGAAACACCATATAACTCATAATAAAAATGTACAATGAACAGCAAGTTAACATAAAAAAATCATTCAGAAAGCTCAAGCAAGTTAAAAGCAAGTTGAACATGGGACATATTTTTGACTCCTGGCAATTTTAGATTTTCCTTGCTTCCTTTAGATTTTTATAGACTTTTATTTTTTTTTTAGTTTTTCAAATCGTTTTTAGGATTTTAAATAACTGTAAACTCCCCCCCCCTTTATGCTGGTCTATGACTGTAATAAAGACTTGGTTTGGTTTGATTTGACCCCTGGCAGAAGCACTTTGGAACAGTGCAATGTTTTGAATAATCTGCTAAAAATCTCTAGAACTTCATTGCATAGAACAGCCCCCCCCCCAAATGAATTCCTAGGTATCACACCTCTTGGGTGAAACCTTTTTACAGGAAAGTTTTTGTTCTACCACAAGTGTTCTGAAAAAGCAGTGTGTACCCTGCAGATAGGGCTTCCTTCCTTCATCAGTGCTTTTTCTTCTTGGTAGGACTGCACATTCAACTCTTATCAAACAGTCATGCTTGAATTCCACTGAAAACAAAGTGCAGTGGTGGGTTTTTAAAAATAACTTTGTTTATGAAATTTCATATTAAAAGCTCAGCTCAATCCATAAGTACACTAAACCCACCGTTCTCCTAACCTTGAAATTTATCTGCCAGGTTATCCTAATTTTCTGAACATTTATGTGCATATAAAATGCTACATATTTCCTGTTTGTCTTGTCTTGAACATAATTTGCAGGAAGATAAGGAACGGGAGTTCTGGAGCTTCTTTTTGTTGTGTTCCATAGAAGCTGCTGTCTGACATGGCCTGATAGGAGATTTGCAGGTTTCTCGTACTGAAGGGTGGCTCATTCATGGAACTAAACATCTGCTCAATTGAGCACAGTTAGCAAGATACTGGGATCCTAGATCCCGTATATTTCATTGGAAGTTGGAAAGCTGTTACGCTCCAGGGGACGGGGCCACAATCACAGAAGCTGTAAGCCTATGTAATGACAGGACTGCAGATGCATACTTTCCAAGGAAACCAATAATCAGTGGAAGGCCAAACATGATTCAGAGACAAAGTCAGGCAACAGTCTAAGCTCACAAGGTGTTCAGGCAAAGCACAGTGCAGCATGGCAGAGTGACTAGATCTGGGACCCAGATGTTTCCAGCAGTGACCCCTCCTCCAGGGAGGGTAAGGTGGGAACCTGGAGCATCCCACAGCCCCTTCCCCACGGAAGTGGCTTCCTGCCTGTCGCTCCCGCAGGATGTCACCCCCTACGCTGCTCCGGTGGTGTTGGGACTGACCGGTTCAGCCTCGCACAGCACCTCTCCACGCACCCCGCTGGGCTGTTGACAGTTAGCCCTTCCATAATAATAATCTAATATATATAAATATAATTATTTGTACCCCGCCCATCTGGCTGGGTCTCCCCAGCCACTCTGGGCGGCTTCCAGCAAACATTTAAAATACATTTAAAATATCACAGTTTAAAAACTTCCCTAAACAGGCCTAAACAGGTTCCCTGACAGAGGCCTCCTAAACCAGATGGTAGCTACAGCTGCTGGCTGTGATGGAGTAGCATGGATTCCTTACTCACGAGAAGCCCACTTACGAGTAGAGTGACAACTTTGGGTCCATAGATGCATAATGTGCCATTTCTCTTCAGCCCAGAACTGAAAGCTTTTGGTGCCAGCACTCTTGAAAACGGAGCGGCAAGGAGCCTGCTCCACCTCCTCATCTGACAGTTTTATTTGTTTTATTTATTTCACAACATTTATATACCACCTGACTGTAATTAAACCTCAGAGCAGTTTACAAACAGAATCAAGCAATAAAACTACCTGTTAAAAACCCAGTTAAAAACACTCAATTTAAAACCCAGTTTAGAACGTTCAAAAGATAATTAAAATCAGCAATAAACCAAAAGCAGATTAAAACGTGATAGCTTCTACATGTCTTGTTAGGTTTGCTTAAACAAGAATGTTTTTAGCAGGTGCCAAAAAAAGTATTTATTTACCTACCTACCTACCTACCTACCTACCTACCACCCTATACCCGGAGGTCTCAGGGCGAGACAGTGAAGGCACCTGGCCGGTGTTAGTAGGCAGGGAGTTCCAAGGTGTAGGTGCTATATGGGGTAATGCAATCACAAAAGTTTATGGGTCCCAAGCTCTTAAAGGTGTTATATACCGATAGCAGCACGTTTAACTTGGCCCAGTAGCAGATTTGCAGTAAGTGCAGGTCTCAGAGCAGAGGTGTCATATGCTGACAGGGTTTTAGTCCTGTCAGCAGTTGTGCTGCAGCATCCATCATCAGAAGGGCCCCTCAAAGGGATCCTAAGCATTGGATTCAGGGGACCATGCCTGCTCTCAAGGTCCTGTGGAGTGTCTTGAGAATTCTGTGTCTGGTACTAAGCCAGAGCTAGGCGCGACACAAGTTTGTCCTTAAATTTTCTTTTACATTTCTCTCCCCCCCCCCCAGGTCATAAATGCCTATTATGAGAAGATTGTCTGCCCCAAGTCTAATGGCGCTGTTTTCTTGGCTGTGTGCCGTGGGAAGGTATGTGTAACAGATTGCAGATGTCTGAAAGTTAGACTCTCTGCAGAAGCCAACTTGTGCAGAGCAATAGTGGGAATTTATTTATTGAAGAATCATAAGAACTGGGGAAGAGTCGGATTCAGATCCCCACTCAGCTATGAAACTCACTGGGAACATTATGCTTGAAATCTCTTGGCCTAACCTATTTTGCAGGGTTGTTGTAAGGATAATAGAAATCAGTTAACAGAATCTGAGCAGTTGTGTTAAGTAGTGGAAATATACTGCAACATTTTGTTGCAGTCCTACTTCTGTGAGTTGTCATTATTACTTACATTTTTATACCAACTGTCTTCCAGTTCGCTCAGGGTGGTGTATATGGTTCTCACCTGCTCATTTTTATCTCTGCAACAGCCCCATGAGACAGTTTGGGCTGAGAGAGAGTGACCGAGAGGGTCACCATTGAGCTGCATCACCACATGACCTGGAAGCTGTCTGCGGACAAACGCCGGCTCCCTCGGCCTATAGAGTGAGATGAGTGCCATAACCCCAGAGTCATCCATGACTGGACCTAATGGTCAGGGGTACCTTTGCCTTTACCTTTACTATACCATTTCCTCACTAGTTTTCATCAGTAAGATGGAGAAACTCAAACTCATTTCCTGCTATCTGTTCTTGTCTTTCATAACCCTACCTCCAGCAAAGTTTCTACTTTCAGAGGAACTTTTAACACACCAGCTTGTGTGTCAAATACCCCTTGCATGGGTGCCATGAAACTTGTTTGTGTTGTGTTGCCAGACTGTTGCAACTTCTAGTCTGCATTTCCTCTGGACCATTAGCTTGTTCAGCTGTCTTGTGTGAACTAAGCACTTCCCAGCTGATGTGTCTTCTAAGGAAAGATTGATAGTGGGCCTTTCAAGGAAGCTAGTCTATCATTCCTTATCTTTCTGCTGAGAAACTCATAAGCTTCCAAGAAACCTCAGGGATATCCTGGAACCATTTGAAAAGCACGTAACTAGCACAACCTTAACTTTCGAAACAGCAGCATTGAAACAAAAATAAAAATAAGCGAAACATGTTATCAGGATGCTTTGAGACATATGATAAAGCTGGCTTCCTGTATTTAGGGTTGGGGTTTTTGTTTTGTTTTTTGCTTCTTATGGAAAGGGAAAGTGAAAATGTTGGATGTGTTTCCTGACCATTGTAATACTCGGGTTACATAACAGACCTTATTTGGCACCCCCTGGGAACTTCCCTGTGACTAGGCTCTACACAGAAGAACAGTAACTTTTGTTACCTTTTCTTTTTTTATTTGTGTATCTATTCATTCATTCCTTCATTTACCATATATGATCTCTCTCTCTCTCTCTATATATATATATATAATTTTCCCCCAACGGTGGATCTAAGCTACAAGATGATAAAACATAAACATACGATATACTCAAGCTACAACATATGCAGTGGCAAGTTTAAAAGGTCTAGATAAATAAAATGCTGTTGGTGAAAATGAAAAAAAAAGATGTTGTGAGGGAAACCTCTCTGGAAAGGGTGTTCCATAAGTAGGGTGCTATAGCTGCAAAATGCAAGTTTTTTATTGCCACCCTCCTTACTTTACCTGGAACTCTTAGTGTGTGTCCTGGTCCAGCCTTGGAGGGCTCTCTCCACATCCTAGGAGGCCACTGACTTGCTCATGTGACGCCTTCATGGAGTGCTGCTTGCAGAATTTTTGAACCTCTTGATGTGGAGATTGAATGGTCTGCTAAGAGCCAGCTAGTGTGTTCAAAGCATAAATGAGATTCTAACTCAATGCTTCCTAACCAGCAGCTTAACTTTCATTGCTCCTACATTGCACTAGTATAATCACAAAGTGGCCTTTAGACCGGGGCATCCAGAGAATTATATCATAGGCCTTGGGACCATCAAGCGGAGAGACACAGCTCAGATCTTTAGCACCCCCTGTTTGCAACCTTAAATTCCAGCAAGTAGGCACAGCAGCCTTTCAGTGCTGTGCTTGATGTCATGCCCCTGCCAAGTGGCTCCTCTTCCAAAGATGATCTGGAGCCCCCAGAAACACAGGAACCAACCCAGAACAACAGCTGAAGTGGGTTCGGGACCCTCAGGGAAGACTGGAGAAGCTGGAAGCGGAGCAGGAATTTGTCTTTGCCTGTTTTAGTGACAGACATCATCTGTTTTCAGGCCAGCGAAGGTTTGGACTTCACTGATAGGAATGGTCGAGGTGTCATCATTACAGGCCTTCCTTTCCCCCCTCGCATGGACCCAAAGGTCATTTTAAAGATGCAGTTCTTGGATGAGATGAGGTCAAAAGGTGCCGCTGGTGGACAGGTAAGAAGGGAGCCCTCCCATTGATATTATGGATATTTGTCATCAAAGCGGGCCCTGCCATTAGGCAGAGTGAGGCAGCCACCTCAGGCTGAAGGTTCTATGGGGCAGGTAGCTGTGATTAGGTGTAGGGGAGCTGAACTGTGTGCTACATAGCATGCCCTGCTGCACCCCTTAACCTAGCTTGCTGCTCTTGGGTCTGATCCATCACCAATGCTGAAATAAAGACAAACTAACAAAGACGCGGGTGGCGCTGTGGGTTAAACCACAGAGCCTAGGACTTGCTGATCAGAAGGTCGGCGGTTCGAATCCCCGCGACGGGGTGAGCTCCCGTTGCTCGGTCCCAGCTCCTGCCACCTAGCAGTTCGAAAGCATGTCAAAGTGCAAGTAGATAAATAGGTACCACTCCAGCGGGAAGGTAAACGGCGTTTCCGTGCGCTGCTCTGGTTCGCCAGAAGCGGCTTAGTCATGCTGGCCACATGACCCGGAAGCTGTACGCCGGCTCCCTCGGCCAGTAATGCGAGATGAGCACCGCAACCCCAGAGTTGGACACGACTGGACCTAATGGTCAGGGGTCCCTTTACCTTAACAGTCCACTTGACATGGAAAGTGAGTGGGGCATCAAGTCCTTTGCCTCAGACAGCAAAAATTCTTGGTCTGACCCTGTTTGCCTCTGTTCTCTCATTGCAACTTTTCTCTATGGATATCAGTCCCAATTCTTTGGGCCACAGGAATATTTGTTGAAGGCTTCTAAAACTGGCTTGGTTATTTATGAGGGAATTCTCCGTTGGCTGCTGTTTCTTAAGAATTTGTAGACAGTTTGCAAGTGGCAGAATTAACCTTGTATTAGTGCATATCTTTCATCCAACTAAAAGGAATGTTGCAAACGTCTGAAGCACAATGCACAGTGTGATTAATCCAGATAAATCTTCGTGGCAGGGAGGGGCCAGCTGGCTGGGCCAGTGCAGTGACCAGTTCCTGTTTCAGAAGGGAGGTGGTCCTAAGCTACAGAAACAGTAAGGAAGGGGAGAACCAAGGGACAGGGAGAAGGGCATTCTTTGCAGATGTGTTTTCAGCGCATTTCCTTAAAGGATAGTATTAATTTTGGTCTGGTGTTTGATACATTTTCTTTGACATTTAGTATTTATCCGGGAACAGCTGGTACAAACAACAGGCTTCTCGTGCAGTGAACCAGGCCATTGGTAGAGTCATCCGGCATCGACAGGATTACGGCGCCATCTTCCTCTGTGACCACAGGTGACCTTCCTTCTTGCTTGGGTAGAGTTCTTGTCATGTAATCTCCGCCTCATCTCCGTCTACTTGAATTCTGTACCATCGGTGCCATCTCATTGCTTTGCTACTGTGGAAAGTAGGAGAAAATGGACAGTTTTCCAAATGGGACCTGTGTTTTTAAATTAGTTCATAAACAAGCTAGAGCTAGGGGGGAGTGGTTATAGTGGGGGGGGAGTATTTGATCCCCTGCTAAATTTGCCCGTTTGCCCTCTGACGAAGAAATGACCAGTCCATAATTTTAATGGTAGGTTTATTGTAGCTGTGAGAGACAGAATAACAACAGGAAAACCCCAGAAACCCAGAAGACAAAAGTCAGAGATTGATGTGCATTATAATGAGTGAAATAAGTATTTGATCCCCTATCAACCAGCCAGATGTCAGGCTACCTGGTATCTTCACTGTATGTAACGAGCTGAGATTAGAAGCACCTGCTGTAAGGGAGAGGTCTTACCTGTAATCCCAGCTCGTTACAGTACCTGTACAAAAGACACCTGTCGACAGAAGCAATCAATCCAGCAGATTCCAAAGTAGCCACCATGACCAAGACCAAAGAGCTGTCCAAGGATGTCAGGGACAAGATTGTAGACCTGCACAAGGCTGGACTGGGCTACAAGACTATTGCCAAGCAGCTTGGTGAGAAGGTGACAACAGTTGGTGCAATAATTCACAAATGGAAGAAACACAAAATAACTGTCAACCTCCCTCGGTCTGGGGCTCCATGCAAGATCTCATCTTGTGGAGTTGCAATGATCATGAGAACGGTGATGAAGCAGCCCAGAACTACACGGGGGGAACTTGTCAATGATCTCAGGGCAGCTGGGACCATAGTCACCATGAAAACAGTTGGTAACACACTACGCCGTGAAGGACTGAGATCTTGCAGAGCCCGCAAGGTCCCCTTGCTCAAGACAGCACATGCACAGGCCCGTCTGCAGTTTGCCAATGCACATTTGAATGACCTAGAGGAGAAGTGGGTGAAAGTGTTGTGGTCAGATGAGACCCAAATTGAGCTCTTTGGCATCAACTTACTGTGTTTGGAGGAAGAGGAATGCTGCCTACGACCCCAAGAATACCATCCCCACCGTCAAACATGGAGGGGGACATATGCTTTGGGGTGTTTTTCTGCTAAGGGGACAGGACACCTTCACTGCATCAAAGGGACGATGGACGGGACCATGTATCGTCAAATCTTGGGTGAGCACCTCCTTCCCTCAGCCAGGGCATTGAAAATGGGTTGAGGATGGGTATTCCAGCATGACAATGACCCAAAACACACGGCCAAGGCAACAAAGGAGTGGCTCAAGAAGAAGCACATTAAGGTCCTGGAGTGGCCTAGCCAGTCTCCAGACCTTAATCCCATCGAAAATCTGTGGAGGGAGCTGAAGGTTCGAGTAGCTACACATCAGCCTCGAAATCTTACTGACTTGGAGAGGATCTGCAAAGAGGAGTGGGACAAAATACCTCCTGAGATGTGTGCAAACCTGGTGGCCACCTACAAGAAACGTCTGACCTCTGTAATTGCCAACAAGGGTTTTGCCACCAAGTACTAAGTCATCTTTTGCAAAGGGATCAAATACTTATTTCACTCATTATAATGCACATCAATCTCTGACTTTTGTCTTCTGGGTTTCTGGGGGTTTTCCTGTTGTTATTCTGTCTCTCACAGCTACAATAAACCTACCATTAAAATTATGGACTGGTCATTTCTTCGTCAGAGGGCAAACGGGCAAATTTAGCAGGGGATCAAATACTTTTTCCCCTCACTGTAGGTGGCCATGCTTGCTGATGATACTAAATTGCTCAGGGTAGTTAAGAACCAAAAGATTGTGAAGAGCTCCAAAAGGACTCTCCAAACTGAGTGAATGGGCAGCAAATTGGCTCAATTGGTGCACCTCTCTGATTTCCTTGCTTGCCTTGTTGTTGTTTAGTCGTGTCCGACTCTTCATGACCCCATGGACCAGAGCACGCCAGGCACTCCTGTCTTCCACTGCCTCCCACAGTTAGGTCAGACTCATGTTGGTAGTTCGAGAACACTGTCCAACCATCTCGGCCTTGTTACCGTGTAATTCCAATGTAATGGGCCACCATTGTGACCACCCTTGTGACTTCTTCTGAGCATGCTTGGTTCCCATTTTCAATCTGAGCATGGATGGAAGAATGCAGGGTGGCTATGCTGTTCAGATTTATTTGTTTCTCAGGTGTCTGTTCTTGGGGAAGGGTTGGATGTGTTGAGTTCTTTTGTTAATGTTTTTCCCCCTCTATTCTAGGTTTTGTGTGGATTTTTGTGTTCATATATTTAATAAATTTTATATTTGAAAAATACATGTTTAAATTACTTTAATAAAACAAAACAGCAGAATCAAATTACATACTTTACAAAAATTGTTACAGCAATTAATAGTCTCGAGGCACCTCACTTACAAACATGGCAGAAGCCTTTTCTTTATTTTCGAGCCAGTGTGGTGTAGTGGTTAAAAGCGGTAGACTCGTGATCTGGTGAACTGGGTTCGCGTCTCCACTCTTCCACATGCAGCTGCTGGGTGACATTGGGCTAGTCACACTTCTCTGAAGTCTCTCAGCCCCACTCACCCCACAGAGTGTTTGTTGTGGGGGGGGGGAGGAAGGGAAAGGAGATTGCGAGCCGCTTTGAGACTCCTTCGGGTAGTGATAAAGCGGGATATCAAATCCAAACTGTCTCTCTTCTTCTTCTTCTTCTTCTTCTTCTTCTTCTTCGAGAAAGACAAGTCAGAGGTGAAATGATACTGTAGAAGTGTATAAAATTATGCATTGCATGCAAAAAGTGGATAGAAAAATGTTTTCCTCCTTCTTTCATGTTACTGGAACTTGTGAACATTCAACAAAGCTGAATGTTGGACGATTCAGGAGGGACAAATGGAAGTACTACTTTTTCATGCAGTGCATAGTTCAACTATGGAATTTGTTCCAACAGGAGGCAGAGATGGCCACCAACTTGGTTGGCTTTGAAAGACAAACCTGTGGAGGTGAAGGCTACCTGGGGCTACCAACCACAATGGCTATGCTCTGCCTCCATAGTCAGAGGCAGTATGCTCCTGAATACCAGTTGCTGAAAACTGCAGGAGGGGGAAATGGTCTTATGCTCTGGTCCTGCTTTTGGACTTGCCTCAAGGCATCTGGTTGGCCATTGTGAGAAAAGGATGCTGGACTAGATGAGTTATAGGCCTGATCCAGCAGGCTCTTATTTTCTTCTTCTTGTTGTTGTTCAGTCGTTCAGTCGTGTCCGACTCTTTGTGACCCCATGGACCAGAGCACGCCAGGCACGCCTATCCTTCACTGCCTCCGCAGTTTGGCCAAACTCATGTTAGTAGCTTCGAGAACACTGTCCAACCATCTCATCCTCTGTCGTCCCCTTCTCCTTGTGCCCTCCATCTTTCCCAACATCAGGGTCTTTTCCAGGGAGTCTTCTCTTCTCATGAGGTGGCCAAAGTACTGGAGCCTCAACTTCAGGATCTGTCCTTCTAGTGAGCACTCAGGGCCGATTTCCTTGAGAATCCGTTGAGAGCAGTTGAGAGCAGTGGGTTCTGGAGGGGGTGGTTGGGCAACTAACTATTCAGTTTAGGATTAGTAGTCTAGTCATTTTTATAGTAAAGCAGCATATCAGATAAATATAATTAGAGGCCATAAGCTCAGATACACAAGTCATCATTTAGTGAATCATTCATAAAATCTCCTTTAATGAGGGTATAGTACCTAGATTCTGGACCAAACATTGATATTTTTTGCTTTTTTATAGGAAGGATGTGGGTGGGGAGAATTCTGGGATTCATCTCCACAGAAGCATTCCCAACCAGGGTGAACATTGGGCTCTCAAATTTAAAAGGTGCCCTGTGCAATGCTAAAATTCAGCACCCCTCCCTCTTTTCTTCAGCATTGTTTTGGCACCCTCTGCAGCGTGATGCCCAGTGTAAACATGCCAGTCGTGCCATCCTAAAACTGCCCGGGCCCAACCTTGGGATGTGGTGTTGGCATGGAAGAGAATCATGTTCCTTGTCCTGTCCAGGTGGACCACAGATAAACACTTCCCATAAAACTATGTTGTTGTTGTTTAGTCGTGACCCCATGGACCAGAGCACGCCAGGCACTCCTGTCTTCCACTGCCTCCCACAGTTTGGTCAAACTCATGTTGGTAGCTTCGAGAACACTGTCCAACCATCTCGTCCTCTGTCATCCCCTTCTCCTTGTGCCCTCAATCTTTCCCAACATCAGGGTCTTTTCCAGGGAGTCTTCTCTTCTCATGAGGTGGCCAAAGTATTGGAGCCTCAGCTTCAGGATCTGTCCTTCCAGTGAGCACTCAGGGCTGATTTCCTTCAGAATGGATAGGTTTGATCTTCTTGCAGTCCATGGGACTCTCAAGAGTCTCCTCCAGCACCATAATTCAAAAGCATCAATTCTTCGGCGATCAGCCTTCTTTATGGTCCAGCTCTCACTTCCGTACATTACTACTGGGAAAACCATAGCTTTAACTATACGGACCTTTGTCGGCAAGGTGATGTCTTTGCTTTTTAAGATGCTGTCTAGGTTTGTCATTGCTTTTCTCCCAAGAAGCAGGCGTCTTTCTAATTTCGTGACTGCTGTCACCATCTGCAGTGATCATGGAACCCAAGAAAGTAAAATCTCTCACTGCCTCCATTTCCTCCCCTTCTGTTTGCCAGGAGGTGATGGGACCACTTATTTTCTTAAGTGATATTTAAAAATAATAATGTGCAGCCACAAGCCTGCAGGATAACGCTGTGCCTGTGACTAGAACTAGGCAAATTAATGGAAGCAGCTATTCAGAGAAAACTCTGAGTTGTTATTCTGGCCAGTGGAAAGGAAAACTGTTTACCCGTGTATCCGTTGGCTCAAAACCAAAAGAAAGAAAGAAATATGATCTAACCAAAATATTTCTCACAGCGGTAGTCTTAGAACAATAATCCAAGTTAAACATATGCTTTAGGGAGAAATTACATCATCTTTCCGTGGCTTTCTTCGAAAACAGGAATGCTCTGAGAACTGGGGGATTCTATCTCACCGCTTGCCACCATATGTGCAAAATGGGGGTTTTATCCCACTGCAGTGACATCAGATGTGAAGAATGTCACTAAACTGGAGTATGTGGTCCTTATAATTGCATTCCTATCATAAACAGACAAATAAATTTATCTTTGTAGTGCACCATCTAAAATGGGGTATTAGGTTATCGGCATGGGATGCAAATAGATGGAGAATGGTTTATTCCAAACTTACCGGGTAACTTATACTGCATATTAATATCTATTCCTATATGGTGTCTAAGGGACACCTCCCAAGTTTAAAGGGGATACCTACAAGCCTGGAGTTTATGCTTGAGGGCCTAGGGAACGGTTTCAACACTAAACCCCTTAAAAGTCAGGTTGTAGTATTCTCTGCTGTGGGAGAGAGGAATCTGTTTCAGGCCAGTCCCATGTCTGCATGGTGGTGCTAAGTAATCCTCTGGTTTTTTTTCGCTCCATAGGACGCACCGGACCATAGGGTGCACCTCATTTTTAGAGGAGGAAACCAGGAAAAAAAAATATTTTTCTGGTTTTCCTCCTCTAAAAGCCCTGGGTTTGTTTTTGTTTGTTTTTTTTTGAGGATCAGCTAAAAGTTTTGCAGCTTTTTTGCAAAGGGAAAAAGCCCTGGCTTTTTTGAGGATCAGCTAAAAGTTTTGCAGCTGTTTTTGCAAAGGCAAAAGGCCTTTTTTTTTTTTTAGGATCAGCTAAAAGTTTTGCAGCTTTTTTTGCAAAGGGAAAAGCCCTGGTTTTTTTTGTTTTTTTTTTGAGGATCAGCTAAAGGTTTTGCAGCTTTTTTTGCAAAGGGGGAAAAAGCAAAGCTCCTTTTGCAAAGGGGGAAAAGCAAAGAGGAAAAGCCCCATTTTTATGGGGTTTAACTCACATTTCTGAAAAATCTTAAGGAAAGGGAGCCGTTTCTACTCTTTGTAGGAGTTGCAAAGGAGGCTGGCCTGATCTAGACATTGTGGAGGGGAGCCTAGCAATGACTACTTTATCTCCCATAGGTGGCAACCCCCCAAAATGGGTTTGGGAGCTCTTAGCTGATTCATGGGTGATTTCTGGCCAGCATTTCAACTGACTCCCTTATCCAGCACTTGTAGTCCCACAGTGTTTTGCACCTTACCGTTTAACCTTTTGCTGTATGGAAGAGTGAGGCAAATGTAAATGTAAGGATATTGTTTATCCTCTTCTGTTATTTTTGTGATGGGGATAAAATTATTACAGGGTGCTATATCCAAAGGTGTTTTCTTTTACCAATGGTTATCAGATGTTGCAGAGCACTTAGACATCCAATTCCATCTTTCTTCTGGGCTGTTTCGGTGGGAAAGTGTTACAAACATTTCTAGGCATGTCCCGAAACTGTTTTTGACAGAGCTTGCTAGTGTTCTTTCCCACTTTCCAACAGGTTCATGAATACAGATGCGATAGCCCAATTGCCTTCCTGGGTCCGTCCTTACATCAAGATTTATGAAAAATTTGGGCATGCCGTCAGAGATGTGTCTCAGTTCTTCCGTTTTGCCCAGGAAACTGTAAGTTTTAAGCAACTACTCAATTGATGAGTTTTCCATCAAAGTACATTTATACCCCCTGAGCTAAACTTTTGAAATCTTTGCATCTCAAAGACTGCCTACTTCCCCACATCTTTCTATTAAGGCTAATCAACATAAGAGTGACCCACTTCTGACAAACTCTCAGTCCCCTATGCCCTTTGCATTGCTCCCAAGAGTTTCAGAGCTTTCTAGAGCATGACAAAAGTCAAGCAGTGCCTGTTTGGAAGCCCCTGGGGGCAGGCCCTTGATGGACTCTTTGAACTTAAGAATTGTTAAGAGGCGTGTTCTCAGCCGATCTGCTTCTGTGTCCCATTTCAAACCCAAAAGAGCACACACACTGACCTGTTCAGGTAACATGAATCAGCCAGACTGTTGATTCCATCTAGCTCTGCACTCCTCTGTCTACCAGAGGTTCTCTAAGGTCTTGTGCGGGGGGTTTCTCAGTCATGGTGACTGAGACCCTTTTGGTGGAGGTATCTTGATTTGAACCAGGGATTTTTTGTTTGCAAAACTTGTCCTCTTCTCTAAGCCACAGGCTAGGAAGTTGGTTCGTAATGTGGATCCATTATAACTGCACTGTACGTATTGAGCAACCTTTGGCACTGTTTTGTTAGGTAAAAGCAAAGGACCCCTGGATGGGTGAGTCCAGTGAAAGGCGACTATGGGGTGTGGAGCTCATCTCACTTTTTAGGCCAAGGGAGCCGGCGTTTGTCCGCTGACAGCTTTTTCCAGGCCATGTGGCCAGCATGACTTAAACCGCTTCTGGCGCAACGGGACACCGTGACGAATGCCAGAGTGCACGGAAACGCCATTTACCTTCCCGCCACAGCAGTACCTATTTTTCTACTTGCACTGGTGTGCTTTCGAACTGCTAGGTTGGCAGGAGCTGGGACAGCAATGGGAGCTCGCCCCATCACGGGGATTTGAATTATGGACCTTCCAATCGGCAAGCCCAAGAGACTCATTTGTTTAGACTACAGAGCCACCTGCGTTCCACTGTTTCGTTACAGTGGTCTCATGCAGCTGCCATTTCCCCACATTTTTCACCTGATATGTGGTGAAATCCTCACAACTACGTTTCAAAGGGCATTCTGCTGTATCTTCTCCTGCTCCAGCTGTCTCACGCTGAAAGAGAGCTTGACCCATTTTTATATGGCCACCTGCACAGAATCATGGGTCGCCAAGTGAGGGGAGAAATATTTTCAGCTTACAGGTATGCAAACATGCAGCATTTTACACAGCAAAATCAAACTCGACCATTTGTCTTTTTGCCTTTACTACTCGTGGATCTCTATAATGTTTGTACTACAAGTCGTAAGAGGTGTAACACCCTAATGTACAAAGTAACAAAAGGCTTCCCAATGCTGGCCAAACTTTTTACAAAGGAATCTTTATACTGCAGCTTTTTTTTCCTCCACATGTAGAAAATTGTACAGTTCCAAATATAGTGTGAACCTTGGACTGAATAAATATTGCATGCGTCTGCAGAAATCTCTTGCTTCTTGAACTTTACATATGTAAAGTGGCTTAAGATCCTAATCTCTCACCAATTTCTCACCATGTGAGAGAGATCACAATTATTTCGATTTTACAGATGAAAATATGGCACAAAGGGGAGTTTCCAACAGAATCACTTTGCTGCTCAGCTGTTTTGATCGGGGGGGGGGGGGAGAAGAGACCTAGTAGCAAGTGCAGCTATAGGATATATCATGTAGTTTTCTCTTTATTAGTTAATCTCTTTAGTCTCTAGTTGTTGGTTGTTTCTTTCATTTACTTATTCTGGCATAGCAGCTCTATTATCAAATGGATCATACACTTTGATTTTAGTGCACTCCAAAAAGCATACCCCCAAATAAAGTTTTTAACTGTTCTATGGTGTTCATGCCTATCATGACATATTATTTCCAGCCATCTAGCTTCTCATTTCACCAATGCAGAAATGTTTTCTTTATTTCGTTTATATCCTCACCTTTTCCTGAAAAAACCCCTCAAGTTGACATTTGTGGTTATCTTCTTCACCTCACCCTGAGAAACAACTTCTTCGCAACAGACCTTTGAGATAGGTTAGGCTGAGAGAGAGAGTGTCAGTGAATTCCATGGCTGAGCAGGGATTTGAAATTGGGTTTTGCCAGTCCTAGCCTAGAACCATTACAGCACAAGGACGTTCAGCACCAGCAGCACTTCCTGTGAGCAGTCCTAATCTGGCTGCTTAGGGCCAAGCTAGAACAATGGCATGCGCGAACGAGCAATTTGCTATTATTGTACACTTCTCTAAAGTCCCCACAGTGCTTCTCCCCGACTCCTTTCTTCAGCATATTGGGAAGAAACAAATCAGAAGCTAACTTGTTAACGTGCAAACCAGTTCTCATAGTTTGCTCATTTGCTCACAGGCCCATGATGGTTAGTCAGCATCCTTGGCTTACCTCCATGGTTTATAAAGAGGCAGACACTGGTTCACACATAATGGCAAGCCAACCTCTCATTTGTTTACTCTTTGGCGAAGTGATGAAGTGTTGCTCATTCATATTAAACCATAGTTTAATTTAAACGAAGGCTTTAAGCAGGGCTTGTGAGCACAGTGCCCATGGGTGGGGTGATGCTCTAGAGATCTTCCCCTGGTACCCACAAAGCCTCTGAGCGCCACTCACCCCACTCATTGTTCCCCTGGTCATGAGGTGTGAGGGCTGTTGCCTTTTTCTCCCTTGAAAAGTACATAGAGCTGGAGGAGGAAGATGGAAGAGTGATGGTCTTTCTCACTTCCTCTTCCAGGTCTATGGCTCAGATTAATTCCTCTGGGTATGATTTTTACCCAGATCCCGTGGAAAAGCAAAGGTTTTTTGTGTGCACTTCCTTTCTGTCTCCTACGGGTGAAGGGCTGGACCAAAGGAGGGAGAGGAGAAGGGAACAAGGTGGGTGGTTCCTACAGCACTTGCTGAGAAATACAAAGGCCTAAAAAGGTTGGTGACTCCAGTTTTAAAGTGACGTGTGACTGTAGAGTTCAAGTCATAATATTTTTGTTTAGGCATGTTCTTAAGATGTTGGAAGTTGAGCGTTTTCTTGCGTAATGCTTCCAGTTTCTGTGCAGGTACCCCCTCCCCCACTTCGAGACCCCTCTTGCACCACCTCTGGAGAAGAAGGCGTCTCTACAACTTCGGCTTCATGTGAGAAGTTCCTTTCTGTGACCAAAGCCAGCAACACAGACAACCATGTTCCTAGTTTGAAAAGGAAGAGGATTGGTAAGCGGTTGCCTTTTCTTGTTGTGCAAAATAGGCACTGGAATAATTTCACCTCAGATCTAAAGAGGCAAGGTGTGCTGAGGTCATAAAATGTCAGCAAAATGAGCTAGGGAAAGTTGAAACACTGAATATTTGTCTGAAGGCAGTTCTGGCATGGGGGAGGGCAAACAAGCCAAGGCTTGAGAATTGCTGCTGTTAGATAAGGCTTCTCATGTAGATAGAAGCTTGTAGCATGTATGGGTGTTTTCCAGGACTTGGTACTATCTATGGAACTGCAGTGGCTAGGAGTGCTTTTTGCCGTCTTCATTTTGTTCAGCAGCGGACCTGGCCTGAATTACACATGCCTTGGTTACATCTTGGGTAGATTACAGCAACACTCTTTTGTTGGGCTGCCTCTGAAGACAGTATTTATATCTCACCTTTTAGACCAAAACCCTCACAAGGCAGCTTACAGCAGCCACAGCAATTAATAACAGTATGACAGACAATAAAACACAGAAAACAAAATCAGTGCATCAAAAATTAAAGTAGCAACAACTAAAACATGAGGCCAAATAAAGGCATCAGTGAAAAGCAAAGTGGAATTAGAAAGTTAATTTAGGAACCTTCTTTAATGCCACCAATGAACCTTCTTTAATGCCACCATAAACAACTCCTAGCAGAGGGAATTCCACAAAAGTAGGGCCACCACTGAAAAGACCCTAACCCTTGTACATGCTCAATTGATGCTATTTAGTGATAGACTAGAAAGGAAGGCCCTTTGAGGCCAATCTCAGGACCCAGCCAGGTATAATATGGGCACAGATTTTCCTTCAGGTAGTCCTATGCCAAATTAAAACAAAATAATTTAAAACAAATGAGATATCTGGAGCCAAACATATAGGAACAGACCATACCAAAATAAAACATAATAAATTAATATAACAAAGTATTAATATCCAAGTAACACAAATGGGCTTACATACTTCTGTACTTTATTAGCATTTGAGATCAGTTCCAGCTTAATTATTACTTCCCCCACAGCTGTGGTTTCCTTAAAGGAAGTCAGTATGAACCCACAAAAAATGTTAATCACTTGTGTTCTTACAAAAGGTGGTTTCCATTTTATTTAAGACCAGCGTCAGCATTTAGTCAAATATACTAAATGCACCAGAATTATTTGAATGGGGACAGCCTCTAGATTTACCATATTTAACAATGCTCGAAAGTCCTCAATGCAATCTATGTCATATATTATTCAGCTGTCTCTTTCGAAAACTTCTGCAGAAACATAATCTTTACCATAATAGCAACACTTTCCCTAAACTTAATACATACATGCTTTGCTTTTAGTCCCAGATTTTTGTTTCATTTCCTTGTCCATGGATGGAGAGGGCATCCATCTGACAATTCTGTGGACTGAATCCTGCTGCCAAGTCCCTCAAACTTCTGCTTTATTGTTTGTTTGTTTGTTTGTTTGTTTGTTTGTTTGTTTAACTTTCAGACTGCCCTTCATCCTGAAGGATCCCAGGGCGGTGCACAAATAAATACACATTAAAAATAATGATGATTATGATGATGATAAACACTTTTAAATACCCCTTATCTGCCCAGTTGATCACTGCACCCTGAAAGTGATGACTTCCTGCACTTACCATCTTATCAGGAAATCCCTTCTGCACAATTTGGGAATCTGCTCATTAGTGTTATGGCATCTGCACTTTGGAATTCCCTCCCCTTGATTATTATTATTATTATTATTATTATTATTATTATTATTATTATTATTATTATTTCAACTTATACACTGCCCTATACCCGAAGGTCTCAGGGTGGTTCACAACAAGACCACAACTTACAAAATCAAACCAAAAGCAGTAACCTTCCTCTTTCAACAAGCTTTTTAAGTGGGGATATTTCTTAATTTGCAGCTTTATTGGAATTGTTTGTAAGATCTTTTCATTGTTCGCTTGTGGCCCACATGCTCAGAACATTTTGGCTCCAGCTGAATTTGAAAATAGACTTCCTGCTGGTCATGCTTTTAAAGTGGAGGATGCTTACCTTCCAAGGGCAGAAGTTGGTATAAATTTTAGGATTCTTCTCATTTTATTCTGAACATCTAAACTGGATATACTCTTCTTTTTACTCCTCCTCCTCCTGCTGTCTCAAACTGATCTAACCCTGTGCAGAGAAAAATGAGTAGGGGCATTCAGAATCTAGGTACTTACAGGCTATGTATCTTGTCTCAGATAATGGAGTGGCCAGCCTGTGTGTAGAGTATGAGCAAAGGCCGTGCACCTCACAAAGACAACCTGGTAGCCTCTTGGCTGCACTGGAGTGCAATGAAAAGAACTGCGGAGAGGCAAGCGAGGAAGACAGCATGCCAGGAGAGGAACAGGTACGAGAGTACAGTTTTGAGTTTCTAGTCCCTGATTTCTCCCCACCCTCTCCCAAAACAGGTAATAGACTAGTGTGCTTCTGTTAGGCAGAGATCTCGGGCTACAGAGGTGTCACTCAAGCGCCACTTCACACCTTTGAAGTCTTTACATGCTACAGTGAACACTACAAGTACACCTGGGTGTACAGGTGTGTGCCTAAGATCCCCATAAGTGAGGGCTTCTCAGTTTTCTTCACAACCTGCATGTTTCTTGTTTATTATCTGTTTACAAACAGTATCTGTTTTGTTTTACTGCTGTAGGCAGAGTCATATAACAGCACTATATTGCTGGAATGAGGTGTGTCAATTCAGTTTTCTCCGATTCTTGGATTCTCAGGTCAAAGCCAGCTCTTCTAGACAAGGCACTTGAAGCCCATGTATTGGCTGTCCTGTCCCTTTAATTTGTAAAGGTAAAAAAAGCAGACGGGGAGATAATACACAGCAAAGTGCTGGAGGAAGGGCAGGGGTTAATCCTTTCCCCGTTTGCTGTTTTCCAGATAAAAATTGACTGTGTGATTTGACACACTGGTGAGAACTTAAGCATATCCATGTGTTTTCCCTAAAAGGGTGTTTTCCCGCTCAAGGAGTGGGGGGAGCAGGGTGTAAAAAAACAAAACACTTCCAGTATTATGGTTACAATCTGAATCTTCCTGACCACACATTCACTTATCCCTTAGTTACTTAGGACCCTCGTACCTATGGGACCACCTCTCCTGGTATGCCCTGCGGAGGACCTTAAGGTCCATAAATAACATCACTTTGTAAGTCCCAAGCCTCAAGGAGGTTAGATTGGTTTCAACTAGGGCCAGGGCCTTTTCAGCACTGGCCCCGACGTGGTGGAACGCTCTGTCACAAGAGACTAGGGCCCTGCGGGATTTGACATCTTTCCGCAGGGCCTGCAAGATGGAGCTGTTCCGCCTGGCCTTTGGCTTAGACTCACTCTGACCCCTTATATGGGATTTGGTATATAAATTTTCCCTTGGCTTTTTTGCTGGCCCATGTAGGACCAGCATGGATAGCTGGCTCGGGTGAATATCTGATGTTTCCTCCTCTTTATGGTCTTGATTTATGGGCTACTACTAAAATGAGGTTGCATTTTAAGCTGTATTTTAATTAACTGTTTTTTTGTTTGTTTGTTTGTTGCTTCCATTACATTTTATTGTAATTAATATTTGGTGTTAGCTGCCCTGAACCCGGCCCTGGCCGGGGAGGGCAGAGTATAAATAAAAATTATTATTATTATTATTATTATTATTATTATTATTATTATTATTAAAATTAAATCCCACTACTTGATAATATTGGCTCTGAGTTTACCTGATTTTTTTTCAAATGTTAGCAGCCTATTTTTTATTTCTGTCTCTGTTGAATCCCCCCCCCTCAACCTACGTTGAATGTGAGGTTACTAGGAGATGTAGAAGAGATTGACCATAGCTTTGAAGTGCTAGCATTACTTTCCAGTCAGGGAAACCCCACATTTCTAAATGTTGGCTTGCTTTTCTGCCACATCTCCAGGACAATAACTTCTCTTTGTTCTCTCTCCATTAAGTGAGTGTCTTCCCAGAAATGTGAACGTCCTTTCATGCGCGGCAGATCAAAGATTGCTTTTGTGTTCTTGAGCATTGCTGGGAGGGCAAGCCAGCCGTCAGTGTGGAATTTTTCTGAAAGAGAGGGAGGAGATTGCATTAACACTGTTAACATTTACAGGCAAAACGTTTGTCAACTCTCTCCCTTCGATATGAGAAGAAGCTCATGGATGAGCAGAAAGGAGGCAGGAAGAAAATCAAGATAGTCAGCAATCCGGTATGTTTCAAGGAGTCACAAGCTTTACAAGAAATCAGATAATAGATGAGAGAAAGATGAAGCCGAATGCAGGTGATCTCGTTCATTCCTCAAATGCACAGGTGCCCTCTTGAAAATGGTGATCTCTAAAAACCAAAATGCAGATGAGTTTCTTAAGGAAACCTTCAGCAAAAAAGGTTTAGGTTAGTAGTAGTAAACTATTTCCATCCCAAAAGCTACATTCCTTGGCAACCTTTCAGGGGGGCCCAAGTGCTAAACCAGGCACAGTGATGCATGGAGCTGTTACCTTTGCACAGTAGGTTCTGTTCCAGCCATGCAGAAGTCAGAGGTTTCCATACATATATATACACACACACACACAAAACACACATCCCTCTCCATCCTCCTTCCAGGCAAACGAGTCATTCCAGGCAGGCAAGTAGGCGAAGGCACTCAAGGAGGGCATGGCATGTGGGACCAGTGGGAAGGATTTCCCTTTGTAGGACAAAGAAGAAAACTGCTTGGAGGTTTTCTATCAATTAAGTGGTATATACACTTTGTTAAATAAAACAAAACAATTCCATCTCCCCTTGGTTGCTTCAGAGAAGGAAGACCAGTGTTTCGACTGTAGTCATCATCACCATCCAAGACAACAAACCTTACTGTCAAGGGAAGTTCCTGTTTCCTTCTCTTAACTTGCCTTTCCAGCCCATGTGCTAAGAAAACCTAGGAATTTCCACAACCAGACAGGCATTCTTGCAGTAAATTCCAAACAATGCCACATGGAAATCACTGTTCTACTTTTGCAAACCACTTGGCTCAATAGGCTTACTTTCGTCAGTCACATTTAATCCACTGCAGTGGAGCAGAGCAGAAAAGCAAGAATCGCACCACATGAGGGATGGGATAAAAATGCCCACAACTTTTATTGGTTACAGCTAACAGATTGGTGTGACACAAGGCAAGCATTCAGATCCGAGAGCCAGGCTGGACCCAGAAGCACCAACCCAAGACCCTTTAAGGGGGTCCTTACTTCCACGATCCATTCATGCATTCATCACCTTTATATACCAAGGAGCTCAAGGTGGCGTACGTGATTCTCGCCTTCCCATCTTATCTTTGCAACAACCCTGTGAAGTAGGTTAGGAGGAGAGAGGCAGGGACTGGCCAAAGGTCACTCAGTGAGAGCCAGTGTGGTGTAGTGGTTAAGAGCTGTAGACTTGTAATCTGGTGAACTGGGTTCGCGTCTCCGCTCCTCCACATGCAGCTGCTGGGTGACCTTGGGCTAGTCACACTTCTTTGAAGTCTCTCAGCCCCACTCACCTCACAGAGTGTTTGTTGTGGGGGAGGAAGGGAAAGGAGAATGTTAGCCGCTTTGAGACTCCTTAGGGTAGTGATAAAGCGGGATATGAAATCCAAACTCTTCTTCTTCTTCCCTAATCATTTGTTACAAGGAAGAAATTGGGGCTGGAGAATTGTGTGCAAAAAGCGCTTGCTTGTGGATCATGCTTCCTTAAATCTCTTTTTTCCAGCAGGCTGGCAAAGCCCAAGACCTCTCAGAGACTAAAACTGCCAGGGCTGCAGCTTTCATTGCAACAGTGAAGCAATCTTTGAGCCAGCTGAATTTTAACACGTTCTCAAGGGCTCTGCAGCAGTACAAAACCACAAATGACTTCAGTACTATGTTGTGCCAGATGAGCGCACTTTTCGTGGAAGACCAGAAAAAGCATGTCCTGTTGCGAGGTATTGTGGTCCCTGGACATCTCTTCTGGGCACCTGCTGGTTTTCATGCATAAATGATTATGGTTAATGAAAGGTCTTCTGCAAAGTGCAAAGCAGGAGACATCACCCGTGTGCTGCTTGCACTTTTTAATTATCCTTTTATTGTTATTCCTTCTGCTGTGCAAATTGGTAATGTTGGCTGTTTTTCTTGCTGAAGAAATCCATTTGGATTTGCGATTGTGTATCTGTGATACTAGAAAAACAAGCAGTTCCCTCGCTTAACCCTAACTCTTTTAGGATGCAGATGCACGTTCTTTCTGCTTGGTTATGTGGGGGAGGGGGAAATAATCCAAAGAAGTTTTATGATCTCAAGGAGACATCAGAAGGGGGGAAATGGAGGTATTGGGACAACGCAGGATAGACACCTTGGAATAATAATCAATAAAAATAAAATAATCAGGCCAATGGCCTAACCCAGGGGTGTCAAACTCAAATTCATCGGGGGCCGCATCAGCAGTTTGGTCACCCTCAAAGGGCCGGTTGTATCTGTTCACTGTTACTTGTACGGGGACCTGCCGCCTTTGCTCCCTCTTCTGTAGCCCTCTGGGAGCTGGAGGGCGTGCAAGGCACAGCTCGCTTCCCCTCGCCTCGGCGGGTGGGGGTGAGAGAGAGGCCAAGCTAGCAACAGGCAATGGCCCGCTCGCCTATCCCCTCTGGGTGGCTCACAACCTTCCCACCGGGAGAGGAAGCAGCCGCCGCCGAGGGGGCATCCAGCGGGCCGCTGGGAGAGACGTTTAAATTGTGGCTGAACTTCGCCAAGAGCAACCCCCCGCTTGCTCGCCTCCTCATAGGGATCGGCGATGGGGAGCCTGCGGGAAAGGCGCTTCCTCCACAGCAGGCATGCGATCTCGTTGGACAGCCCCGCCCGTGAGCCCCAGCTTCCCCTGCCACGCGTGGCACGGAGGATCGGGGCCGCCGCTTCCCAGCCCCAGCAGAGAGCGCGGACCTGCAAGGCGCGCAGGAGCAGCCGTTGGCATCTCTCTCTCTGGCTGATGGGAGGCATGCTCCCGAAAATCACCCATAACTTGGGAATTCCCTCTTCCCACTCCTGCTGTCCGCCATCCCCTGGCAGGGAGCGAGCGGCACTTTCTCCGCCGCGCCGATTCTCTCTGAGACGCGCGCCAGGCTGAGGTTCGCTTCGCTCGGCGCTCGACTCGTGCTGCTTGCTCGCAGCCCGAGCCCAAGGCTGCCTTGCCAAAGAGAAGCCTGTGCAGCCTAGACCGGCTCAGCCGAGCGCCGAGCCGGATTTTCAGGAACAATAACAGCGCTGGGGCTGAGGGAGCCGAGCCGCGCGGCCCCCTCCCTCCCTTGCTCGCCCGCCCCGCCAGCTCGTCGCCAGGCCGCCTCCCCCCCCACTCGCCCCTCGCTCCCCCAATAATGTACGCCTTCGTGCGGTTCCTGGAGGACGTGTGTTATGCGCTGCCCATGTCGTGCGTGCAGGGCTTCAGCCCCAAATCCCGGCTCGACTTCGACAACCAGAAGGTCTACATGGGCCACATGACGAAGTCTGGCAGGCCAGATTAGGCCCGGGGGCCTTGTGTTTGACACCCGTGGCCTAACCCTTTTGTCCATGTGTTATTAGAAGATGTGGTCGTGGCCACTGGCTTAGATGCTTTTAAAAGGCGCTTGGACAAATTCATGGTTGGAGGAGGGTGGTCTTTCAAAAGCTAATAGTTGTGATAACAAATGGAAGCTCCAGGTTCAGATGCAGCATGCCTCCAGATACCAAAGCAGGGAGAGGAGGAATGATGAGGGAGCTCTTGCCTTTATGCCCCGCTTATGGGCTTCCCAGAAGCATCTGTCTGGCCACAGCTGGAAATGAAATGCTGGACAAGACAGAGTGACCCTTGGATCTAATCCAGCAGGGCTTTCCTTTTGAAGATGGTTTTGAAAGAAATTTGGTATTAGCGGTAGTTTCCATCACTTGTCAGAACATGAATAGACTGTAACATGAGCTATGGAACATTAATCGCAAGGTGGCAAGCCTTCTTTTGTCAATGTGCTACTGTTGTTCCCTGAAAATACTTTGGAACAGGCAGGTGGGGGTGACAAATTTCTAGGAACGTACTGATGCCTTCCTGAACAAAGCACCTTTTCAGAGTGTGATTCCCTGAACTTACCCTTTCTTTTTTTCTGTGCAAGAATTTTACCAGTTTGTTCGGCCGCAGCACAAAAAGCAGTTTGATGAAGCTTGCTGTTCCCTGACGGGAGTGGGCTGTGGCTACAAACCTGAGCACAGCCTGAAGCTAGAGGAGAGGCTGCGGCTAGCCAAGAACCCAGGTGAGAACAGCCTTACTTTTGAGGAGTTGGCAGCCCTCTGAGAGTTCCTGCCTCTCTTTGTGTTCTCAGTCAGGATCAGGGAAGGATTCTTGTCTTTAGAATGCTTGCATCATTGCTCTGTCATCCCAAGTTGCTGCCCATCTGATCATTAAGCCCCTTAAAGATCCCAGTGACTGAAGGGAAGAGCTGGGGTCAAGGAATAACTTTTAAGCCACAGCCTCTGAGCCTTGGCCGTTACCTCCATTGCTGCTAGAGTAGTCCAATGGCTGAAGGGGCAAATCTCTTCTTATTTAATGACCCAGAGCCAGGTCTTCATAAGTTCACTCTCATAGCCATGCATTCTGGAGTTGCCAGTTGGAATGCTGTTCAATTAGGATTGCAGGAATCTGCCTTATGCCTAGTTCACCTAGCTCGGTGTTCCCTGCACTGACTGCTAGCAACTCTCTGGGGTTTCGGGAATTGAACCCGGGACCTTTTGCAAGCAAAGCATGTGCTCTGCCAACAAGCAATGGCAGCTTCTTTGGAAGAAGTGCTAAAGACCCTCAGTTCCAATGCCATTGCTAGAAGAAGCTTATGCCTACATGGTTAGTGGATGGTTAACGTAGGAACAACCTGGCAGCATCGTCCTCCTTGAGTCCTAAGCATTTTGTGGAAGCTGTCAATCAGGGACAGGTAACCTGTGATCCTCCCGATCTTGTTGGATTTCCAGCTCCTACCCAGCACAGCCAGTAGTTTACCTCCTTCCTATAAGTCCTAGCCAAGGATAAAAGCCTTCTTAGTAATAACGCTGGGGGGCACCCTACATATTCCATGTAGGGGCTGTATTTAGTTATTCCCAACCTGGTAGGACCCGACATTGCATCATGGGTTTCTTAACTCTATGAGAGTTTCTTCATTAACAAAGGATAGGTTTCTAGAGTTGCAAACACGGAAATCATCTCTCTTCACTTTCTCTGTGCCATGCATAACTTTAAAAACCTTGATTATATCCTCCTTTGCTCACTTTTTTTCAAAACTAAAAAAACCCAGATGTTGTAACCTGACCTTTTAAGGGAGTTGCTCCAGCTTGCAAGAGGAAGAAAATCACCCCATGTCAATTTGACTTCAAATGTTTCCCTAAAAGTAATTAAAATATTGTATAAACCCATTGTCCCACTGGTTTCCTACCTGGACCCTGAACTGAGCTTTCCAGTCTCTTACTAAAGCTCCATTTGGCCCATTAGACCAAATTTCCATTGAATTTCCCTCCTAGAATATCATTCTCCACCTAGAACTGCCCTCTACTGGGTGGATAGCACAGTTGGTTAGACTAGAGCAGGGGTCAGCAACCTTTTTCAGCCGTGGGCCGGTTCACCATCCCTCAGACCATGTGGTGAGCCGGACTATATTTTGAAAAAAAAAAAATGAACGAATTCCTATGCCCCACAAATAACCCAGAGATGCATTTTAAATAAAAGCACACATTCTACTCATGTAAAAACATGCTGATTCCCGGACACCCGTGGGCCAGATTGAGAAGGCGATTGGGTCGCATCTGGCCCACTGCCCTTAGGTTGCCTACCCCTGGACTAGAGCGTGGTGCTGATAATACCAAGGTTGCAGGTTCAGTCCCCATCAGGGACAGCTGCATATTCCTGCATTGCAGGTGGTTGGACAAGATGATCCTCACGGTCCCTTCCAACTTCATGATTTCTGGTATTTTGGATATGTTTTCAGTGACTAAGATGCTCTTGTGTTTCATTCCCTAATCTAGCTTTTCTTTGGTGAATTCAGTCTTTCATAGACCTCAAGACCTCTCCTTTGCACTGATAGGAAATACTCCCACAAAAAAATCTGTTGCATACTCAGTATTATACTGATAGCATATTGACTCTGCCAGACTATTTCAGTTAATGTTTTTTTTGTTCTCTAAATAAGTATGTCTTGCTCAGACCTAATTGAGGAGGCTTACTGCAACCATGGCCAGGTGCCATTTGGGGGCACTGCTACCCCAGCAGCGTTGTGGCGCTGAAAAGTACCTCAAGGGTCATCTAGTCCAGCCCCCTGCAATGCAGGAATCTCAACTGAAGCATCCACGACAGATGACCACCCAACTTTGCCTGAAAGCATCCAATGAAGAGGAGTCCACCACCTTCTAAAGGAATCCATTCCACTGCTGAACAGCTCTTACCATCAGCAAGTTCTTCCTGATGTTTCATTGAAATCTTTCTTGTAACTTGAAGCCACGGGTTCAGTTCCTACCCTCTGGAGCAAGCAAGAACAATTGAAGGTGGCTGTCATGTCTCCTCTTTCCCAGGCCAAACATACACAGCTGCCTCAACCCAGTCCGATAGCCTTGCCATGCCACTGGAAAACTACCCTTCAGATAGGCACCAATTGTGCTTCTTACTGTACACCACTTTGGTGTTGCTTTAACGAGATACGGTATATATGGCAAACAAATATGTGGTATATTTTAAATAAAAATGGTCAGAACTGGCCTCCCTTAGGAAGAAGTTGTTATTCTGTTCATTCTTCCTATTTTTTGGGAAAGGGATTTTCCTGTCATTTTAGGATTAAGAAATAAGGATACATTGCAATGATTTCCTTGGACTTCCTTTCTTTTGTTCTTAACGTACTCTCAAGACTTCCCACCTTCATTCAAGCAATTTTAGTATCTTGTTCTCTTTGATATTAGAGAAGAAATGTGACGAGAAAACCACCTTTTCGGATGGTTCAACTGGGCAGCTGAACACTGAGCAGCATTTGAATAAAGGAGGTTCCCACCTAACTTTGGGGTTAGACGTTGCAGGTATGCTTCCTGTAAAGAAGAATTGCATAAAGTATGTTAATGCCAGGAGCAATAAAACTTGATTTTAGTTCCTACATGTCAATGAAAGTATGTGCAGCTTGTGAACATTTAACAAAGTAAAGAAAGAAAAGTCCCTTGAATCACACCTTCATTGGGCTGATGTTAAAATCACGAGATGGCACACAAACTCCCCCCCCCCCATCGAAAAACCCTATGTTTTTAATTTTATAATTGCAATGAGATTTTTTAATTTTATTTTTAGTTGTATTTTAATGGCTTCTAACGCAATTGTGAGCCGCTTTGGGTTTGCTGTGAAAGGCAGCAAATAAATCAGGGGTGGGGAAATTGCAGTCCTCCACATGTTGTAATTCAGCAACTCCCAACGTCCCTGACCACTCGCCATGTTGGCAGGATGGATGAGAATTTGAGTCCCACAACTTCTAGAGAACCAGAGGCTCACTAACCCCAATATCTGGGTCAAGATTAAATAAATCTGTGAGTCACTATTGACTCATTGAGTTAGTTTTGACTCACACATGATTTGCTTACCTTGTACATGTTAAATTTCATTTTTGTTATCGTTTCGAAGCATTGCACATCCATCACTAAGGAGGAAACTTTTCCTACAGCTTAACATCAGTGTGTATTAAGAGATGTTGGGGGCAGTATGCAAATAAATTGCTGTGCTAGCAAAACAGGATCCCACCTCCTCCAAAAAGGGGGAAACCCCAAAAAACCCTAACAAGGAACATTTTTAATTTTGCTTCATCTGTTTCAGACGGCTACATATAGGATCCTGTCCTTATGTGCCTTGCCTTGTGCTTTTTAACAGGAGGAAACAGTGCCTGTGTGACTGCTGACCCCTCCAAAAAAATGCCCAGCTCCCTAAAGGAGAGCCGTAACCAAATAATCCGATCAGCCTACCTGAGTGACCTCAAGGTGGCTCTGGACCACAGCAGCTTCAGCAGTTTCTTTTCAGCACTGTCAGCATACAAGAAGACTGATGACTACGATGCCATGGTGTCTGTGGTTGCAGCCCTCACCACAGAGAAGCCAGAACATTTCCATCTACTACAAAGCAAGTATCTGCCTGATTGTTTCTCAGGGTGTCTTGCTGCCTGCATAACTCTGCTCTTTCCACCCACACATTACTAAGCCTGTTCCTCGGTGTGGTGGGGCAGTGAGTTCAGTTCCCATCGCTGACAACAGCCATGGCTGAACTTCTTTATGGCACATCAGTATCAGATACGGATGGGGGAGAAGTTTAGCCCGGTTTGCATTTTGATCCGAATTTATTTCATTTGCACTTCCTGAAACAGTTCGCGGATTGAAACACCTCTAGCCTTTGAAATTCACCTTTCCAACCAAAAGCATGCTGGAAAATGCGTATGTTAAGGGCAATAGTTCATATACAGTGAAGGCTCTTGCTTTGAATGAGAGCCAGTGTGGTGTAGTGGTTAAGAGCAGTAGACTCGTAATCTGGGGAACCGGGTTCGCGTCTCCACTCCTCCACATGCAGCTGCTGGGTGACCTTGGGCTAGTCACACTTCTCTGAAGTCTCTCAGCCCCACTCACCTCACAGAGTGTTTGTTGTGGGGGAGGAAGGGAAAGGAGAATGTTAGCCGCTTTGAGACTCCTTCGGGTAGTGAAAAGCGGGATATCAAATCCAAACTCTTCTTCTTCTTTGATACCAACAGGCAGGGAGTTCCAAAGTGTGGGTGCTGCCACACTAAATAATCGAGTTCTTACAAATGCAGGTATTGATTTGGATAGACAATAGTTCCGCTAATAAGCTCATCAACCTCCAAGAAGGTAAAAGATTAAGTACCATGCGGAAGAGGCACTCTTGTTTTTTCATCTCACTAGATTACTTTAGAAGCACCTTTACACTCAGACGAGTTGACTCAACAGGCCAGCTCTGGATCTTGTACAGTCATCCTTGGCACTACACATATTTAACCAGAAAATTGCAAGGCTTCAGACTTGTCCTGGTTCCCAAGAGGATTTCCCCAGCATGTGTTTTTTGGGGGGCAGACAAGAATGCAATCATTTTTGCTGCTCTTTGTGTGAATATGACATTCAATGAGTCTTTCTGACTAGTAAAATGATTCAGCCACAGTAGCTGGAAACCAGAACACGCTGGATTTAGTGACCAGGGTTTTTGTTGTTGTTGTTGTTGGTCTTTATCATTTTGAAGTAAAATGTTTTCCCCATTCCCCTGGAATTCCCTGGTTTATAACAAGCTGGCTCCAACTGTGTGTGCACGTCATTATTTGTTTATGTTCACAGGGTTCTCCATGTTTGTGCGCCCCCATCACAAAAAACAGTTCAGACAGATGTGTAAAGAGCTAACTGGAATGAGTTGCCCTGAGGAGAGTGAGGAGGCTCTGTTACCAGCACAGGAGGAGGGCTCCCTTGGTTTGAGGAACTCAAACTGCATGGTGGAAGAGAGTAAATTTCAGGATAAAGCTGCCAGCCCGACCCCAGGTTTGAGTTAATTGTTTCAGTACAGTTCCCCCTCCTCCCCAAAGAAGTGTGTTCCAGGTTTTCTTCTTTCCATCCACCAATAAGGGAACAAAAAAGAAGCTGCAGCCTTCTCCCGTTCAATGAATCAGCGGAATGTATCGGTGCACAAGATTAAGGATAAGATACAGCAGCCTGTTTTTTTTTGCAGTGAAATTTGCTGCTTAATAGGAAAAATGTGGCAGCCCCCACCCTGCTACATCAAGCAAAAAGGGGCAGCAAATGTGGACTCTTTGTTTGCTCACCAGATAAAATTAAATTATTGCTCATCAGACAACTAAGGAAGAATGAGTTAAGGATTAGCTGTAGCCACAAATCTCACCCAGATTTTTAGATTGTGAGTATACTATTATAAAACAGCCAGAGCAGGCTGACGAAAGCTGAAAGTGTCTGAAGCTGGCAGTTCACACTGCATCTGATGTGTTACATATTTTTGTTGACTCTAATGGTGCGGTGCCATAACGGATAACTTATTTTCAATGACACATCTAGGCTGAAGTGTTCTTATCCACTGCCCCCCCCAAAAGATAGTTTCCTGATTACTCATCCAGAGAATACAGATGCTTTGGTGTTGCCCCACCTACCAGAAGGAGGCAGAGCAGTTTGCAAGTTTGACTCCTCCGTAAAGATGTTTTCATCTTCCCAGACCAGTCCTATCACACTCTTCTTTCACACTACAACATAACAGCTACAACAGCTACCTAAAAGCAATTCACAGCCCCAGATCAATCCCGTCTCATGGTACAAAACAGGTTCTGTGGTGGAACCTTTTCCTTTTCTCGGAAGTGTATGGTGGGCATTCTATCCAACACTGCTTCTTCAGGTAGTATCAGTGTAAATTATATCATTTTGCTTATACAGTGGTACCTTGGTTTATGAACATCTTGGATTAAGAACATCTTGGGTTAAGAACGCTGCAAACCCGGAAGCAGGTGTTTTGGTTTGTGAACTTTGCCTTGGAATAAGAACATGTTTCGCTTCCTGTTGAGTGTGTTCCATTTGTAAATTGAGTCCCCCGCTGCTATGGGAAAGCACGACTTGGTTTAAGAATGCTTTGGTTTAAGAGCAGACTTCCAGAACGGAATAAGTCTGTAAACCAAGGTACCACTGTAGTTGTTAATAACACTGGTTTTAGTTTGTTCTTTGAACTGTGCCCTGGGTTTAGTCGTGTTGGCTTTTGTGTTCAAGGAGAAAAATGTTCCTGCTCTTCGTATTAGCATTTGTGTCCTCCTGTCTCTCTCCCAGCAGTGGTTATCCCATTGGGCAGCCAAGATAGTTTTCATCCCAAATCCAAAACTGAAGCCCAGTTAAACTGGACCTAAATAAACCCAGTCAGTTGGGCAGGGTACAAATAATAAATTATTATAAATTATTATTATTATCTGAGTTAAACTGGAGTCGATTGGCCATCCCTCTCTTGAGTGTCCAGGAAAGGAATGTTGTCCATCAGCCCTGTAGTTATTTAAATTGTGGAGCAAGTACCATGTGTCCTAATCCTGGAGGATGGGTGGTGTAAATAAGCAATAAATAAATAGAAGAAAAAACTGCTCATACATAGTTGCGTGTGCTTTTTGAGATGTAACTGTAAGATCTCTTCTGCAGGTTCCTCCAAGAGTGAGATGCTAGAGAAGATCCTAACTAATGCCACCCCTATAAGTAACTTGGAATCACAGAACTCCAAGGGAGGTCCAAGCAGTGTCCGCACACCCATGGATTCTGACAGCGTGCCCATCTCACCATTAAGGGGTATGTAAAATTGGATCAGGTAGAAGCCCTTCTTCCTTCAAAAGAAAGGATACCTCAACTGCATCAGAAATACACTATGAATGCAGTAGCTCAATGGCAGGACATATGCTTTACATGCACCAGATCCCAGTTTCAGTGTGCTGTACCATCAGCTAAAGGATCTCAAATTTGAAGGCTGGGAAATATTTGGTTACCTAAAGCCTTGGAGAATGTATGAGTCAAGAACAGACAGTATCAAATTGGATGGGTTAATGGCCTCATTAAGTAAATAGGAGCTTTATATATTCAGTTGTCTAGCTAAAGGCTTTCCAACCTTGCCACTAGCTGCTGTTGCCAAAATTTGAGAAGAAGACAATTCCATTAGTTAGTTCCTATCTGTGTTCATTCTGGCTTCTTCCCAGAAGAAGCTAGAGGTCAGAGTGTGTTTTCTCTGCTGTCCTCGGGGAACTATAATATCAAACAGCAATAAATCTGACAGCTTCTGTTGTACGCATTTTATCTGTGCAAAAAATGCCATTACTGTGTAGGGGGCAGTATTTCAGCTGCCAAAAGGAGTCCGTCTCTTAACAGTCACACACTTTCTCAATTTTCCAGAAGGGTTCCAGTGTGGAAAATGCAAATCTGAGCATGGTGTGCCTTTTAAATGCCAGCTGTGCGACTTCACTTGTTGCAAATTGTGCTGGGAGAGTCTCCTAAAGGTCGGTTTTGCTTGTCCAAGTTTTGCTTTCTCCTTTCCTCAAAACAACATTGTCTGATAGGTTTCTCTGTTAACTGGTAGAGCAGCTACTTCTTAATATTATAATGGAGCCATTTTCCCAGTCATAGCTGGCAGGGTTAGTGTCAGATTGGCAGTGTGTCACAGCATCACAGCCTTGTCCCTCCTGGTAAGCCGTAGTAACAGTGTGATCCTGCTGCATCCTGCCCTGCTGACCACTACTGGCCATTACTTACTTTCCCTGCCTCCAAAGATGTGTGACTTGCACATTTTAAAATCTGTTTTCAACTGTGGAGTTAGATTCAGGTAGGTAGCCATGTTGGTCTGATGCAGTAGAAATATATATGAAAAATTAAAAAAAATGTCCAGTAGCAGCTTAGAGACCAACTAAGTTTGTTCTTACTCAGGGGTATACAACCTAAGGCCTGTGGGCTAGATGTGGCCCAATTACCTTCTCAATCCGGCCCACAGACAGTCCAGGAATCAGCGTGTTTTTACATGAGTAGAATGTGTGCTTTTATTTAAAATGCATTTCTGGGTTATTTGTTGGGGCACAGGAATTTGTTCATCCCCCCCCCCCAAAAAAAAATAATAGTCCAGCCCACCATAATGGTCTGAGGGACGGTGGACCGGCCCACGGCTGAAAAAGGTTGCTGACCCCATTCTTATTGGACAATTTTTCAAAAATATTTTTTTTATATATTTCAACTGTGGAGTTGTTACAGTTTTCCTCTGCCAGAAAAAAATGGGTTGTTCTTGAGGTCCATTGCAGCCACAGGCGTCCTCTCTCTCGTGAGGCAGTGGCACAAACAGCAATGCACAGAGCTTTCAGAAGGTACCAATAGCACCTGGTCATTCAGTTTTATTCAGGGGGTGCATGGCAGAGAAGGACTATGTGGTTTTCCATGTTCCTGCTTTGGAGCACATGAATCAGTCATCTGGTTACGCATTGAAATGGTATGGGTTGCAAGCCTTAATCTCTTGATCGGTTTAAATTGTATGAAATTACAGTTGAAAAATGTTCCCCGTTTCATGGGCCTTAAAGCAAATTAAGTATATGCAAATGCAATTTGAGCTATCATTGTTCCGGTGAAGCTGATTAATGAGAGAAGATAGGATGACTGAGGGAGCAGCAAGTACAGGGAGTTAGCCGCATTTAATTATGGAATTGCAACAGTTCCAGAGAAAGAAAACCACCAGAGTTGGCAGTGATCCATTATGCTGATTTGAAACAGTGCTTGTTGAGTAGGGGCTCCTGCCAACCTCCCACCCCCCTTCCTGTTACATCTCACCCCAAACCCTCATCTCCTTACAGCACTTTTACATCCAATCCCCATCCCCTTCTACCTGCCACCTCCACCCCATTGCCAATCCCCATCCCTGCACAAGCTCCCTGAAAGTTCACCCCAAACTCCTCCATGTGCCACAGCTCACCCAGAACTTCCCCGTCCCTCAGAGTGTGAAGCCAACCCCCTTTCTTACAGGAGTAATGTGTCAGGCATGATTGCAGTGTACCCTGGGTCTTGAACCAGGCAGCCCTGGAAGCCAAAACTTAGCTCTTCTTGGTCTCACCAAGGCATGTAGGTCATCAGGATGTATCAAGCCAGCTCTCTGCCCCTTTTGGGCACCAACAGGGTAGTAAGAGAAAGCATCTAATCATCAAAGTGAAATGAGGCCTATGCAGGTTACCAAATAACAGTGAGCAGCATGTGGAATTATGCCTTCGGAAAGTTCTCCCTGACAAGTTAAATACCTGTGAGTTGGGTCCTTGAAGCATTCATTGTCTTCCATGAAGTGCCAACAAAATAACACACGTGGTCATGCAGCATGGCCAGTTTGCAAAAATCAGCTAACGTTTCCCCTGATGGGAAGGAACCTGACTCAGACATCATCAGGGGGTGTGGGAGGCAATGCCAATGAAAGCAGTGAGGTCAGCAACTGTTACCCAGAACCTCAGTGAGTTTGCTTCTTTAACACCTTTGGAACGTTTTTGCTTCCTCCTTTCCTAGACTGGGATTGCATCATTGAAGCAGGAATTTAGGAATTGAGCTCTAAAATCCAGAGTTGGGCAATGCCTTTTATTAGAACTAACCAAGTGTGGTGTGGTGGTTAAGAGCGGCAGACTCGTAATCTGGGGAACCGGGTTCGTGTCTCCACTCCTCCACATGCAGCTGCTGGGTGACCTTGGGCTAGTCACACTTCTCTGAAGTCTCTCAGCCCCACTCACCTCACAGAGTGTTTGTTGTGGGGGAGGAAGGGAAAGGAGAATGTGAGCCGCTTTGAGACTCCTTCGGGTAGTGAAAAGCGGGATATCAAATCCAAACTCTTCTTCTTCTTCTTCACAAATGTGTGGCAGTCTTTTGAGTTCGACCAAAAACAAAGTGAAGGGGAAATGTGTGTCAGCCTTTATAACTTTTTAATTAGAATAATCAGTAAATAACCTGTCGGATAAATAAATGATTCAGTAATAAATCCATAAGGCACCCAATCAAAGTCTAGTGTGTAACCCCTATCTGTCCCAAACTTTAAATAAAATATGCAGGTTCATGAGATAAACGAAGAGCAGAAGATACTTAGAAATCAAACTCTTAACTAAAGTCAGATTATCCCCCTCAGTTGGGCCAAGCGTTTCTATTCTGCAAGCTTTGCATTGCTTCTCTATTGTGGCTTATCGCTCTATGAAGTTCATTAAAAGAGTTTAACCTTCGAGTGGAGAAGCCATTCTGCAATTCTTGGCTTTAAGGAAGCAGGTTCTTAGATTTGGCTTTTAAGTACATGACTGGCCCATGTGTGCTTTGCTTTTATTTACTAAACTCGGTGCTGCTGCCCCTGCCTGTCCCGCTCACCAACCCTGCTTCCCCCCCCCACCTGACCAACCACCCCTCCCTTTACCCCTGACCTATCCTCTGTCGCCAAACCCCTTTAAATGAGGGGGGTGCTTTAGAGAGTCATTTCCAAAACTGCTCTCTGAAGTGCCTCCCTCACCCGTTAAACCTCTCTGGGGGCGCATGTAATGGGGTGGGGGTGGGGAGGCGCTTCAGAGCATACTGTTCTCTGAAGCATCTCTCCCCCTCCCCATTAAATCTTCCTTCCCCAGATCTTGGAAGCAGAATGAGTGGTGTAATTTGGGTTAATCATGTGTGAGTCAGATGTATAAGTTCTTGGCAGGATGGTCAAACATCTTTATTGTTCTTAGTGGAGTTGCTCATGTCGAATATAAGTGTTGGGCAGCGTCCAATTTTTTCCTGTTTTCTGCTTCACCCCCACCCCACCCCTCAGGTTGCCAAGAAGTGCCCGGAATGCAAAGTTGATACCAAGAAGATACATCTATCTATGAATTATTGGCCAGATCCCCAGTGAGAGAGGTATACATTGAGGCAAAAAATAGCCCAGGACCATGGAAAGGAAGCAAAGTGTACATTTGTTTTAAGCAAGCTGCTCTTTGTTCTCTGGGCTGATGTTGCCACCTCATGTCGCCACCCTGAAGTTCCTCCATCAGAAGAGATTTTCAATGCGGAGCAGAAGATTGGAGAAGCAGCATGGTCTTCACGATGACAAATGGCAGCAGAAGGTGAAAGGACAGAGTAATCTTTAGGATTACAGTTACCCTGATTCTCTCAAACATTCCAACACTTTTGCAGCTGTTGGGCTCTCAGAATGACATTTTTACACAAAAGCATAAAATCATTTTTCTTATAACAGTCTCTTCAGTGAGGCATGATAATTATGGCTTGTCTCCCTATGGACGGTTTGTGGTTTCCATGCCTGCTTTGTAAAAGCAATCAGTTTGCAGGGGCTAAAAAAACTCTTTGATGTGTTACCAGGCCTTGTGGTGTATTTGCCAGCTGCCTACCAAAAGAGTTCAGAGAAACTGACCAAACGAAAACCTCAAATTGAGGTGGATTGTCTGCTCATTAGAAGGCTGTGCATATTGATAGTCAGCTGTCAATTTTGATAGTCATTGTAATTTTGGTGAGTCCTGAGCTGGTGCTCAGGCTACTTAAATAGAAAGCCTCTGAATTTCGCTACTTGTGCATCGTGTCGGAAACTTCTGCTGATAAGAAGGGATTCTGCTCTACTCTGCTTTCTGATGCTTCAGAAGGATTTCTGCAACAACCTATTGGTTCTGTTGCAATAAATAGAAAATAAATGGAATAAATTTTAAGTACATTAAGTGCTTTTATATTTTTATAAACTGCAAGTATTTTTGTGAATTGAAAAATTGCCTCAGTTTTCAAAAGTGGGAAATAGTACGTGTTAAACTATGTCAATAAATAAAAAATGCATTTGCCATGTGGCTTCAATATCAGCATTCCAAAAATTGTGGACAGCATCCAGTGATGGCCACCCACTTGCACAATGGATTTATGCTTGTACAACCGGACTCCTGGTTTCTCTTTTCCCCACTCCAGCCCTCTACATAACAAAATTAACAGTTTTTTTGTTTATGGTGTGTCACTCAGCAGTAAAGCATGTGGGTTAGTAATCATGGCTTCAGAGGTAAAGCTAAACAAATGGGGTTGCCTTCACTTACTGAAAATAATGCAGGGTTTTGTGGGAGATCACTACATACGGAAGAAAAAAAAATGTGTATGGAGCAACTGATGAAAGGAAACACGGAATATTTTAAGACTACTGAATTCTAGGGAAACAATTATTTGAGGAGGGTGAGCACAGCCTTCCAAGGCCTTAGGCATCTCTTACACTAAAATTTAGGACTCCTGGGCATCTGTTTGGTGGGCAGGGGATCAGTGCTGGAGTTAAGGCTACAGTGAATGATAGTGGATGGGGAGCCAGTCTGTGCAGCACCTCTGATTCAAAGAAGTCTCTGTGCAAATAACAGTCCTTAACCACGAGAAAGGCTAGAACAATTAAGAGTCCTGTGCTTTCTGGCTACAGACCATCTCCACCTCTGCTGACCGAGAGCAGTGGGATCAATTATGCAAGGGTGTCAGGCTAGAGCACGCCAGTGAACTCTTGCAGCTATCTGACTTGGACGCCAGCCCAGATCTGCAAGGGAGGACTGATAAGAGAGCTGCAGAAGAAAGCGAAGGAGGGGGTGCGCAGCTCAGAGAGACAGAAGACACATTGGAATATAGTTCTTCAGAGACTGATACCCCACCCCTCAGCCTGCAGGAGCGTTGAAGGAGTGGGTTACAAGATAGGGGGAAGTTGACGTTACGTAAGCGATGTCAGAGGGTGGGGTCCTCACGTGGTGTTAAAGGAAGAAGAAGAAGAAGAGTTTGGATTTGATATCCCGCTTTATCACTACCCGAAGGAGTCTCAAAGGCGGCTAACATTCTCCTTTCCCCTTCCTCCCCCACAACAAACACTCTGTGAGGTGAGTGGGGCTGAGAGACTTCAAAGAAGTGTGACTAGCCCAAGGTCACCCAGCAGCTGCATGTGGAGGAGCGGAGACGTGAACCCGGTTCACCAAGATTACAAGTCTACCGCTCTTAACCACTACACCACACTGGCTCTGCTGAATGACAATGCCTTCAAACCCCATAACCAACTGCAGAGATCAGAAGGACCATTCTACTGCAAAACAATAATGAAGTTGTTGAGGGTTTAAAGCTGCTTGTGATATGCATGCATTAAGAATGGGGTGTGTGTCATTTTGTTCATATTTAAAGGCCAAACTGCCTAAATCTCACGAACTGAAAGACATCCACTGCACTATTCAAACTTATCTGAATTTTGTGATGCAGTTCGGCAACCAAGTAATTGTGCAAGGATCCATATGGTGGGATATAAAGTGTGCATAAACATTTGCATGTTAGTGAAAATAATGTTGCATTAGGGGGAACCGCTTTGCAAAAATGTGCATATTGGGCAAAAGTGTATATATTGGGAGAAATGTACACTACAGTACTGGCGAATTTTCAAACTGATGTGGAGAACTGAACTTTAGATTGGAAAAATGAACAATTCAGAAACCAAAACTGGCCTATTCGTGCATCCGTGGCACACACACAACCTTCCACATAAACATAGTCTAGTCTACTGAATGACTGACCAAAAGCAACTCTTCTATGAGGAAATATTTTGGCACTGGAGAATTAGTAGTTTCTAGTAGTGTTTGCTTTCCATATTCATGGGAGATAGCGCCAATTTACTCAACAATAACTCACTTGCTATCAGCTGCCCATTCCATTGTGCTCAAGGCTGGAAAGATGCTTCTATGAACTCTATTACAAACTGATTTTCCAAAGCCTTATTTATTGCCACATCAGAGAAGTTGACCCACCAACTCAGGACTCACTGTCCAGTAGTTTTCATGTAGCTTATTTAACAAGATGGCCACGTGGGTTGCAAGACCCAAGGCATTCTACAGTATGTATGTGTTTGCCTGGTACATTTATTTTACAGTGGTGCCCCGCTAGACGAAAATAATTCGTCCTGCGAAAATTTTCGTCTAGCGGGTTTTTCGTCTAGCGAAGCGGCAATGGGAGCCGCGCTTTCGCTAGACGAAAAAAAAAAGACGAAAAATTTTCGTCTTGCGAGGCAGCCCCATAGACTTTTTCGTCTTGCGGGGCAGCCTCCCGCTAGACGAATGCCTTCGTCTAGCGAGGCATTCGTCTAGTGGGGCACCACTGTATATCTTAGACCTTATAATTCTCATAACAGAGATGAAATAAAATATTTCACAGGACCGGGCCAATGATACTAAAGGCTAAGGTTGATAGCTAATTTCCCAGCTAATGCAGAACAGCTGGGTTTGTAAAAAGTCCCTTGGTATCGGCACTCCCAGCCACTTGACTTCCTCGTCATCACTGCCAGAGTTATATATCAACTGCCTCTCTTTAGGATGACAAAGCGGTATTTTAAAGGAAGTTGCTTATAAGGGCCTCCAAATCATAATGTCTCAGTCATGTATTCTAAACAGAACGCCTATGAAACCAGATAGAATCATTCTGACACGTGTGGCCCCTTTCCAGACAGTGTCTCTTTATTTTTAGACCTCTGACAGGATTGACACGGTGGCCTAGTTCTCATGAAGTGGTAAATCTGTCACCTTGACTGCAATGCATCAGGTGGCTCACATGGTTTAATGCTCCCCATTCTGATAATCTGAAAATGATCTTTAAAAATAAAACATGCTTGCCTGTAGAAAACCAGTGTGTCAGTGGGAGAAGACAGGCTAGAACCCTCCTCCTAGACATGCTAGTTTTCTATGCAAAAGGACAGGGGCAATTATGAAAGAGCATTCCACCACACGCACCCTCACTACAATCTGACATTGGAGAGCCCTGCCAAAACAGGTTGATAGGAAGAACTAGGTTCCATTCAGTCTGTCTCAACAGAAATCAGTAGGTGTCATGGACTTCTATGAGGAAGGAAGCAATAAGGCTGCAATCCAGATGATGGGGGTAGCAAACCTGCAGCTGGGAATGGTACCTCGGGTTAAGAACTTTGTTTCAGGATGAGAACAGAAATCGCATGGCGGCGGCAGCAGCAGCAGCAGCTGTGAGAGGCCCCATTAGCTAAAGTAGTACCTCAGGTTAAGAACGATTTCAGGTTAAGAACGGACCTCCGGAACGAATTAAGTATGTAACCAGAGATACCACTGTAAATTCAGGAGAGCAAGTCAAATTGGGGGAAATTGCATGGCAGGGGAAGTTGTGTGTGTGTGTGCACACGCTAAAATAAAAAGGCACTTCTGCCGTGATCCAATTTGAGTCACCCCACATTTAACTAACAGTAGAAACCATCAGGAGACAGATCAATGTCACAGATCTATGGCATCTTACCATACTTTGCCCTTCCTAATGGTTACTATATGGAAACAAAAAAGGTAATGGGACCCCTGACTATTAGGTCCAGTCGCGGACGACTCGGGGGGTTGCGGCGCTCATCTCGCATTACTAGCTGAGGAAGCCGGCTTACAGCTTCCAAGTCATGTGGCCAGCATGACTAAGCCGCTTCTGGCGAACCAGAGCAGCGCACGGAAACGCCATTTACCTTCCCGCCGGAGCGGTACCTATTTATCTACTTGCACTTTGACGTGCTTTCGAACTGCTAGGTGGGCAGGAGCTGGGACCGAGCAACGGGAGCTCACCCCGTCGCGGGGATTCAAACCGCCGACCTTCCGATGGGCAAGCCCTAGGCTCAGTGGTTTAGACCACAGCGCCACCTGCAACCCCTCTATGGAAATACACGGCTTAATTGTCACGCCATTTCTATGCAATCATTACGCTGTGGAAAGGTTTCAGGGTGAAACAGTCTCTGCTCTCTAAAGAACTGCCTTCCAGTAGACTGAAGGGGCTTCTAGTGACAACGGTCCCAATGGAAGGGCTTCCCTTCAGCCCTGCCTAGCTAGGAGGCAGAAGGCTGCTGGCCAACTTCTGGAATCCCAGCTGTTGTGACACTGCTTGACTAACTTCAGCGGTTGGTTTCTTTTTCAAGAGAGGCGCTCTCTTGGGCAAGGACTTCATTCTGCCCCACCTCAGAGTCCAAGGGACACAGTGTTGTGGAGGATGACAGAGCATTCCTGCAGAGCCACTGCTCCCTTGCAAGATTGGAAAGCAGCCATCAAAACAAGAAGCATGTGGGCACTGGGCACGAATCTTCTAGCTGTGTACCATCCCCTCAAGGTGGGTAGGGAACTTTGTGGCAGGGCAGAGTTGGTCGGGTCAGAGGGTGGCAGGACGCAATGGTAGCATTAAGGCCTAGCCTTGGAGAAAGAACAAAATGGAGAGTTGTGGTAGCTTCTGGGCTAACCTCTCCTAAGCAGCCACCCTGTTCCATGGGGAAATCTGCTGCCCTGTTGCCCAGAAGCTAAGGCAAATATTGGAAATGGATCTGCACTTAAATAAATTCAAGCATGTGGGCTGTAAAGGTAAAGGACCCCTGACAGTTAAGTCCAGTCGCGAATGACTCTGGGGTTGTGGCACTCATCTCGCTTTACTTGCCGAGGGAGCCGTTGTTTGTCCGCAGACAGTTTTTCTGGGCCATGTGGCCAGCATGACTAAGCCGCTTCTGGCAAAACCAGAGCAGCACACAGAAACACCGTTTACCTTCCCGCCGGAGCGGTACCTATTTATCTACTTGCACTTTGACGTGCTTTCGAACTGCTAGGTTGGCAGGAGCTGGGACCAAGCAACGGGAGCTCACCTTTCGCAGGGATTTGAACTGCCAACCTTCTGATCAAGCCCTAGGCTCAGTGCTTTAGACCACAGCTTCATGCAAAAAGGTTTCTCTGCCTTCTCAGGTTTTCAAGAGAAAGAACTGTTTGTATGGTGTGTTTTTTTGCATGCAATTAAAGAGTGCATTCCAATAAAAGAGTGGGCAGTTAATCCTTCTTCCCTGACATAGGCCTTCATTAATTTACTGTACTGCGAAACGGAGGACCAGTCAGAAGCCTGGAGAATTCATGAATTTTTAGACCAAATATAGGACTGGCAAGAAAGGAAAGCTGTCATGTAAAATAAAACATTTGGCCTATTTGCCCTCAGAGAACTAGATAATGGCAAGCTCTCCAAATCCAGAAGTTGTTCCAGATGAAACAAATTTGACAGGGTGCAGAGCCATGCTTGCTTTTGAATCTACCCCAGGTGAGGGTAGAAAGTTGTCTCACCACTGAATTCTCCATGACAATACTGAGTAAAGTTCTTCCCTCTCTTCTTCCTGCCTGAATATACCTGTTCTTGGAAGGAGTTTACTTTCCTGGTTGTCAATGGGTTTTAAGCCAGAAAGAGTTCCCTCTTGCTTCCTGCTGCTTCTCCCACATTGAGGAAATGATTCACTTTCTCTACTTTTCACACCTATCCTGCTACTGCAGCTACTCTCTCCTCACAAACTTACCCTCTTCTTTGTAATTTGCAGAGGAGGTACTGGTAAATGCATCCAAAACAACTGTGAGGCTCAGCCAAAAAAACCCAACAAAAAAATATTCTGAAAACCACCAGGGGTCAGCTAAGGATACATACCCAGATTTCTCCAGTAAAAAACCTGAGCACACCAGAATCACCTTTTCCCTCTGCAGCATGAGGGTAGATTTGTCACAGAAATGTACATTTTGGCCACTCAGCCAAAATCAGTTCCTCGGAACAACCAGAAAGCCTTTTTCGCATTTGTGGTGGTGGATTTCCAGAAAACCAGGAACATTGTCTGGTTCCAGCAATTCCAGCCCTAAGGTTCTATTCACTTAACTCTAAATACTGTGTCAGAGGCTGTCTGCAACTGGGAATGGTCAGAGGCTTGGCATAGCTAACCTTGTTTCTCTCAGCCTGTTTAAATGCTGAGTTGCAAGGGCACAAGTACTAAAAAAAACGCAAACAAACCATAATCTTGAAAAATAATTTCCCATGAATTTCCATTCTCAGGGTTTCCAGCATAGGTGGGAGTCTTTCTGCTCATATTTTAAAAGTGAAAACCTGATATTCAGGAGTGCATGCCTGTGGCCTGTGGTTTGTCCTTTACCTGAAGATCATAGAATCATAGAATTGTAGAGTTGGAAGGGACCCCCAAGGGTCATCTAGCGCAGCCCCCTGCAATAAAGGAATCTCCACTAAAGCATCCATGACAGATGGCCAAACAACCTCTACTTAAAAACCTCCAAGGAAGGGAGGTCCACAACCTCCCAAAGGAGACCGTTCCACTGCCAAACAGCTCTTACTGTCAGAAAGTTTTGGTGATGGGTGATATTCCCCATGAGGATGACATGAGGAAGGAAGAGGCAGAGGTCCACTAAAGTCTTTGGCCACGTCTCCAGGAGAAGAACTGATCCCTTTCACTAGATCAACCCTGCCTGTGGTTGGGGATAATTTGGTCCTTGTGTTCCTCTCATGCTAGTTTTCCTCAGTCCCAAATTTCCTTGGATTCCTTTGTCTTCTTGGTCCATCTATGTATCCTGCGTGTTTGGGATAGAAACACGCAGAAGAGCCCTGGTGGATCAGACCAATGGCTGATCTAATCCAGCACCCTGTTCTTACAGAGACCAACCAATACCTGCAGACCCTCCAAGTGTCCCTATTTTCCAGGGACAGTCCTGGATTTACAGAGGCCGTCCTGGTTCCTGATTTGATCCCGGAATGTCCCAGTTTTCCTTTTTCGTCCCCTCCATGTCTCTGAGAACAAGGAGATTAGTAACTATACAACCTTTAGAAGACATCTGAAGGCAGCCAACACGCAGAAGAGCCCTGGTGGATCAGACCAATGGCTGATCTAATCCAGCACCCTGTTCTTACAGAGACCAACCAATACCTGCAGACCCTCCAAGTGTCCCTATTTTCCAGGGACAGTCCTGGATTTACAGAGGCCGTCCTGGTTCCTGATTTGATCCCGGAATGTCCCAGTTTTCCTTTTTCGTCCCCTCCATGTCTCTGAGAACAAGGAGATTAGTAACTATACAACCTTTAGAAGACATCTGAAGGCAGCCTTGTAGGGAAGTTTTTCTTAATGTTTTATTCTGTTTATATATATATATGTTGGAAGCCACCCAGAGTGCCTGGGGCAACCCAGTAAGATGGGTGGTGTATAAATGATAAAATAATCATAATGGAATAGGACACCCCTATTTTCATAGGATAAATGTTGGAGGGTATCTGCTTGTGGGAAACCCGAAGCACAAGAGCACTCTCATCTTCTTTTGTCTTCCAGTAACTGGTATTCAGAAGCGTAGCTACCTCTGACCATGGAGGCAGAACAGAACCATCATGGCTGGTTCCATGGGAGGGAGTTCCATAATTTAACTATGTGCCACATGACGAAGTGCTTTCTTTTCTCTCTTTTCCATCAAGGCCATCCAAGTTCCATGGGAGGGAGTTCCATAATTTAACTATGTGCCACATGACGAAGTGCTTTCTTTTCTCTGTCCTGAACCTTCCAACGCTCTGCTTCATTGGATGCCCATGTGTCCAGGAGCGCTGTTTTATATATTGCCCATCCTCAAATGGCGCCAGCCTTTTTTTCACGCAGAAACTGGCGCTTGAGCACTTACCACCCTAGGCCCTTATCCCCCCTTCCCTTCCCAATTCAGAGGAGGTTTCAGTTAGTGTTCAGAGCTTCTTATGTTACGTAACCCACTGAGAATGCAAGCATGTGGCGGTTGAGAGAAGTCCTGACAGAAGGGAGGGCACTTGGTGAGTTCCTGCTGTTTCCCGCTCTTTTTCACTGTGCAGGGGAGAGCTCCATTTTAAATTCATGGCTTCTTCATCCATCACCATTGCCTCTCACCAAGATGGTAGCCTTGAAGGGAAACTTGCTAGGTTCCCTGCCTGTGGTTAGGAGCAGTATGAGTTCATCTAGCTCAGGAATCAGCAACCTTTTTCAACTGTGGGCCCGTCCACCGTCCCTCAGACCATGTGGGGGGGGCTATTTTTTTGGGGGGGGGTTGAACAAATTCCTATGCCCCACAAATAACCCAGAGATGCATTTTAAATAAAAGGACACATTCTACTCATGTAAAAACATGCTGATTCCCGGACATTCTGCGGGCCGAATTGAGAAGGCGATTGGGCCGCATCTGGCCCCCGGGCCTTAGGTTGCCCATAGTGTAGCTCTCTTTATAGGCTTGTCTTCTGTGATCCCTCACATCCTCTTATTCTGACCATTCTGACTCTGCGTTTTGAATTTTCCCACACACATTATATGCCACCATGTTTTTCTGCCTGTGTCTGCCTGCCTGTCTCTCTGTGTGTATTTGTCATTTTTCTAGGAAGCTGTTTGAATGCTTGCAGCATCTCTTTCTTCAGGGTGGCTTTGAAAGTCACAGTTGAGGTGTGGAGCTGTGTCAGGTCCAGTCAATACACTTGCTAAACAGGAATGCCATGGGCATAGCCAAGGGGGGGAGGAGCAGGGGGTAGTTGCCCCCCTAAATCAATACAAATCAACAAAAACCTGAGGTTCTGCCCCCTAACGAAACCCTGTCCCCCTTTCCAACAAAAATCCTGGCTACGCCCATGAGAAATGCCTTTTTGGCTTGGCCAGTGAGGCGCATGACTCATGGTGTTTTCCTTCTGCCCCTGAGCTCCATTTTGCACTGGTGGGTCCAGCATGCCTGATCTCCCCTGCTCTGCGGCAAGAGCTGCAAGGAGGGGCTGTTTGAGCAATGGAGGGTTTGTGCTGCATCTTACCAATAAACTGGCTCAACAGGAGCATCATGTAACATGCACTGCTGGTGTCTAGAGTTTTGCTCGGGTCAAGAGTGATCTTGCCTTCTCTGCTCCATTTATTTTGGCAGTTCCACGCTAATAACCCTGTGGGATCGCCTATTTCCCCTCTCACTGTTGTGTGAGAGACACTTCCTAATGTGCCAGTCTCCTTCCTGGGAGAAGGTGATTTTCCTAAATTTCTATTCTGGATTGGAAGCTTTATTTTCCAGAAGGTTATTTCCTCCTCATTCATTTAAGTCTGTGACGGGGGAGATTTTCTATGCACAAGGCAAAAGGAAACTTAGATCCAAAAGGCACAGATCGCCTTCAAGTTCTGTAGATTCTCTTCTTTTAATTTCCTCCAGGAGTTACTGTATTTACGCAAATCTAATGCACGCCTCAGTTTTCAAAACTTTGAAACCCTAAAAGTATTTGCTAGGTCAGCGGCGTTTTTCAACAATCGAAACTAGCATGCTATCAAATCTAATGCACACCCTAATTTTCACGACATAACAGGTGCACATTACATCCAAGTAAATAAGGTATCTTCCAGTTTACGGGGAACCAACAAGTAAGGCTGTTTGGACTGCTTCTACTTTGAGCTTACAGAGAAGCAGTTGGAATCTGCTCTTTCTCAAGGCAGACTTTCACCTTAATTTTTTTCCTGGCTCTCTGGCAAAGGCCAGATGGATTCTGCAGCCTGTGGTGCCTGAGCTCACATCATAATCCCTGGCTACACATCTAAAAGTTTCCCCCTTCTTCTCCCACCTAGCCACCTACAGTGTTTTCCCCGCAGAACATCAGTAATGTTTTGGAAGGCCGAGTGGACTCTTTCCAACACATCTAAGTGGTCTTGTTTTGCTTTGTTCTTGCCTTGATGACCGTTGTTAGGGGGTTTTTGCTCAGAGTTTCTCTGCCAGGGCAAAGGGAGATTATGCATGAAGGAGATTCATGAAGGGATTAATATAAAGTCAGAATGTACTGACAAAGTATCCCCTTGCTCTTTGTTTTTAGGGTTGCCAGGTCTGCTTCCAAAAAATAGCGGACAAGCGGGGGGGGGGTTTAAATTAAATTAAATTATATATTTTCTTACAAACATTTTAACACGTATTAAAATACCATTTCATCATAAAGCTTTTGAATAAAAAAGTCCACTATTTTGTGAAAAAAAATAGTGAACATAATGTGAAAAAAGTGGACTGTCCACTCAAATAGTGGACACCTGGCAACTCTATTGTTTTCCACCCCTCAAACACCAGGGGGACAGGTTCGAGGAGGGGGACTATGGCATAGCTGTCAACTTTTCCCTTTTCTTGCAAGGAATCCTATTCGTAATAAGGGAATTTCCCTTTAAAAAGGGGGGAAAGTTGACAGCTATGGACTATGGATTTATGTGGAATAATTATTGAGGAAAGGCCACATGGCCTATGTTATATTGCTGCTATTGTTGTGATATTATTACAAGCCGAACTGCAAAAGCCTCAGCGAGCGAGGCTCACATGACTATTGTGTCTGTTTTCATCCTGTGGGAAAGCCACTAGTCCTTCCAGCTTTCCCACACACGTGATGTTTTTGTATTGTACTATTGTATCTTACTTTCATTTCTGTCTCAGAGATGCTAGACGCTTTTATGGACAGCTCTGACTTCATGAGCTGGCTAGCAGAGACATATTCTGCATTTATCTGCAATAAAGTAGTTTTTAGCCTTAATGGCTTGTGTGTGTTGTTCTTCACGCTGGAGAGCAATCGCATATTATCAATGTGCCCCTGGACTCGAGTAGCCAGGAGGGCACGCAGGCTTCGTCCCTACCTGGGGTCAGTCTCACAACTTGCCCCCGCGGGACGTTTCATAACAGCTATATGGATTTTTAGTGTGTTCTCTCAGTGTCAAGGGGTTACAAGGAGATGCCCTCAAAACTTGTTGGCCTTTAAGTCAGGGGTGCCCAAACCTTTTCAAAGAGGGCCAGATTTGATGAAGTGAACATGTGTGAGGGCTGACCAAAGTTGTGCTTTTTTAGGATTGAAGTTGTTGAGCTTCTTTTTAGGATTTGACCTCAATAAATAAACTGCCACAGGGGTCAGATAAAACCTGCCCCCAGAACGGACTTTGGACATGCCTGCTTTAATTGATCTGTGTCACTTATCGCCCCCCTCAGAAAATCGTGAGACGTTTGGTGAGGAATCTCCTTGAAGTGGCAGTTCTGTGGGATCTCCTCTGGAGTTCCATGTTTATTTCTGCAGAGAAAACTGAGACACTTTTCTCCTCAGAACAGAAAAGGATGTGAGCAATCATGTGGGCAGAGACATGGGAGTTGCCCTCCAGCTGAGGAGTTTCCCGCTCTTTTTCTCCCCGAAGGTGCCAGAATATAAGGATTAAATTGCCTCCCTTTCGAGATCCGACTCTCTTTCTTTCTCCCAAGTCCTGAAAGGGTCAGAAGAGAATTTCCAAGGGCAATACTCCTCAGAGGGCCACAGTCCAACAAACAAACAGACAAATATTCCCTCAGGATTTCCCCCTGAGGATTCAAAAGGGCTTTGTTCCAAGGGAAGACCCTGTAATATATCAATGTGGAAGTATTTACAAAAGCAGTTAAATCTTCTACGTAGCTACAGTTTAAAATAAATTATAGAATTATTATTTTTTTTTAAATATAATTTTTATTATTTTTATACTAAACTACTACAATAATTCTTAAACAAACATTTTCATACATTTTCCATTTGGCTATCAAGCCGTGACTTCCATCAGTCCCTTCGAATGGTTTTCTAATTTTTAACTTAACATTATACTTCTTTAATCAACCATTGCTTACATTATCGAAAAAAAATTTCCCTTACTTTACTGTCCTACTTACAATAATAGTTCTACACATTCACTACAAAACTTCTTGAAATCCTATTAACGTATTCAAATGTAAATTGTCTTTCAAATAGTTCGTAAACTTTAACCAGTCTTTGATGAATTTCTGGTCCCGCTGCTCTCGGATTTTCCCCGTTAGTTTGTCCATTTCTGCATATTCAGTCAATTTCACTGTCCATTCCTCTTTCGTCGGTAATTCTTCTTGTTTCCATTTTTGTGCTAGAAGAATTCTAGCTGCCGCCGTTGCGTATTGGAAAAGTCTAATATCCTTTTTTTCAATGTCTGTACCTACAATACCTAACAAAAAGGCTTCAGGTTTCTTAACAAAATTATATCTCAACATTTTTCTTAACTCATGATATATCATATCCCAATACACTTTCACCTTTTTACATTCCCACCACATATGAAAAAAAGTACCAACATTTTGTTTACATTTCCAACACTTATTATCTGACTTATACATCTTAGCTAGTTTAACTGGGGTAATATGCCATCTATACATCATTTTCAATAAATTTTCTTTTATTGACGTACATGCCGTAAATTTCATTCCTTCCCTCCAAAGTTTTTCCCAGTCTTCTAGCATAATGTTATGTCCAATATCTTTTGCCCAATGAATCATCACCGACTTCACTTCTTCATCTTTTAAGTTCCATTCCAACAGCATTTTATACATCTTAGCAAGTACTTTAAAGTCACTATTAAGTACTTCAACTTCAAACTTTGATTTTATCTCGCTAAATCCTGTCTTTTTCATATCGCTTTTAAACATTTCATTAATTTGGTGGTACTGCAACCAATTATTGACATATTCTTTCACTTCCTCATATGGTTTTAACTTCCATTTATTACCTTCTTTTATAAGCAATGTCTCATAAGTTATCCATTTCTGACTCATATTGGTTTTTTTCAAACTGATTATTTCAATTGGGGATAACCACCATGGTGTTTTCCTTTCCAACAAGTTTTTGTATCTGTCCCATACTTCATAGAGTGACTTCCGGAAGATGTGGTTTCCAAAACTTCTGTGTACCTTTATCTTTTCTTGCCAAAGGTATGCGTGCCATCCGAATCTGTTATCATGTCCTTCCAGGTCTAAAAGATCTGGTTTCTTCAAATTTATCCATTCCTTTATCCAACATAGACAAGCTGCTTCATAGTATAACTTCAAATCCGGTAGGGAAAAACCTCCTCTTTCCTTACTTTCTGTCAATAGCTTAAATCTTATCCGGGGTTTTTTCCCTTGCCAGATAAATCTTGAAATTTTCTTTTGCCATTCTCTGAAAACAGCTGTCCCTTTTATTATTGGTATTGTTTGAAACAAGAATAACATTCTTGGTAGCACGCTCATTTTTACCGCTGAGATTCTTCCCAGTAGAGAAAGTTTCATCCTATCCCACACTTCCAGGTCTCTCTTAATTTTATTCCATGTTAATTCGTAGTTGTCTTGATACAAATTAATACTCTTAGGTGTTATCCATATTCCCAAATATTTAACTTTCTTTGCCACTTCAATTTGTACTTGTTGTTGCAGTTCCTGTGCTTCTCCATTTTTCATATTCTTAATCAAAATTTTAGTCTTTTTCCTATTAAGTTTAAATCCTGCGACTTGTCCAAATTATAAATTATAGAATTATGTCATGAGTCTGTGAGGAGTTTGAAGAGTTTCTGGGTGGATGAAACTGAAAGATGGGCTTATTCCTTTTCAATTTTCACGAGGCTTTGACCTTAGCCTCTTAAGAAGACATATCTGCCTGTGTTTTATCAGGTTTTCAATTAATTGGAATTAGGAACTCCTGAATTATGCAGCTTCAGCAGAGTTAAGTTTTCTGTAGAAAAGTGTAACTTGGCTAAGGCTTGCAGAAGACATTAGATAAACGTTTAGGTGCTAACCTGTGTTTCTGCCTACATCTCACCAGTCCAGAATTACATGACATGTTTACAGATGTTTACTTCTTGTAAGCCACCCTGTGGTCTTTTGATGAAGGGTGGTATATAAATTTAACTTATTATTATTATTATTATTATTATTATTATTATTATTTTTCTACATTGCCTAATTAAGAGGAACACACACTCCCAAACCTTCTAGTAGTGCATTCTGTACCCTTTTAAACATTAGTTTAAGTGTGAGGATGGCTGGAATATATCTTACAATAAATTTCTGTTTACTGGGGATTATGGATGACATTCTGCCTAGCTCTTCTTTTAGCTTTGGGTTATAAAACTTATAAAAGGATTTGCATACATTTATTTTTTTCCCTGAAGATAGAATCCAATGTGTTGACTTAGCATGATTCTGCGGGTCAAATACCAGAATTCAGTTAAGTTCCTGGTAGACCTGGCCATAGCACTCCCTATAAGTGACTTCTGATCAGGTGGACGTGTCTTGGTGCAATATAATGTTTTACTCGGAAGAAGTAGTCGGGCAGAGAAATGTTGGAGCAGTTCTGCTTTGTGGCAGGAATGACAGCTGAATTTCCCCAGCCAAGTCCTTCAGGGAGGACTTTCACACACAACTTTTGGTCTTCTGGGGTTTGTGCATGGACAGTAACAAAGATTCTGGCATGGAAACTCCCAAGCTTAATGACTGCGATGGAGAACTAGAAGTCTTTGTCTTCCTCTTCTGCATCCCTGTTGACCCAAGTGGAACAAGAACAGGCAAAATAATAAATCCATCGAGTCTTGCTGGGAAATATACAAATGAACCAAACTGCCGGGAACTGACTAATTTCAAGAGCTGCACCCTTAATTTCTGCAGTGACCTCATTATGCAGCAAAGGCCTCATACCTCAGTGGCAAATCAAATGTTTTGCATACAGTGCACGTCCCAGGTTCACCATCTCCAATTAAATGGCTCTGAAGTAGCAAGGGTCAAAGAGACTCTTCTGCCCAAGAGCTGTAAGAAATAAAGCCAGTCGGAGGACACATTGCAGGGCTAGGTGAGCTAATGGTTTGACTCAGGGACGTCTTAGTCACTGAGGCTACTGGCGCAAGGTGCCACAGCGCCATGGCCTGAGAAGGGCGCCTGCGCCCTCCAGCCCCGCCGGCAGCCCCGCTCTCGCCCACCTCTTCTCGGGCTGCGGACACGGGGAGGCCGTTGGCGAGCCTCCCGTGGGCGCTGCAGCCAGGGCTCCCTGGACAGCAGCGCCACGCTCCCGCTTCGGCCGAGCAGGCGGAGGTGGAACACACCTGGCAGCATCCCCACCCGCCCCTCCGCGCCCCCGGCTGCCTGCTGCACCTGGCCCTGCCAGGCGGAGCATGAGGTGCGCCGGAGGGTTCTTCGCGCCAGGGCGCCAGATTTACTTAAGACCGCCCTGAGCGTGCTAAACAGCTTTCTACTGTGTGTCATATTCCCATTTTGCAATACCCATCTTACAAAGGGATTAGAGTTCTTTACAATTCTGTGAGGGAGGGATAATTTGAGAGTGACTCACAAGGAAAAGGAAGAATGTAGCAGAGGTTTAAATCAAAAAGAGTTTGGGTGAATCCCAAAACTTGCTATTGTGCCTCTTTCATTTTTAAAGAACTTCCTACACCTGACAAGTTCCTGTTGCAATGTGCAGCTCTTCATCAGAAGAGATGACAGGCCATATGTAAAAGAATGTTTTTATAGTGCTATTTTTCTAGGAAAAGAGGTGCCAGAACTCACCATGAACGCATCACTTGTTCTCTTATAATGGCAATGGTGCCCACCTGAGAGGCGCTGGAACTGAGTTCTGGTTGAAAAAACAAAAACCCCTGGTTATTATTATGAAAACAATAACCATAAGATAACTGTGGAGCCTGGAGGCAATCAGTTACGTCACATATCCATAGCAGTGACCAGAGAAGGAATGACCGCTGGGAGGAGCACAGAGAGAAGAAAGGCCACGTTGCAGACGTCTTCAGCTGCCCAGCTGCAACAAAACATGTCTCTATTGCATTTCTCTCTACAGCCCCAGCAGGCACTGTAACTCTCCGACAGTTTGACTTCACCCCAAAGGCGCACTCTTCCATTGTCTCCTGAGACAGATGAATGCCAACCAAACCTAAGATTAAGCTGTTGGGAGATTCATTTCCCCGTGTGCAGTCATGGGTTTATTGTTTATCACATGACTGGGTATGTGTTTTGATTCCACAGAGTGGGAAGTGGGAAGTGACGGAAGACAGGATGTTTTGTCTTACTGTGTTCCCTGAAGTGGGACTATTGTCCTTTGTTCTTCTCTTTGCTGTCTGATGCTAGAGAGAGAGGGAGCCATGTTGAAGTGCTCTGACTGTGTATATATGTAATAAAGTAGGTTAGCCAACATGCTGAGTTGCTGTGGTCCGTTACGCACCTGGGCAAACCTCTGCGCATGCCTAAGAGTGTGTTGATGTACTCTCACATCAATCACTATGCTGTCTGGGGGCTGAAGAATCTGAGAAGCTCCCAAATGATCGCCCAGGAAGGAGGGAACATGCCAGTCAGGCATGTGTCTCTGCCAGGGTCCTACGTGTGTGTAGGCTGTTTCCTGACATAAGCCCCCTGGAGATCATCGTATGCCACCCAGCTCTCAAGCAGCTTCGGAGGCAAGTCCTAGAAGTATCCCTTCTAAAGTCACCTGGCAACTGCCATTCCGCTCCTCCTTTCCATGACTATCCAAGTGGCACAGCTTTCTTCTGGAGAGCCCAACCTCCAGCAGGCAAGAAGAACCTCAGCAGTGAGACCAGTCATAGTCTGATTCAGTTTTGGAAACTGGGACAAGTTATCCCTTCCAAAACAAAAGACAGGTCGTAGTATGCATTTGCAGCCTCAAGTCAAGGGGCTGTTCCTCATTTTTAAAAGCTCTGAAGCAAGGGTTGTGAACCTTTCTTGGACTCATGTGCATATTTACAAACCAGAGAAACAGGGCAGGGTCTTTTCACTTGTGGCACCAACCTTGTAGAACGTTCCCCTGCCTCCTGTGGCCCCATCCTCCACTGTATTCTTTTCAGCACCTGCTGAAGACATTCTTATTTAGACAAGCCTACCCAGATGTTTAGGAAGCTTGTAGAAGTTTTAATTGGTTTTGGTCTGTTCTACTGTGGTTTTAACCTTCTGTATGATTCAAACTGCAGCTCTGATTTTTTTTAGTGGTAATTTTATTGTTTTATCTTTTTTGTAAACTGCCATGAGGTTCCCCCCCCCACAACCAAGCAGTATATTAATTTTATGGAACAAGTATAAATCAATAAATAAAACTCACTTGAGCTGGATACTTGTCTATTGCCACCAGTGTGCATGAGAGCAAATGTAAATTCCTTGCCCAGAGAATCTTACAACCTAAACTGGAAACATGTGAATGAAAGCTCAGAGTAAAGTAGGGGGGGGGGGAATCAATGATATCAATGAATTCTCAACAGTGCTATGAGCTGAAAAGGTACAGGAGATGCAAGGGTTTAAAATGGAGAGAAGAAGGGATGAGCTGTAAGGGATGGGCATGAACAAAACTTGGGTACTTGTCACAGGGGTTGGACTAGCTAAGAACACAAACTGAGGATTTTGGATAAAGGGTCTTTGAATTTTAAACGAGAGTGCTCTGACGCTTTTGTGCATGCTTCAGGGCAGGCACAATGGTTATAAAGTTGTGGTATGTTTCGTTCACCAATCAAACCGAAACACCAGAACAAGACTGCAAACTAACAATATATTTAGCCTGATGTGTTCTTAATTTGCAACCTCTGGGTGCAATTCTACGCCACGGTCTTCCAATTCTTCAGCTGCCTGTGCAAGCATTTCAGCTTGCCAGATGGAAGGAGCCCCACTCCCTGCCTGGGGCTAGCTGGATACTGAGGAGTGGTGGCCGGATACAGACGGATAGGCACCTGGAGAAAGGAGGGTTGGAGACTTGACTTGGAAGAAGAAGCCAGTAATCTGGGGGAGCCTGTAACAGCCGGAGAAGAGACTCAGAGGCAAGAGAAGCTGCGGGATTGGAGAGTGAAGAACAGGTGCAGGAGGAATGAGAGATAGGTCAGGCTGGTGTCGAGTCAAGGGCTTCTACACCTCCTCCTTCAGCCCCCAAATATCCTCTTCCACTGTCTCCCAGGACCAAGAGAAGATGGAAGGAGGAGGAGCAGAAACAGGTTTCACGCAGGCATAGTCTTCAGCTGCTTGCACACAGTTCAGGTGGGGGAGATACATAGCTGCCTCATCAGGTGCTCACCTGGGAGTAACTAAGAGACGTGTGACTGATGGGCATGCCTTTCCCTAAGTATAAAGGTAAAGGTAAAGGGACCCCTGACAATTAAGTCCAGTCACAAACGACTATGGGGTTGTGGTGCTCATCTCGCTTTACAGGCCGAGGGAGCCGGCATTTGTCCGCTTCCGCAGACAGTTTTTCCGGGTCATGTGGCCAGCATGACTAAGCCGCTTCTGGCGAAACCAGAGCAGCGCACAGAAACGCCGTTTACCTTCCTGTTGAGCGGTACCTATTTATCTACTTGCACTGCGTGCTTTTGAACTGCTAGGTTGGCAGGAGCTGGGAACAAGCAACGGGAGCTCACCCCGAGGGGATTCGAACCGCCAACCTTCTGATCGGCAAGCCCAAGAGGCTCAGTGGTTTAGACCACAGCGCCACCCGCGTCCCTCCCCTAAGTATACTTTTGGCAGTTAATAGCTAATTCCTCACTCTGGACACTTTTTTGTATGACAGTGACATGGCACTCGCACTTTGCACTATTCTGAGAGTTCTGGCTGAGCCACTCGTAATGGGGCACAGGGGAAGAAGGAAGGGGGGAAGCACCACTGTGTAAGCAGCAGTCCTTGTGCAGAGGGGCATAAGAACATAAGAGGGCCCTGCTGGATCAGGCCAATGGTGCATGTATCCTGTTCTCACAGTTGAGTGGCCAGCCAGATACCTGTGGGAAACCCACAAGCAGGATTCGAGCACAAGATCACTCTTGCTTCCTGCAATTTCTAGCAACTGGTATTCCGAAGCATTCAATGCTTCCAAACTCTGGTGGCATAGCACAGTCGTCATGATTAATAGTCATTGCTAGCCATCTCATCCATGAATTTGTCTAATCCTCTTTGCAAGTCGTCCTCTTTGCAAGTTGAGACCGTCATTGAGTCCTGGGAGAGTGAACTCCATAGATAAACGATGCAGTCTGTGAATAAGTATCTGCCCTGAACCTTCCATCAAGCAGCTTCACTGGACGTCCAGGAGTTCCAGTATTCCGAGGGAAAAGACTCTTTCCCCCCCCCCCATCCACTTTCTTCATGCTATGCATAATTTTATAAACTTCTATCGTGTCGCCTCTTACTCCCCTTTTCTCCAAAGCGTCTCAAACGCTGCAACCATTCTTCATAGGGGAGTTGCTCCATTATTATTTTTTGAGGTGAGGCTGCCAGAACTGTACACGGTATTCCAAACACAGTCACAACATGATAGGTTTTTGCAACAGCATTGGTGGTTTTCTTTGCAATTCTTTAATGCTGCTGGGGCTTCTTAGGTGAATCCCAGCCTCTGAAGCTACAATTTGGCCAGGCCAGTAAAAACGAGTTAGCTAACTAAAGCTGTAAACCAACTGAAAGTTTTCAGGTGAGGTTAATTTGCATATTTTGCTTTTATATTACCAAATAAGACAGAGGATGTTTTAAGGGGAAACCACCACTATTTAAAATGATTATTATTTTTTGCGGGGGTGGGGTGGGGAACTGCTGAAATTCTCTAGCACCACAAAACAAAGAGGGGGGGGGAAATAAATACCACCCCAGGAAGAAAGCACCCCTACAGATTCCTGAATATATTTACACCCTTTCCCAACCCGCCTGCGCCCAAAGCTGACTCAGTTTTATTTACATGCTGTGTCTCAAATTCACTGCTGAGGGCAAGTAATTTGAACACTTTGACAACCAAAGAAAGTTCCCCCAACTTCCCCTAACCCATCCCTAGCAATAAACATAACATCTGCCAGCATTTGCAACAACAAAAAGCACAGGATGATGTTCCACTGGATCTCCTCCAGGTGAGCAGGCAATGTTTCGAGATAGGTATGCCAACTTAATGCTGATCTAGTAAGTTACCTGCTTTTGTATTTCTCAACGGCACATTCTGGAGGTCATGCAGTAAGGATCGGTGACCATGGAATGCCCCGTTATAAAAGTACAGTGTGGTGTTATCTCTGGAGCAGCAGTGGCCGTTCAGACATGGGGAAGTGAGCATTTCCCATCATTGTCCTCTGAACAGTCACAACCGCATCGGATTTTTTAAAAAAACTATTATGTGCTTGAATTTACTTGGGTTTCCTGCTTCTCCAAAACAATCTTTCATTTTGGACAGTCCCTATTAAATTGGGGAGCTGGGGTTGGGGTTTTTTTTCTTCTTCAGCCCAAGGTCCACATTCTCTTGTGGGCAACCTTCCAGATGTCCAGCCATGGGCATGACCAGAAGGGAAAGTGAGCACTCCAAGGAGGCGACCTTCTAACAAAACGTAAGCCAGAGGTTTCTGCAAACACACACAGGTGCAACGTTCCCACCTGGGAAGCCAGAGACATTCTGACAGTTCAAGTACATGGTCCAGCCAGGCTAGTAGTGCACTCAAGGACGGCTCAGAAGAGGGCTGGCAATGGGTGGGTGTGTGACCTGGGGAATGTACCCTGGACTGGACAGAGAGGACTAGAAGACCACATTCAACCTCTGGGTCTCAGGTTTCCCACTCCTACACAGCACCAGCACAAGAGATTGCACCACCCGAGCTGTCACCCCCACTTCTCCTCTCTCCCACCCCCCACCCCACTCCTGTCCACTTTCCCCTCTTTTGCTGCCAGATCAGGGCTGGCAATAGTACTGCATCTCTGCCTCCCTGCCTATTCTTAGAAACGGCCAAGTGGGTCCTTTCTCAGTTAGGTGACCAGGAGTGTACCTGCACTGCCACAAGTAGAAATGTGTTTTCAACATAGAAGAGAAGCTTAAAAGTAACAAGTAACAGGCGAGGTTGGTAACAGGCGAGCGGGTAGCAGAGGGTCTTGCCAGATGTGCAGCTGGGAGCAGCAGCAGGAACAGGGCAGGGAGAAAATGAAGCAAGTAAACCAGAGTCTCAGGATGGTGGCGTTGCCAATTTTCTGTTGCCTGAGGGAATAGTCTCCACATGCTTCATGGAAGAGATGGTTCCGTTCTGGTATTAAATTGAAAGCCTGCATGGAAGGGCTGCGTTGTTTAGTCTTTGCTCATAGCTGCTAGAAAACTTTACAGATGCTTATTAAATGTACATGCATTACAAAGAGCCAGTGTGACATTGGGATTGGAGAGTTGGACAAGGGAGCCGGACACCTGGCTTCAAGTTGTCACCCTTACGGAACACGCCTACTCAGAGGTTTCACTGGAAGTGAAGTAATCCAGTGTTTGTATAATGATAATGTTGTAAGATCCAGCAATAGAACTAATTTGACCCGGCTACAGATGGAAGGACCGTCTCGTTTAGCACCCTGCTTTCCAACTGTTTACATTGTTGCCCAGTTCCGAGTAATTCCAAGGATCCTGTGAAACTGAGTTGGAAGAGACAGAAGTTTAGAAGATTTGGAGTGCATGGCTTACTGCTACAGTCATCAAGGATTATTAAATGGTGACTGACACTCCTGAGGCAAAACAGCTCACAGCTAAAGCATGATACATGGGTACACCTATTGCTTAGGGCAGGGGTCAGCAAACTAAGGCCTGGGGGGCCAGATGAGGCCCAATTGCCTTCAGGATCCAGCCCAAGGACTGTCCATGGATCGGCATGGGGATTCTGTTCATTCGGGCTGCACCATTTTCCCCTGCGCCATTCCATCCCCCCCCTCCCTCACACACACTGTGGTGGTGCCTCCTCCCTCCCTCCTCCTGGCTTCTCCCTGCCCTGCCTAGAGGAGGAAGGGGGCTGGGCTGAGCTGGCTGAGTGCCATTTTAAGCAGCCCCTCTCCAGAGCCAGCCCTTTTGTGCCGCTCACCTCCCCACCACCACTGCTGCCCTGGTGCTCCTGTGGGCCAGAGAGTGGAGCAGATGAGCTCGCTCTACCTACCCACAAGAAGAAGCAGCGGCTGGGGCTGGGTGGTGGGGAGGAGGACTATTTGCCCCCCTCGCATCTTCTTCCAGCTTACCCCCCTGTCTGAGGGACAGTGGACTGGCCCGCAGCTAAAAAAATTGCCGACCCCTGGCTTAGGGGCACAGCATCATGATGTCTCATGTCACACACACACACACACACACACAAGAACTATCATGGATTAATCACCATACTGTCCAATATCTCAATACTCTTTCAGGGAGCAGCCCATACAAACCAAGCTTATGATACTTACTAATGGGAATTGAATGAGTAAAGCAAAATCTCTGCAAAGTGCTTTAGGTAAAGCTGAAGGTGGATTTCAGCACGAGAGAATTGAGGGCATGCCTAATTTGATGTGGGCATATTAATTTATGCATATTTATTTGGGAATATGTTCCACAGAGCACAGTTCTGAATGAACAGGCATAGCATTGACCTGCAACTCCTACACACCTGTTTATTGACATATATGCAGGTTGTTATCCTGACCCTTTGTTTTTTTTTTTTTTTTTTTAGAAAAGTCCTTTATTATTCAATTAAAATATATTTACATGCATGCATATGCATATACAAATGCGCTCTTACATATACATAAGAAAATAAAGAAATAAATCCCTCATATCTTAGATAGTAGAAAAAAGCAAAAAGAAAAAAGAAAAGGAATATAAGATTAAAAGAAGGAAAAGGGGAGAAAAGGAAAAGAAAACAAAGGAAAAAAAAGAAAAAAGAGAGAAAGAGAGAAAAAAAAGGGAGCAAAGAAAGAAAAAAAGAAAAGTCTTCAGAGAAGAAGATTGAGACAAGATAAAGTCATCAAAAAGCCTTCACTAATACTTTCTACATATACTTCCGCTGCTTTTACAACGGTTCATACATCTAATATAATACTTATTATATCTGTCATTTTTTACATTTTTACCACTTTATAAGCAAGTACAAATTAGATATAAATACAGATAAATCTCGGCTTTGTTAAACCATATTTCATCCTATTATTCCAAACACAACCAGATTCTTTCACTTACTTCTTGTTTATTCAAATAATCATTAAGGTACTTCCATTGATTTTTTACCATATCTCTTGATTTCCCTCTAATCGTATCTGTCAGCTTCGCTAGTTCCAGATATTCTATCATTTTATTCAGCCACTCTCCCTTTGATGGTATTTGGTTCCCTTTCCAATATTTTGCTATAAGGGTTCTTGCGGCTGTTGTCGCGTAGAGAAGGATATTTATTCTATCTTTTGGAATTTCACTGTTCAATATTCCTAATAGATATAGTTCAGCTTTTTTGCCAAATGATGTTTTAATCAGCTTTTTAACTTCTTCGTGGATCATATTCCAAAAGATTTTAATTTCAGGACAAGTCCACCACATATGGAATAGCGTTCCAATTTGGTCTTCACATCTCCAACATTTATTGTTTCCGGATTTACTTATCTTGGCTACTCTCACTGGTGGCAGGTACCATCTGTGGTGTACTTTCATAAAATTTTCTTTTATTTGGTAGGAAGCCGTAAAATTAATATTTTTTGTCCAAAATTGTTTCCACTTTCCATATTCTATTTCATGGCCTATATCTTGTTCCCATTTTATCATATTTCTGTTTTTACTTTCTGGCTCCGATTGTCCTACACTTAGTAATCTATGTATTTTGGATAGCATTTTCTGTTTACATGCTATGACCTCATCCAATTTGGTTTCCTTATTTCCAAAACCTCTGTTCTTTAAGTTTTTTTCAAATACTGCTCTTAACTGAATATATAAGAGCTGACCCTTTGAATTAGAGACGCTGCCACGGGTTAAATCCTAGTACAGCGGTACCTCGGTTTAAGAACAGTCCTGTTTACAAACGATTCGATTTACAAGCTCCGCAAAACTGGAAGTAGTGTCTAAGAATGGAATCCGAACAGTGGAAGGGCATTGGCGGCGGGAGGCCTCATTAGGGAAAGCGCGCCTCGGTTAAAGAACGGTTTCGGTTTAAGAACTGACTTCTGGAACGGATTAAGTTTGTAAACCGAGGTACCGCTGTACTTTGTTCTATCTAGCGTGAAACTTATACTCCCTCTTGTGGCTCTTTAGACAGCAAGAAACTGTTGTGGGTTGGAGCCAAATCCACCAGAAAGGAGTTCAGTGTTTAATAAGCAGCCTGGCTACAGGGGGAGTTGTTTTCTCAAAGGATTACTTTAGACATTGTCATTACAGTACAAACTGTACAGCAGGCTTTTCTAATAATTGACCCAGAGGCTTTGTCTTGTGTAAGCCCTAAGCCAGTGATTCCACAACTTTCACAGACCATCTGAAAATTGAAACAAAACAAAATGAAAAAATCCTTCCAGTAGCACCTTAGAGACCAACTAAGTATCTGAAGAAGTGTGCATGCACACGAAAGCTCATACCAATAACAAACTTAGTTGGTCTCTAAGGTACTACTGAAAGGATTTTTTTTAAATTTTGTTTCGACTACGGCAGACCAACACGGCTACCTACCTGCGTCTGAAAATTGCTGAGGGTTTTGGCAGATCCCTTAATACTTTTTGTGCCTGTCGTAGCAATCATAAACTGCTGGGCTAGACACTGCATGGTTGTTAATTGCAGTTTTATTGCTTTTAGAAACTTTTAGAAACACGATAAAAACACAATGCAAGAAATGAAAGCTGCAATTTAAAATGCAATATTGATATTTAATGTGGCAGATGTGCTGCCTCTCGTCTCCAATCAAGTATCCACAGATACACTGCGGAGCACTTAAACAAAGCAATGGTGGTCCATAGACCAGTTTGGGAATGCCTGCCTTTGGCAAAAATCATTCTTGCAAAATGCTTTAATATTTCTTCTTATTAAAAGGAAATTGATATCTTCCTACCCCCCCCCCACCAACGTCACCTACCGTGAATCATAACTGAGGTTAGTAGGACTTAAGAACCTAGGCAGTGAGAGGCAGCGAGAGATTTCACTTTCTTGGGTTCCATGATCACTGCAGATGGTGACAGCAGTCACGAAATTAGAAGACGCCTGCTTCTTGGGAGAAAAGCAATGACAAACCTAGACAGCATCTTAAAAAGCAAAGACATCACCTTGCCGACAAAGGTCCGTATAGTTAAAGCTATGGTTTTCCCAGTAGTAATGTATGGAAGTGAGAGCTGGACCATAAAGAAGGCTGATCGCCGAAGAATTGATGCTTTTGAATTATGGTGCTGGAGGAGACTCTTGAGAGTCCCATGGACTGCAAGAAGATCAAACCTATCCATTCTCAAAGAAATCAGCCCTGAGTGCTCACTAGAAGGACAGATCCTGAAGTTGAGGCTCCAGTACTTTGGCCACCTCATGAGAAGAGAAGACTCCCTGGAAAAGACCCTGATGTTGGGAAAGATGGAGGGCACAAGGAGAAGGGGACGACAGAGGATGAGATGGTTGGACAGTGTTCTCGAAGCTACTAACATGAGTTTGGCCAAACTGCGAGAGGCAGTGAAGGATAGGCGTGCCTGGCGTGCTCTGGTCCATGGGGTCACGAAGAGTCGGACACGACTGAACGACTGAACAACAACAAGAACCTAGGATCATGTAATCAACCCCGTTGGTCCATCCAGGTCAGTACTGCCTACACGGATTGACAGCATCACTCCAGGGTTTCAGCCAGGTGACATTCTCCGCTCTACCTGGAGACGGTGGCAATAGAACCCAGGAACTTCTCAATGTAAGCTACAACCTTACGTTAGCACTTGCCGTCTCCCTGGGATTTATTTATTTATTTTTAAGGTGCTTGAGCACAAGTTCAAAAATGCCTGCACAAATGCCAGAATTGAGGCGGGGAGCAGAGATTCAGCTATTTAGGGAAGGGACAATAAGCTCCATCCAGATGAATTTTGCGGACAGAGAGTGGCAGCAGAGCCATGCAGATCCATGGCTGAAGAAACCGCAGAATGGGACCCGATTCTGAACACACCCCTCTAGGGGCGGGGGTCGTCAACTGCCCCTTGGGCGATCGATCACCCAATTGCCGCTGTTTCGAGCTGGTCGCTGGGTTTCTGGTCCTCGAACCGAATCGCCACAGGCTGCTTTCCGCATTTCTCCCCCACTTGTTTGTCCTCATCGCTTTTCCAGGAAGCTGGGGGTGAGGGGTCGTCCCTTTCGTTGCGCCGCAGGGTGCCAGGTTTTGGGATTTCCCTTGGGGTGGAGCCACCTGGAAACCATATAAGCGGCGGGGAGCAAATGCCGCGCCAAGGCGGGACCACCAACGAAACCGCAGCAAGCCGAGGTAAAGGGCGGGCAGGGGCGGGGCGGGGCGCCGGCTGAGTCGGCTCCGGCGGCGGAAGAGGCGCGCGAGGATCGGCGAGGTCCGCCAGCCCGCGTGCGCCTCGGCGCGCAGTGGCGAAGCGTTTGTGGCATTGCCTTGAATAGAAAGCCGGGCGCGCGCGTAGATGCGCCTTCCGAGGGAACGTGTGATGATGATTCGTGTCTCAGGTTCAGGTAGGGTCATCTGCGCTGCTTTCCTAGCGGAGATGACCGTTTCCTGGGGGTTCGCGTGGTCGCGACGGCTGCATGTGGATGTGGGTCCGTGTCTGGTGCGAGGAGGTATGTGTGCAGATACAGGTGTTGACATGATGCTGCCAGGAGGTCAGGGGCGGACTTTGGTAATACGGCGCCCTGAGCGAGGACAAAGTTTGGCGCTGCCCCTGAATATTTATTATTTCCACATTTTGGTACAGTTGCTTTGTAATGGATCTTCTCTGTAGGTACCCGCACAAACATAGTTGGTTGTTATCATCATCACCAGGTCTTCTCTGCAGTGGCGCCTTCCCATCTGATGTCAAGGTGACAAAGACCTACACAACCTTTAGAAGACATCTGAAGGCAGCCCTGTATCAGGAAGTTTTTAATGTTTGACGTTCTGTTATGTTTTTATATGTGCTGGAAGCCACCCAGAGTGGCTGGGGAAACCCAGCCAGATGAGCAGGGCATAAATAATAAATATTATTATTATTACTATTACTATTATTATTAGCATCTTCAGCACAGTGCCCTGTGCTGATGGGAACGTAAGGGTCGTCAGTGCTGTTTTCCTGGCGGAGATGACAATTTCCTGTGTGTTCATGTGCGACTGGTGCATGTGCGTCTTTGTCTGGTGGGAGGTATGTGTGTGTGTGTGTTTGTGTGTAGCTACAGATGTGCATATGAGGCTGCCATTAAATGTCCATCAGGTATACAAAAGAACAAAAGAGACTGTTCTTTGTTGAGCAGAATTCTTTCGCTATATTATAGGGTTTATTTAAAGTGCTATAATACTGCAAATCCACATACATTCTGAAGCACATTCAACACGCATGGTTTCCCCAAAACTACAGTCTGGGAACTGTAGTTAAGGGTGCTGGCATTGTAGCTCTGTAATGGGAGGTTACAGTTTCCAGGATCCTTTGAGAGAAGTGCTTTAAATTTGTGTTGAATGCGTGCCCAAAGAGGCTGATTTGACCACTTCATCAAGTCAAGGCACATTTTGCAACCATGTAGAGTGGAGATGTCTTGATGCCAGTTTGGTGACTGACATCTCCAACTGGTTTTTTAGCTCTTAGTAACCCTGCGCTGGCTGGGACTGTTGGGAGTTGTAACCCAAAACATCTGGAGGGTATCTGAGATGACTTCATTTGGGCTACTGTGATTAATTTTTTTGGTCCTATCCTAGCAGAGATGTCTTAATTGAAAAGATTTGTGTGGCTGGATGCTTCCCTGATCCTTGCGCTATTAGGATATGATGTCTGCGTCTTGTTTCACACAAGCATAACACACACTTTTCATCTTATTTCTTGCTTGGTTTAGCATCTGTTTGGAGAAGGGCTGTGGCTCAGAGGCAGAGCATGCCAGATCCTTGGCATCTCTAGGTAGAGAGCCACTGCTGGTTAGTGTAGACATTATTGGACTTGATGGACTCAAAGAATCATAGAATTGTAGAATTGGAAGGGACCTCAAGGGTCATCTAGTCCTACCCCCTGCAACGAAGGAATCACAGCTAAAGCATCCATGGCAGGTGGCTATCCAACTTCTGTTTAAAAACCTCCAGTGAAGGAGAGTCCACCACCTTCCGAGGGAGTCCATTCCACTGTTGAACTGCTCTTACTGTCAGAATGTTCTTCCTGAAGTTTAATTGGAATCTCATTTCTTGTCATTTGAAGCCATTGGTTTGGGCCCATTGATAGATAGATGGCTGGTTCCTATTTAACATTGTGTACGAGTCGTATGTCAGCTCCAGTCTCTTTGTGCATCTTCTACTTAATGTACCTGTCTTCAAAGAAACCTCATTCTAAGATAAGCAATTTGGCTATGATCCAAGGCTGGGTGGGGTAATCCTTATGTAGGAAGAAGTTACACGCCTCTTGGTGCAGGGGGATGTAGACTAGGGAGTTCAGAGGGAAATGAATTGAACTGACAGTGGACAGATTCACACCATAGATTGTTTGGATTGTGTGGAACTTGTTGATGGTTGCTTGAAAGTCCCCAATAAAACCCAGCCATGCCATAATCCTGAAATGCCCAAATGTATTGTCAGAAAAAAGGGACCCAGGTGGCGCTGTGGGTTAAACCACAGAGTCTAGGGCTTGCTGATCAGAAGGTCGGCGGTTCAAATCCCTGCGACGGGGTGAGCTCCCGTTGCTTGGTCCCAGCTCCTGCCCACCTAGCAGTTCGAAAGCACATCAAAGTGCAAGTAGATAAATAGGGACCGCTCCAGCGGGAAGGTAAACGGCGTTTCCGTGCGCTGCTCTGGTTCGCCAGAAGCGGCTTAGTCATGCTGGCCACATGACCCGGAAGCTGTCTGTGGACAAACGCCGGCTCCCTTGGCCTATAGAGCGAGATGAGCGCCACAACCCCAGAGTCAGACACGACTAGACCTAATGGTCAGGGGCCCCTTTTTCCTATTGTCAGAAAAAGCAGATAAACAGTTGTCTTGACAGCTTGTATGTGCATGAGTTCATCTATTTAGCAAATGCTGTAAGTGGGGCTATAGCTGTTGTCAGGATAAGGGTGTCTGGTCCAATTAAAGACCCTCCTGGTAGTAGTGCCACCTCCCATTTCTTTTGCCAGATACTGGGAACAAAATGCAAGCTCCCTGGGAGATCTCAGAGATTTGTGCATTCCTAAGCAAGGGGCTCTATGCCTGAGGCTTCACCAGCTAGCACAAAGCGGAAGAACTTCTTCCCCAGCCTACTCAGTGGCCAAAAGTCTGGGCACTGGACTTAGAAATTGGACCTCCTTCTCAATAACTAATGCAATGCTTTTAAAGCAACAAACTTTTATTTGGAACAAGAACACGGAGAGGATCCTAAGACCCAGTGGGATATAAACTGACTAATAAATCAACACAAAATAAAATAAAAAATTCCTTCCAGTAGCACCTTAGAGACCAACTAAGTTTGTTCTTGGTATGAGCATGGTATGAGGTATCTGAAGAAGTGTGCATGCACACGAAAGCTCATACCAAGAACAAACTTAGTTGGTCTCTAAGGTGCTACTGGAAGCAATTTTTTATTTTGTTTTGTTTTGACTATGGCAGACTAACACGGCTACCTACCTACCTACCTGTAATAAATCAACTGTTTAAGAGTACAGTATTGGGAGTGCAGTGAAAATAAAAAGAACTATCTTCGCCTTGCCAGATACCTGCTCACGAACCTGGACAGGTGTTGTCCAACAGGCAAAAGCTGGTTCATGTGCCTTCATTGTAAAAAAAAAAGGGGGGGGAGCCTAAAGTGGAACAAGAGGGATAGGACATAGGAGAAAAGAAGGGGGAGGTGCTGGGAACATGAGGTAGATGGTATTTATACCCTTGCTCTCATACCAGAGACAGTATCCACCAACCAAGACTCAGGGGCTGAATTCTTCCCTCCCTCCCACTTACAGGTCAGTTGATGATGCTGTGACACTCCAGCTGTTAGTCATTACACTAATCAGGGCTGGATTAAGACCTTTAGAGGCATTTAAGAGATTCCGATGCAAAATAAAAACAACAACAACAATAATAAACCATAAATAAAATTTTATTTTTTGAAATGAAGCGAAACCTACAGCAAGAAGAAAAATAATGTTTATTTCTGTGTGCTTCCGCTTCATTTATATTTGAAAGATGTTCTCCTACTTTTTTTTCTAATTGCAAAGCCTTTGATCAGATCCTCAAAACTAATCTTACGTAACACATCGGCTTCTATGCTTAGCTGAGGTAAGGCATTGTTGCATAGTTGTTCTGTTGGGATTTTTAATATACTTCAACTGAGAAAATGAATGCTCAGCTGAGCAATTAGTGACCATTTATGTTAAAAATCCAGCAATGGGAAATTTATGTGGTGCCCCCCTTCCCTTGATGCCCTAAGCACGTGCCAAGTTTGCTTAATGGTTAATCCAGCCTTGACACAAATTACATTGTGGATAATAATAATAATAATAATAATAATAATAATATAAATAAATAAATAAATAAATAAATAAATAAATAAATAATTTATACCCTGCCCATCTGGCTGGGCTTCCCCAGCCACTCTGGGTGGCTTCCAACAAAATATTAAAATACAACAATCCATCAAACATTAAAAGCTTCCCTAAACAGGGCTGCCTTCAGATGTCTTCTAAAAGTCTGGTAGTTGTTCTCTTTGACATCTGGTGGGAGGGCGTTCCACAGGGCGGGTGCCACTACTGAGAAGGCCCTCTGCCTGGTTCCCTGTAACTTGGCTTCTCGCAGTGAGGGAACCTTCAGACGGATGGGATGCTGCTAGGCCTGAGATAAGGACTCTAAGATAGTCAGGCTTCAATTTCCTTAAATGAGGGAGTAACATTCCCAGGGGATCAGCTCACCCTCCCAGACCACACAACCCTTCAGGTACTCAATCACCCAACTGAAGACATGGATAGCATCTCTTCACATGACCCTCCACTTGTCTAATCCTGCCACCTGTCTGTGGTTTTGAGGAAGGGTCAGGGCAGCTCTGAAAACTAGCCTCCTGTCCTGTATATTCCCGCCGCCACCCCCAAAAGGGAAACAGCCAATATCGGACAAATTAAGAGGGTGCATTCTACTCTCCAAAGAACAGAACATTCCGTCCCTCCGCATGCCTGCACATTGTGTTCTTTACGGTCTCTTAATACAAATCTTTTGGCTCCGCGTTTGGGTGTGATTTGTAACAAATGGCACTCTGTTTCTATTAAGTAGTGGGTGGACATAGCAGACGACACAGTGATTCTCCAAGCAGCTCTCTTTATTCTCAGGCTGGAACAGAACTGAACTGAAGGGCTCAGCCAGCCTGCTTATATAGTACTCAGTAACATGCAACAGTAACAACTCTCTCTAGCTACCCAATCCGTGAACGGCACTCTCAATCCTTCATTTGCATGTGGACCTGAGTGAGAACTGCAGTCACGGTGGGCAGAGTGAAACTATATACACAGCACCCCTAGTGGCCTAGGGGGAGAACTTCAATACATAACAGTTTCCTTTCACTTTTTCTTTCCCAGAACTACATCGTCTGCGAACACAAGAGAAGGGCGCTTTCCGTAAGCTGAGTCCGCACTGCAGCAGACCCCACTTGATTCCAAGAGAGCCAGCAGGACTGTCAGGATCCTCTGTAGTAGTATGCAACTCTACAGCAAGCAGAACCCTTTCAGGACACTCTCAGAGGTAGAGTTCCCGGCTCCCTTTTGCTTTCGGAGGTCTAGGTTTGCAAGCATAAATATGCTTGAACAGGGTAGAGCTGGAGTGCCCAACGTGGGAGTTGTAGTCCAACCACATTGGCTACCCTTGGTGTAGAGCAGGGTTTGCCAAACGTGGGTCTCCAGCTGTTGTTGGACTACAATTCCCATCATCCCTGACCACTGGTCCTGCTAGCTACAATTCCCATCATCCCTAGCTAGCAGGACCAGTGGTCAGGGATGATGGGAATTGTAGTCCAACAACAGCTGGAGACCCAGGTTTGGAAAACCCTGGTGCAGAGAGAATGGAAGAAGTCTCTCTCTCTCTCTCTCTCTCTCTCTCTCTCTCTCTCTCTCTCTCTCTCTCTCATGACTCTAGGGCTAGCCCAAGGGTGAGGGCATCAAGGCCTATTAGCCATGGCAGCTAATGTTCAGAAGCAGCCTGCCTTTGCCTGCTGGGGAGGGTGCAGGGGGGTGTGAACTGCAAGGAAGGAGGGCTGTCTTCCTACTCGTCGTATGGACTTCCTGGAAGCAGTTGAAATGGGATGCTGCCAAATCCAGCAGAGTTCTGCATATGTTAAAGAGAAGCAAGGAATACAGGAGGTGGCAGAGGGCAGGTGACTCAATATTCTAAGTGAGGGTTGCATGCATTGCTTTAAGGAAAGGTAGCCTTTAAGGAAAGGATGCGGGTGGCACTGTGGGTTAAACCACAGAGCCTAGGGCTTGCTGATCAGAAGGTCGGCGGTTCGAATCCCTGCAACGGGGTGAGCTCCCGTTGCTCGGTCCCAGCTCCTGCCAACCTAGCAGTTCAAAAGCACATCAAAGTGCAAGTAGATAAATAGGTACCACTCTGGCAGGAAGGTAAACGGCGTTTCCGTGCGCTGCTCTGGTTTCGCCAGAAGCGGCTTAGTCATGCTGGCCACATGACCTGGAAAAACTGTCTGCGGACAAACCCTGGCTCCTTCGGCCAGTAAAGCGAGATGAGCGCCGCAACCCCAGAGTCGTTCGCGACTGGTCTTAACTGTCAGGGATCCCTTTACCTTTATCTTTTTTAAGAAGAGCCTGCTGGATCAGGCCAGTGGCCCACCTAATCCTGCATCCCATTCCGGGATGTCTTAGCCATTGAGGCTACTGGCGCAAGGTGCCACGGCCTGAGGAGGGCACCTGTGCCCTCCAGCCCCACCTGCAGCACCGCTCTTGCCCACCTGTTCTTGGGCTGCGGACGCAGGGAGGCTGTCTGCGAGCCTCCTGTCGGTGCTGCAGCCAGGGCTCCCTGGATGGCAGCGTTGTGCCGCTGCTTCGGCTGAGCAGGCAGAGGCGGAGGCGGAGCACAGCTGGCAGCGTCCCCCCACCCATCCCTCTGCGCCCTCCAGCTGCGCGCTGCGCCTGGCCCTGCCCGGCGGAGCGCAAGTTCGGTGTCCCCGCCCGTCGCACTGTGCCCTCTGGCTGCCTGCTGCGCCTGGTCCTGCCTGGTGGAGTGCGAGGGGCACCAGAGGGATCTTTGCTCCAGGGTGCCGGATTTACTTAAGGCAGCCCTGATCCCATTCTCACAGTGGCCAACCAGATGCCTGGGAGAAAACCCTCAAGCAGGAACTGACCACGAGCCTACTAGCAAAATGTTAGAAATTTCACCCAATGGCAGAAACCTTTGCCAAGGACAGTTACTGGGAAAGGAACACGGTTGCTGCATCTAGCTCACTTGCTCTCTCCCTTTGCCTTCTAGTGGGTGGTGCTCTACGTCCTGCTCTTGGCCCCCCCATGTTCCAGCAGCTACCCCACCTACAGCAGGCGAGATCGCCAGACCAATGAGGTGTTTGTGTGCAAGCAGTGCCCGCCAGGGACGTACGTGGCTGAGGAGTGCACCAATGATAAGGACACCGTTTGCCAGCCGTGCCCCGCTCTCCACTACACGCAATACTGGAACTACCTCAAGAAGTGCCTGTACTGCAACGTCTTCTGCAACAGCCTGGAAGAAGAGGTGCGGCCGTGCAACGGCACACACAACCGGGCATGCCAGTGCAAGGCAGGCTACCACTCGGATTTGGATTTCTGCATAAAGCACTCCAGCTGCCCCATGGGATCCGGAGTTGCTCAGCCTGGTACGTATTGCAAGTGGCAACCTCACTCTTGATCCCAACAGGCACCGCTTTACTGGGGACAGCCCTTGGTTTTGGCTGGCTGCCCCTGGTAAATCACAGAGGTTAGAGTCATAGATTTGTAGAGTCACCAGGATCATCTAGTCCAGGCACAGGCAAACTCGGCCTTCCAGATGTTTTGAGACTACAATTCCCATCATCCCTGACCACTGGTCCTGTTAGCTATGGATGATGGGAGTTGTAGTCCAAAAAAAACTTGGAGGGCTGTTTGCCTATGCCTGATCTAGTCCAACCCCCTGCAAAGCAGGAATCGCAGCTAAAGCCTCCCTGACAGATGGCAATCCAACCTCTGCTTAAAAGCACCCACTCAGGGAGAGTCCACCACCTTCTGAGTGAGTCCATTCCGCTGTCAAAGATCCCTTCTCATCTGAACGTTATTCCTGATGCTTAGTCGAAATCTCCTTTCTTGTCATTTGAATCCATTGGTTAGAGTCCTAGCCTCCGGATCAGTGGAAAACAAGCTTGCTCCCTCTTCCATGTGACAGACATCTGACATCCCCCTCCAGACATCTGAAGATGACTACCATACCTCCTCTCAGTCTGCTCTTTTCCAGGCTAAACATATTCAGCTCCTTCAACTGTTCCTCATAAGGCCTGGTTTCCAGACCCTTGATCATCCTGGTTGCCTGACTCTGCACACATTCCAGCTTGTCAATTGTTGTTCAGTCATTCAGTCATGTCCGACTCTTCATGACCACATGGACCAGAGCACGCCAGGCACCCCTATCCTCCACTGCCTCCCGCAGTTTGGCCAAACTCATGCCAGTCGCTTCGAGAACACTGTCCAACCATCTCATCCTCTGTCGTCCCCTTCTCCTTGTGCCCTCCATCTTTCCCAACATCAGGGTCTTTTCCAGGGAGTCTTCTCTTCTCATGAGGTGGCCAAAGTACTGGAGCCTCAACTTCAGGATCTGTCCTTCCAGTGAGCACTCAGGGCTGATTTCTTTAAGATGGATAAGTTTGATCTTCTTGCAGTCCATGGGACTCTCAAGAGTCTCCTCCAGCACCATAATTCAAAAGCATCAATTCTTCGGTGATCAGCTTGTCAATACCTTTCATATATTGTGGGAATCCAGTGCTGGGCTGCTGTGAAGAACGGGCTTCTTCTGAGATGGGAATGCTGTGAAATCTCTCTCCGTTCAAAGCTTCCAATTTTAACATGTGTAAATAAATCATATTTACATATGTATAAAGCTTGGTTTCCAGCTTAGTTTTGCATTTTGATGTTGTCTTGTTATAACGTTATTTTTTAAATTTGCATCCCTCCCCGAGGAGCTTGTACAACTTGTTGGTGTTGCCATTTCCTTCAGGGTGCAGCTGTAGAACCACATTCGCCAACCTGGTTGGCGCAGCCCGTCCTCTCACTCTCTAACGAGGCTCGTTTTGAGGTGCCTAATGAATCGTAGGACGATGCTGGGATTTCCCTCGTAGCATAAAGAGCATACTCTATTCTTGGCTTTTGAACCAGGATGGGAGAGAGTTGGGCAGTTGCTGGGAACTGCAAGAAGGGGGAGAGTTCTTGTGCTCGGGTCCTACTTTTGGACTTACCATAAGGGGCATCTGGTTTGGTCATGGTGAGAACAGGATGCTGGGCTAGATGGGCCATTGGCTGGATCCACCAGGCTATTCTTATGTGCTGCGATTACTCTGTAGGGAGGGAGAAATGGGAGTGTCCCCAGAGTCCCCTCTTACAGCTGCTTTTGGTTTTGCAGGGCTAAGCCTCTGCGTTCCAAACAGGTTCCCATCCCAGGCAGAGCTCTCTGCATTGCTAACAGCAAGTGCCCCTGGCCATGATCTAAGTGGTGTCTGAGGTCATGTCTGTCCTCAGATCACCAAGTGACTTGGCAGGAGACCAGCGCTGTTTCCACTTTCTCTTTTCTTTCTTAGCCAGGGGGATTCCCTGGAATTATATTTCAGTGAAGGTGAAAGTTGCATATCTTGGAAAGGCAGCCTGGTTTTCATAGACGCAGGGGCTGGGCTCAACTTTCGCAGACAGCTCATTTCCCCTCTTCCTTGGTTCCCACTCAAGTGACTTTGCAGGGGGAATTAAGACTGATAAAATGTGACTCTCTGTGCTCCATGAACAGTGGCGAATTCCGAGAAGGCTCTGCAAAATAGACAGTTGCCACCAGGGCTTTGCATGGGTTTGAAACCAGGTGTGAGCCACTATGGAGGTGCAGAAGCAAGCATACCGGCCAGAAATGCTCCCTGCAATGCAACATCAGTTTGGCAGCCTTAATTCATTTGCCTTCCTCTAGCCAGTGCCTCTAGCAAGCACCTATGTTTTGTGGAGTACAGTTCTGGTCACAGACCACATGGCTCAAGTCCTCTGTTCTGCCCAATGGGAGATGGCATCAAGTCACAAGTGTGGATGAGGCCTTTGTCTCTGCCTTGGACTGGGTGTGCTCAATGGGTCGACTCAGTTCAGAGAAGGTTTGTGGTTTAGTGGTATTTTGCTGAGATACTTTTCTATATGTTCTGTAATAAACTGGATTTTGGACTTTGAACAAGTTATATTATTCATATACTTTGTGGAAACCTATACCTGACCTATATCTGCCTTTTACTGAATCAGGCTAGCGTAGTGGATTTTTTTTTATTATTAACCCCTCCAGTTGTGAAGTTTAAAGCTGCTTTTGTTTTGGTTGGAACAACTGCGGCTACTGGGGAACACACAAAAGTGAAGTCCACCTGATTATAAGTTACACGGGTTCACCTTAGCTTTATGCATGCGTAGAAATTGTGGGAGGAAATGAAACCTTGTGGACCCTCGTGTGTGGGTGAACAACACAAAGAAATGGCTAGGTGCCTGGATTCAAAATGAGAGCCCCAGTATCAGAGTATTAAACTCGTGAAAGTAAGCACCGCAGATTAAGAACAGATCTAGTCGAGCCATTGCAATATATGTATTAAACCAGGGAGTTCCCAAACTGTGGTCCCTGAGCATTATTCAGGTGGTCTGTAGCGTATTTGTGGTTTAAGATGGGAGACTGTGCATTCAACACATTGAAGATTCATATTGCTTCTAACTGTATTTTTAATTGCACCTCTATTACAATTTGAACTGCAATATAAAAGAGAGAAAAAACAGCAACGAAAAGCATGCAATTAAAAATCTAGCACGGCGCATTACAATTGCTATGAAATCATTAAGTTGCTGCTTCTCAAACTTTTTTTTCTCCTCTTGGCCACACTTTCAGAATAAAAAATTGTTCACTCCACACCGAAATTTTTATTGATAAGAAATACATTGGAAAACAAAAAGAATCAACAATGAGCAGTGCTTGGTTTATAACACAGAACACAACTGCTTTATAATATGATCACAGGAAAGATACCTATCCATATTCTGCAAATTAAATAGATAGATGATAGATATAGATGATAGATAGATAGATAGATGGATAGATAGATGGACAGATGGGTAGATAGATGATAGAGATAGATAGATAGATAGATAGATAGATAGATAGATAGATAGATAGATAGATAGATAGATAGTTGATAGATAGATGATAGATAGATACTATGCTATGCTACACTGAAATGTTTAAATATTTGATTGTCCTTGAATCTTCCCGCTACACTTGCCATCCTCTCCTGCCACACCAGTGTGGCATGCCACCACACCCTTAGAGAACCCCAGCACCAAGTGGTCCTTTAAGACCCTCAGCAATTTTTAAAGTGGTACAGGGGTGGGGGGGTGTTACAATATTTGGGAGCCGCTGTTCTTAGAGAGTGCCCAGCTCCATTTGGAATATGAATGCAGTGTTTGCTCACAGCTTTTCTTTGCCATGGCTGTATCTTACAGGCAACCCGCAGGAGGACACTACATGTATCCCATGTCCTCAGGGGACCTTTTCTGACTCCGTTTCCAGCACTGAGGTGTGCCAACCCCACCGGGACTGTTCTAAGCAAGGCCTGGAAGTCAACGTCCCTGGGAACCAGTTCCATGACACCCTCTGCACCCCTTGCAATAGGAGCAAAGCCAACAGCACCAAGGACAAAGCAGATGAAGCACCAGGTGAGAAGCTGCATGAGGGCACAGGTATCCCCCCTACCCATTTCAAATGGGCACCAAGCACTTGTGACATACCTTCAGCTAAATCCTGGGCCCTGAAATTTAAGAGTTCTTTTGTGCCCTTTCCAGAACTCCCATTGTTGCCGGCTTATGGTCTACCCACCCCATGATCTTATTCCACTTAAATGATCATGGAGAATCCTGGGAACTGTAGTTTGCTAAGGGTGCTGAGAACTGTAGCTCTGTGAAGTCAGCACCCTTAACGAACTGCAGTTCCCAGAATACTCCATGACTGCTGTAACATATGGTGTGTGGCAGCCCCGTTCTGGATCAGTTGCAGTTTCTGAGTGATGCACATAGAGCACGTTGCAGTAGTTATGGCAAGTTTCATACAGTGCTACCTCAGGTGAAGAACTTAATTCGTTCCGGAGGTCCGTTCTTTTTTTTTTTATAAACAGATTTTATTATTTTCTACATAAAACAACACATAAATCCAACAGTTAAACACTCAAACAAAAATAACTAACATCAAATAAAACAAAAAGAATAAAGAAACATAAACACATTAAACAATATAAAAATAACGAAGAAAAAACCCATACATACCCAAACCAAAACATATAATTCATTGTTATTTTCTAGTTCCTCTCTTCTTTAAGGGGGGACTTCCCCCGTGCTCTCAGCTGCATTCTATATCAATATACTTTGGTAACTTTGTAACTAATTTCTTAACATTTACCACAATTCTTAATAATCATAAAGATACTCACTTACCATTTATAAGTCATCACTTAAACAATATATCCTTAGATAACTCTAAACATTTTACAGCATTCATAACATTACTTCTTATGTATTATTTTCCTCTAACATCAACTAGCTAAAGCCATATAAGCAAACAGATTCTGCTTCAAATATCTAACTTTTCACGATTTTTTAAATAGTCCTTAAATTTCTTCCAGTCCTGTTGCACCTTCTCCTCCCTCTGGTCTCGGAGTCTCTCGGAGGTCCGTTCTTAACCTGAAACTGTTCTTAACCTGAAGCACCACTTTAGCTAATGGAACCTGCGCCGCCAGAGCACCATTTCTGTTCTTATCCTGAAGCAAAATTCTTAACCTGAAGCATTATTTCTGGGTTAGCAGAGTATGTAACCTGAAGTGTATGTAACCTGAAACATATGTAACCCAAGGTACCACTGTACTCAACACTTTAAAGCTGGGTCAGGGAGCCTGGGAATTTCAAAAACATCACTCTAATGCTGGTCTGTTGAGTTGCCAGTGGATTCTTAAACTATTTTCTGCCCTTGTAACCTACTCCACAAATCCCTTTTTGGATTGAAGCATGGCTTCTCAGGTGCCTAAAAATGACATGTAGAAGTCTACTGAAGAGTACACTACCTAATCCCGAGACCTGTTTTGTTCCCCACCCTCCCTTCTCCAGGAAGCGGGGGTGATTGTCAAGACGCCATAATAGACTTTGTGCCTTACCAAGTCGGGTCGCAGAGACGGCTGGAGAGACTGCTGCACAGACTCAACGGAAGCGCACCTGCCGCAGGCTGTGACGAGAAGAGCCCATCAGTGTTGCAGGTGGAACTCCATGCCTTCCTCATCCAGCTCAAGGACACTCTTGGGAAAAAGGTCGTGGTGCAGAAGCTCTGGAAAGCCCTGGATCACATGAAATTGCAGAATATACAAAATAAGATCCAAAAGCTTTTCTTGAGTTCATGAGATTGGACTTGGGTTCAAGTTATAAAAAGGACACACACAAGCGACTCTGAGAAAGATAACCAATACCACTTTGGTCTGCAACTGGGACTTTATCGAAGAGGACATTGCCTTCCCTTGGGCTTTGTTTATATTTTAAAAAATTCCCTCTTTGAAAAGAAGCAAAAATTAAGGGACACAATTTTTAACGAATCTGATTTCCCCTCAAGCAGGTGGGGTTGAGCACACACTGCTATGTATTCCCTGATGAAATTGTGCATCCTGGGGGTCCTGAACTTCCAAGGAATTTTTTTTAAAAGAGCATTTAACTCAGTATTAGGGCCCCCCACCCCGTGTGCTACTTATTCTCCCCTGCCACCCAAATGGAACACGCAAAACGAGCATAAATATATCAATAATAACTGATTTATCCTTGCTACAATCCTATCACTGCAGCCCATTTGTTCCAGGAAAGAGTTGGTTTGTGTTGGATTTGTTACACTTGCATATTGTTTTTTTTTATATTTTAATTTATCTTGCCGTTCATAACTCTGGTTTTCTTAGTTGTTGGCGTTTTTATATTGCCCCAACAAACAAGAGGGTTGGTGACCAGACAGGATTATCAAGAGGCTAAAATCTGTTTGGAAGGCCAGTGTGTGCAGTTAAGTTTCTGAAATATATAGGCCTAATATTGCCAGATACATCAACAGCATGTTCCACATGAATGAAACATGGGGAAGGGAGAAACAAGGAACAGTCTATGCAGACAAACTTTCGCCAGCCAAAATTAGTTGAAAGCTTTACCCTGGCATGGAGCCCAGGAGATGTTCCCACCCAAGCTAAGAGCCCAAATTGCTGGAAGCTGGTTCTTCAAACAACAGCTGAGATTCTCAGGAAGTTCAACATGAACTCAGGATGAGACTAGATCCAACATATTTTTAAATCCAGCATCATTTTCCGATGCTTTATTCCATTTGCTAGAAACCACGGGCGGGGAGAGGGATCTTGTGTTCGAATCCTGCTTGTGGATATGATTGGACACTGTGAGGGCAGGATGTTAGACTAGACAGGCCACTGGCCAGATCCAGCAGATCCTCTTCTTAATATCCTTAACACCATATTTTTATTTTATTTTTAAAAATTCATTGTAATTTCATTTCAACTGGTCAAAAAGGCTCTGGAGGCCTGGGTGCTGATTGACAGCCAGTGTGGCGTAGCGGTTAGAGTGCCGGACTAAGACCTGGGAGGCCAGGGTTCGAATCCCCACTCCGCCATTAAGCTCACTGAGTGACCTTTGGCCAGTCCCTGCCTCTCCTCCTAACCTACTTCACAGGGTTGTTGCAAAGATAAGATGGGAAGGCGAGAATCACGTACGCCACCTTGAGCTCCTTGGTATATAAAGGTGATGAATGCATGAATGGATCGTGGAAGTAAGGACCCCCTTAAAGGGTCTTGGGTTGGTGCTTCTGGGTCCAGCCTGGCTCTCGGATCTGAATGCTTGCCTTGTGTCACACCAATCTGTTAGCTGTAACCAATAAAAGTTGTGGGCATTTTTATCCCATCCCTCATGTGGTGTGATTCTTGCTTTTCTGCTCTGCTCCACTGCAGAGCCTCAGTCGTCGTTTCTGGATTAAATGTGACCGACGAAAGTAGCCTATTGAGCCAAGCGGTTTGCAAAAGTAGAACAGTGATTTCCATGTGGCATTGTTTGGAATTTACTGCAAGAATGCCTGTCTGGTTGTGGAAATTCCTAGGTTTTCTTAGCACATGGGCTGGAAAGGCAAGTTAAGAGAAGGAAGAAGGAACTTCCCTTGAGAGTAAGGTTTGCTATCTTGGATGGTGACGATGGTGATGATGATGACTACAGTCGAAACGAACAAACAAACAAAAATTCCTTCCAGTAGCACCTTAGAGACCAACTAAGTTTGTTCCTGGTATGAACTTCCGTGTGCATGCACACTTCTTCAGATAAGACTACAGTATTATTGATTTATTAATTCCTCCTAGATAAAGGTCTCAACACAATGTATGACAAGAGACAATTAAAAACCTAATACATTTAAAACAAAACTGAAATGCCAAGAAGTAGACACTCATCACAATAACCCACTAAACCAGCTGGGAAAGACCTTTGGAGCAAAAATGCCTCCTGTTGTTTCTGGAAAGTGCAGATAGTGAACTCTTGTCATATCCCAGCATAACAAGGTCAGCCACACGAATGCAGTCTCCATTGTTTATAAACCACATGACACAAAATGAATTGTGTGCATTTCCTCCTTTTGACTGGTGCAGGAGACTTTTAACAATCTGAGATTCTAGTCTATCTGGAAACTGGAATCTCAGATTGTTAAAAGTTTCAGTGGGTTAAAAGATTGGCATTCTTGCTGGTCCCAGCATAGAAAGTGCCAGTGGTTTTATGCCAAGGCACATTTCGCTACCTCTTCATAGGGCTTGCAGTGCCCCAGATTCCTCCCTCAGATGGCCCAGAGTTTTGAAGTATTTTGTGTTTTCTTTGCTGGACAGAAATAGCAGGAAAGAAGTGGGGGGGGGAGGGTGTTTTCTCCTCTTTTGCAGCAGCATAGCAAGCAAGCATAGGAATTGTTAGAAAAAACCAAGAAAAATAAAATGACGTCCGGTGGATTAAAAACAAAAAACAAAATAATTTTTTTCTGTGTCCATGCTTTTACTAAGACTGCGAAAAGGAGTGCAAGACAAGAAGGGTTGCAATTCACAAACCTGTGGGCAAAGACAGAATAACAAATCTGGAGCAAGCATTGGCATTTGTCCCTTTGCAAAACTTTGCTGCGGAAAATCCTAGAGATTGACAGCCGCCTATCGCAGTGTTTTTGACTTCCTGCTGGTGCGTCAGGTGGTGAAGTGGCAGGATGGGCAGTGGCTATCTAGGGGTCTTTCTAAGCTTTACCTGGGGGTATTGTAGACCTGCATGCACAGTAGAAGTACACACACACATACACACACACTTTCCTGACTCCACCTCTTTGAAAATTCACCAGAGATTTCTGAGACTCAGCCAGGGCTTATGTGCCATTGGCATCGGAAGGCTTGCTGCGCCAGCACCCTTGGCTGAGAGATGATGATGTCTCTGAAGGTCAAACTACACCTGATGGCTATTAAATGTCTTTGCATCTAACTAGCAGGTTTGTTTACGTGCAGGTGGGATCAGCTACGGAGAAGGTGGGAACTGAAGGAGATCCAGTGGCGTAGGAAGGGCGGGACGTAGGGGTCACTGTGCTCCGTGTTCCATTTTTAGACTTAATCATTCATGCATTGCAACCCTATGGGTTTTTGAAATATTATTGATAATATTAAATCCAGTTGTAGCATTTCTGGATCGGTTCAGAGTTAAAATGTACTGCTCAGAAATATACGGCTCAATCAACAATAGCCTCCAAGCAGTTCACATATAAAAATATAACATATTCATTCAAAGTATCAACAATATCAAACATTGAATGCATGCAATTTGCCAAGCCATAAAAAAACCAGCACTTTATGAACAAATATGCATAATAAAACTGCATGTTAAAATTATTTGTCAGGGTCGATTTGCCAAAACAAAATGTTTTTAAACAAAAACAATTCAGTGAAGAACCTGAGTGGGCAGGAATTTCCAGAGAGTAGGCACTGCAGCACTGAAGGACTGATTATTTACAAGGAGGGTATGGTTTTATGGGATTATTTCCATATGCATGTAGCACATTGTTTTGGTATCAAAATTACTACGTCGTTTGCTGGCTGGGTTTCCAGGCAACGCACCCACAGAAACACACGCTTTGGGATCTTGCTTTCAAGACTTCACACATCTCCCTCTGAGCTGCCTTTGTGTACATTTCAACCGCAGACTGAAGCACTCTGGGCACTTATGCTGAATCACTTGGAAGCTAGAGTTGGCAGGCGCAAGCAGGAGCATGACGAGAGGATCCCCAGTTGCACTGAGTGCATGACTGGACCACTCAGACATTAATGCCTCTCCCTTCCGTCAGCAGGTGGGTCAAGTACACGTCACAGCGAGCAAACAAACGGGCTGAAATTAGAAAGCAAAATATCAGTTAAGCAGATGCGTCGCCACAGAACGTCTCTCTCACTTGGAAAGAATTCTATGATATCGCTGCCCGGAGATGACGGCAATGAACTTTTCACATCGGATGGCAGGGATTCCACAAGCCCTGTACGAGGAGGGCTTGTTTCAGGACTTTGCTGTACAGAAATTAGCCAGCTGCTGCATATGTGTGCATTTGCTTCCAAAAGAAAAAAATAGAAGTGAACAGGTCCAATCTGGTTCATTCCCCCCCCCCCATTGTTATGAAAGAAATTGCTGTCACATACTAGCCAGGCTCATGTGTGGAATGGCCCTTAGCTGCCAGTTTTCCGTTTCAAGGGAGATTCCTCTCCCCATTCACAGCACATGGGATGGAAGTCCCTATCCCATGGTCCTATCTGGTTGGGGATGGTTGATAAAAGTGCCTTCGGTGCTGGCACACAAAGGCTGCCACAGGCCACAAGAAAGAGGCAGGGGTAAAAGGTGTGGGGTGCAACCCATTGGAGCAGTCAAGTACAACATTCCTTGTTTGCCTAGAGTGGACACAGACAGGGGGCTATTGATTCAGCCAGTTGAACTTCCTGTTACACCTGGTCTGGAGCATCCTCCCCCTGCATGTGACCAGTTAGTGGCTGTGACCCTTGCAGACCCCACAAAAGGTCCCGTCACACAGCCACCTTCCTCTTTTGATGCCTTTTCTTCTCTTGGACTGCGCTTCTGGTTTTCTGCCAGCAGCACATGGGCCCATCCTTACAAGGATGTAAGCCACACTGTGTCTGTAACTACAAGCTAAAGCCTGCCTTCAGGGATCCAACTGTGAACTGATTGTGAGTAAACTTCTTGTTATTTTTAAAAGAAGCTTCTTGTGTCTTTATTCTTTTTAGGAGGGATAAAAGGGTTCTTACCAGGAACAGACTCCAATCTGAACAAAGCCAGATTGGATTGCTTAAGTATAGATTCAAACGAATCTACCAACTAGCTTCCTGCTGTATATTGGGGAATGTCACTCTGCTGCTGACTCACAAGCATGAGTTAAGAAGGATACTATTAAATCGATATATCCTCTCCTAGTATCTGCAACGTTCCCACAAAAGGCACCGGTGAGTAACATCACACACACACAAAAGTATTAGTCCTCATGAAAACACCAAGTCCACTCCACTGTGCCATATTTTGGTAAGCCAATTAACACATGTCATTAAACCCACCTCAGTTGACAAGTGACAGCACTTGACTTCTTTGATGGCTGTCCAAGGTGGAAATTCATTCTCTACATAATCTATGCAGGCAAAAGACAATATTGGGATTATCAAATACCCAGGGCATGTGTTATTTGACAGGAGGGTGGGAATGGAAGTGAGACATGATTACATGCCAGTGAAATTCCCCTCTTTGGTTTCTTTCTAGATTAGTCAAGTTGTGGTTTGTTTATTGTTTCATTGTTTTGCAGGCAATATTGTAATTTCAGAGTCATAAGATTGCTTCCTTACTCATAATGAAAGACATGGACCTTTCGGAGCTGGGTTTCTAAAGTGTGTGCTTCCTGTAGCTAGCAAAACATAAGTGGGCTACATCGTTTAATAATAATAATAATAATAATATTATTATTATATTATATTATTATTATTTTATTTATACCCCACCCTTCCCCGCCAAACCGGGCTCAGGGCGGCTACCAATAAAATCACAACAAACATAAAACAATTCATTAAAATACAGATTAAAATACAATTTAAAATTTAATCTAGACTGCAGCCTCATTTTTAAGTAGCCCACCAACCACACCAAAAGAATGAAACATCAGGGTTAAACTGAAACCAACCCAAAGGCCAGGTGGAACAGCTCCGTCTTGCAGGCCCTCCTGAAAGATGTCAAATCCTGTGGGGCCCTGGTCTCTTGTGACAGACTGTTCCACCAAGTCGGCCAGTACTGAGAAGGCCCTGGCCTAGTTGAAGCCAACCTAGCATCCTTGTGGCTCGGGACCTCCAAAAAGTTATTATTTGAGGACCTTAAGGTCCTACCCGGGACATACCAGGAGAGGCGGTCCCTTAGGTACGAGGGTCCTAAGCCGCATAGGGCTTTAAAGGTCAAAACCAGCACCTTAAACCTGACCCTGTACTCCACCGGGAGCCAGTGCAGCTGGTAAGCACTGGATGAATGTGGTCCCGCGGCAAAGACCCCGTGAGGAGCCTCGCCGCGGCATTCTGCACCCGCTGGAGTTTCTGGGTCAGCTTCAGGGGCAGCCCCGCGTAGAGCGAGTTACAATAATCAAGTCTGGAGGTGACCGTCGCATGGATCACTGTGGCCAGATCAGGGCGAGAGAGGTAGGGGGCCAACTGCCTAATACGGCGGAGATGGAAAAATGCCACCTTTGCTGTGGCTGTAACCTGCGCCTCCATGGAAAGTGAGGCATCAAAGGTTACACCCAAACTCCTGACAGAAGGCGCTGGCACTAATTGCACCCCCGCAAGAGATGGGAGTTGGCCCCCCAACCCCATGTCCTCGACCCAGCCAGAGGACCTCTGTCTTCGAAGGTTTAACTTCAACCGGCTCAACCAGGCTCCCACGCATCCATCCAGCCACAGCCTCCAAGCACCTGGTCAGTGTGTCCGGGACCGAGTCAGGGCGGCCTTCCATCAATAGATAAAGCTGGGTGTCATCAGCATATTGATGACAACCCAGCCCGAAACTCCGGACAATCTGGGCGAGAGGGCGCATAAAGATATTAAAAAGCATCGGGGAAAGGATTGCGCCCTGCGGAACTCCACACACCAAGGAGTGTCACGGCGACAACTCCCTCCCTAGCGCCACTCTCTGTCCCCGACCTGAGATAAAGGAGCGCAGCCATGTCGGACTGTGCCCTGAATCCCCACGTCGGCAAGGCGGTGGTCCAAAAGATCGTGGTCGACCATATCGAAGGCTGCTCACAAATCTAAAAGGATCAGCAGGCCCGATCCGCCTCGATCCAGCTGTCTACGGAGATCATCCATTAGCGCCACCAAAGCTGTCTCGGTCCCATAACCAGGGCGGAAGCCGGACTGGAATGGATCCAGAGCCAATGTTTCATCCAGAAATCCACTAAGCTGTTCAGCAACCGCTCTCTCAATTACCTTACCCAGGTACGGAAGATTCGAAACTGGGCGGTAATTGGATAGATCTAAAGGATCTAGAGATGTTTTCTTTAAGAGCGGACGCTCTTAAATACCCCAAATCTCTCTCTTTCCAATTCCCTTCCTTTTCTCTCATCAAGTTCTTCCCCCTCTCCCCCAACCTCTAAAGTGGTAGGAGGGTTATTTTTGTTTTCGATTTATTATGTATTTTTCTTCTTGTTTTGCATTTTTGTGCTGTGAACCACCCTGGGGCCTTTGGGTGAAGGGCGATTTACAAATATATACTTTATTTTTATTTTCATTATATTTCGAGAACCATCTTGGCGAGCTGGCAGAAGGCAGCCTGGGAGAGAGACAAAGTGATCGTAAAATCACTGAACTGTAGAGTTGGAAGGGCCCCAGAGGAACACCTAGCCCAACCGCCTGCAATGCAGGAATCTCAAGTATCCAAGAGAGATGGCCATCCAACCTCTCAATCTCCTTTGTCCCATGCTAAACATACTCAGCTCCCGTAGCCATTCCTCAATAGGCTTGGTTTCCAGACGCTTCATCATCTTGGTCACCCTCCTCTGCACATGTTCCAGCTTGTCAACATTCTTCTTAAATTCTGGCGGCCAGATGTCTGGGAATCCAGTGTTGAACCGCCACAAAGAACAGGCTCCTCCTGAGATGTGAATGCCGTGAAATCAATCTACATTGATTTACATTCTCGTGTAAATATGTGAAATATATCACATTTCAAAGACACTGCAGACTCTTCCACACCTTTTTTCACCAAAGGTACACAGACCCTGGTTGAGTGCCAAGGCCTCTTGGAATTTCGTCAGAGATTGGGGTGGCTGGTAGCAATATTTATCTGGCATTTTGAGGTTTAGGACAAGCATAGGCAAACCTGGCCCTCTAGATATTTTGGGCCTACGACTCCCCTCATCCCTAGCTAATAGGACCAGTGGTCAGGTGTTATGTACTGAGCTGAATCCTAGAACAATAGGATCCAGAATGCAGCAGTCTGATTGGTCCTAGAACAATAGGATCCAGAATGCAGCAGTCTGATTGGTCCACAGGAGTCACCCAATCCAGCTCCAGGTGGAAGTGAATCAGCAACCTGATTGGCCTACAGGAGTAGCCCGGAATTAGCCAATCACGTGGGGCCCATTGTGTAAATAATGTATATATAGCAGACGTTTTGGGGAAAGATTCATTCCTTGCTACTATGAGCTGAATAAAGAGCTTAGTATTATTGTGGGTGAGGAGCTGTTTGAGATTGGGTGGCTGTCTGTAGGCGATGTAGGGTCTTCCTCCCAGAGCTTGAGAAAGAGAACTGTCCTACAATTCTACAACTCAAACCCACAATAATACTACAACAGGACTCAACATGGACACTGGTACCAGAGCCTGCAATAAACCCAGATGCCAACTTTGCTGCCACATAAACCCGGACAACACCATTACTGGTCCCAACAACATCAAACATACCATCTCAGGACTATTTAATTGCTCATCTTCCAACATTGTGTATGCAATCAAATGCCAACAGTGCCCTTCAGCTCTCTATATTGGACAAACAGGCCAAACCCTACGCCAAAGGATAAATGGACATAAATCTGATATCAGGAATCACAAGACAGAGAAACCAGTAGGAGAACACTTCAATCTCCCAGGACATTCTATAAAAGATCTCAAAGTAGCTGTCTTAATACAAAGAAATTTCAGAAATAGACTGGAAAGAGAAGTGGCTGAATTGCAACTAATCACCAAACTTAAAACCATGGAGAAACCTGGTCTGAACAAAGACATTGGATTCTTATCTCATTATACATAACAAAGCTATCTTTAGCCATCTCACCCCTTGCCTTTCCCTGCAAGACTAATTACAGCCGTTAAGAGTCGTCAACAGGTTTTCCATACCTATCAGCTGATCACCCATTCCCACCACCCTTCTGAGTAATACCCCTCCCCACTCCCTCACTATATTTAAGGATCTGGTGACTTCTGTTTCAGTGTATCTGAAGAAGTGTGCATGCACACGAAAGCTCATACCAAGAACAAACTTAGTTGGTCTCTAAGGTGCTACTGGAAAGAATTTTTGATTTTGTTTTGACTATGGCAGACCAACACGGCTACCCACCTGTATCTGGGCTGAGTCACAGACCTTCCCTCCAACAATCCTGATGCAAATTCCTACATATACTTTGCATGGGGCCAGTCATCCTTGGAATGGCAGGGGAAGGAAGATTTGATCCGCTCATCATCCGATACCCTGCAGGGGAAAATGCAGGCTGGGAGATAAAGAGTATGAACTACATTTGAACCTGAACACTTTTGAAAAAGTTTTTTAGTTTAAAACCTTCCTGTCCCTGCAATCCTCCTTGGGCAACTCAGCTGACTGGGGAACAGCAAAGAGCGGCAGAAGAGGGCTAGGCTGGAGAAAAAAAGTAGATCTTTATATGGAGACACCCCACCCCGTCTCATATCAGATTAGGCAGTAGGCCAGAAGCAGCCTGGGGGGGGTGGGGGAACGAGCAGAGACTGCTCACTTTTGAACACAAAACAGAAGAAAGGGCATCTCAGAGATTATGCATTCTGAGCAGAGAATGTCCATATTTCCCAGAGAATACACAAAATGGAGCCAAGATGTGCATATTTCCTTTTTCACATATATAAAAGGATGTCATATAGAGGAGAGAGAAAGGTTGTTTTCTGCTGCTCCAGAGAAGCGGACATGGAGCAATGGATTCAAACTACAAGAAAGAAGATTCCACCTAAACATTAGGAAGAACTTCCTGACAGTAAGAGCTGTTTGACAGTGGAATTTGCTGCCAAGGAGTGTGGTGGAGTCTCCTTCTTTGGAGGTCTTTAAGCGGAGGCTTGACAGCCATCTGTCAGGAATGCTTGGCAGGGGGTTGGACTGGATGGCCCTTGTGGTCTCTTCCAACTCTATGATTCTATGATTCTACGTTATGGGAGGCAGGAGAGGATATATTGTTTAATGATGTTCTATGTCTTAGCAGAGTTTAATCATTCCCCTTTAAACACACAGCGGTTTGCTTGTTGCAGGTTCGTCTATATAAGATTCCTGGTAAGATCCCTTCTTGTCCCTCTTAAAAAGAATATACACGACAATCTTATTAAAGTGAATATAAAAGTAGTTTACTCACATTCATTCAGTTCACAGTTAGATCCCTGAAGGCAGACTTAGGTTACAAAAGTATATATACATGTGGAACTATCCCATAAGGGAGTTAGTCCCAAGTGACTGCAGACAGGCAGTCACTTCTGCTCACACATAGAGAAAAACAAAATGGAGAAGAGAGGAGCAAGAGAAGATGGAGTGCTCCTCTTTCTCAGATTAGGCCACACACACCCTCTAGTCACATGCAGAGGAAGTTTGTCCCAGCTCAGGAGGAAACAGGAAGTTTTCTCCTGGCTGGTCCAAAGCATCTCCTAGCATGTCCATTCTAGGAATGTTGTACTTGGCTGCTATGTGTTTCACATCCCACACTTTCCAAGCAATCTGAGACTCTGCGGCCACATCTCCCTCTGCTCCTGCCTCTTCATACCTCTGGGAGACCAGGGGTAGGGGAGCTTGTCACAGCAGGATGGGGAGACACCCTGGCTTCTTCATCAGCTTGACTCATTCCTGCTTCTTGCCCTCCCTCCTCTCCTCTCCTGCTTCTGGTTCTGGACTTCTCTCTGCCACAGACTCTCCCTGTTCACTAAACCCTGTTACTTCTTCTGCTTCCGACACCTCCCCCCCCCAGTCTGCTCTCTCTTCTCCCTCTGACCACTCATCGTCGTCCCACCACCAACCCCCTGGCTCTGAGCCTTCGCCCCTTCGGGGTTCCCCAGCTGGTTCCTTCCACCATTCCTCTGAGTCCAGCCAGTCAGGACACCTGCTGAGATTCTCCTTTCGATAGACTGTCTCTGACTGGCACTGCCTGTTTGTGGAAACCTTCACAATTTCCTGCACCACAAATACTGCTTGTGTCACCACAATGAAGTACTTCAAATCACATCATTTTAAATAAACAACAACTTCCTGCCTCATTTTTGAGTAGTTCCTGCATAACTGTTTCCTGCCTCATTTTTGAGTAGTTTCAAAACCACAAAGCATTCCTCCCAGTTATGTTAACTGAGCGCCCATTGTTCCACTTTCTACAGAATCTGCAGCTCTTTGTCTTAGCAAAAATGAATTTTCTCAGAATTGCAGCAATAAAAGTCGGGAAGAGGTGAACGTCTAGCGGAAAATGTAAACGGAGGCAAATTGTTGCGGCATCCCAGAAAAACTCCCTGTTATAATAAACTCAGCTAATGCAGAGTAACAAGTTAGGGATCAAGATGGTATCCAACTAACTCATTCCACCAGCACAAGGGTTTCTGCTCCCCACACCTCCTGCTGCATACCCCTAAATCTGCTCTGGGGTTTCTTCTAAGCCTCCAGAGTATATTTGCAAAAGGTAGTGCCCAGAACTAGACACTCTAGGTGGGGGCTGACCAAGGCAGAATATAGCAGTACTTTAACTTCCTTTGATCTGGACACTAGATTTCTGTTGCTGCAACCGAGAATTGTATTAGCTTCTTTTTTATTTATTTTTCCTGCTGCCGCCGCATCATCTTCAGCTTGTGGTCTACGAAGACCCCTAGATCCTTTTCATGTGTACTGCTGTCAAGCCAGGTGTCCTCTATTTATGCAGAACCCTACCTAAGTGCAGAACCTTAAATACCCATCACTATCCTTCTTAAGGGATGCGGGTGGCGCTGTGGGTTAAACCACAGAGCCTAGGACTTGCCGATCAGAAGGTCGGCGGTTCGAATCCCCACGACGGGGTGAGCTCCTGTTGCTCGGTCCCTGCTCCTGCCAACCTAGCAGTTTGAAAGCACATCAAAGTGCAAGTAGATAAATAGGTACCGCTCCGGCGGGAAGGTAAACGGCGTTTCCGTGCGCTGCTCTGGTTCACCAGAAGCGGCTTTGTCATGCTGGCCACATGACCCGGAAGCTGTACGCCAGCTCCCTTGGCCAGTAAAGTGAGATGAGCGCCGCAACCCAAGTCAGACACAACTGGACCTAATGGTCAGGGGTCCCTTTACCTTTACCTTATCCTTCTTAAACTGTGGTGCCTTGAATCAATACACAAATGACTAAGCCGCTTCTGGTGAACCAGAGCAGCGCACGGAAATGCCGTTTACCTTCCCGCCGGTGCGGCACCTATTTATCTACTTGCACTTTTGTGCTTTCGAACTGCTAGGTGGGCAGGAACTGGGACTGTTGTGGGGATTCGAACCTCCGACCTTCTGATCAGCAAGCTCAAGAGGCTCTGTGGTTTAACCCACAGCGCCACAGGACCTCCCTATTTTCATCAGAGAAATGTTGGAGGGCATGTAGCATTCTACTGATGCGGAATTAAACACTGTGTGCCTATGTGGGCTTTTATACATCATGAAACTGAGAGGCCTCCATCACATGCCCTGCTCCATCACATGCCAAAGATTCCCATTTAGTCCAACATCTTGTTCTCCCAGTGGGCCCCAATAGGCCCCCAAAAAAGCATACAAGCAGAATTCAAGTACAACAGCACCTTTCTCTCCTGAGGTCTCCAGCAACTGGGGTTCAGAAGTGTACTGCCTCTTTCAGACCCAGGCAGTGTTCTCAATGGTCAGGGATAATGAGGATTCATAGAATTGTAGAGTTGGAAGGGGCCCCAAGAGTCATTGAGTTTAACCATCAACATCTGAAGGGCACCACATTGGCTAGCCATGACTTTGTAAGTCTTGATTCCTCTCCTGGGCAGCACTTTGAGCTTTGACCTGGATCAGGACTAGGAGTGAAGATTATAGAAGACCAACACTGGGTCTAGCCAGATCCTGTCCACCAAGACAGTTGTGGGATGAACGCTCCTCAACACTGGATCGTTTGTGCAGGCAATGAATCAGATTGTATTGGAGAGGAGATGAGGAGCTAGGTTTTGAGCCTGAAGACCAATCCATTAACCATCTCTGGACTGAGAATAAGAGGCCTCATTTGGTCTCCAGGCCTTGCTTCACTCGGAGCTCTCCGGGGTCCTGAAACATTTGTAAATGCTTTACGCTGCATCATCTCGTACAAGTCACCCATCAAGGTGACCAAGGCTATTTTGCTTCTAGATCAGAAACCACAATGAAATAAGAATGGCTGGAACTGAGCTTCCAAACCATTACCACCCCATGAGTGGGACCTGACTTGCATTCAGTCAGATGTAGCCCACATCTGCCTTTGTTTGTTTCCCTATTGCGGTTCCCTAAACCCCAGCTCTCTGGCGTATGAATGGTCTGGCAGACCTGGAATCAGTGGGAGGATGTTGGAAGTGATAGAATCCAGCGTCTGGGTCAAACTCAGTGCTCCGCAGGGTTTCAACAGGAGCACCAGTCATGTGGAATGGAAATCCCCTCAGAACCATTCAGAATCCATCTGGATTCATCAGCTTCTTGGGACAGTCTACCCACAAAGGGCATAAACCTCAACAGGAACTGACCCACCCATGACGAATGAATTCTCAAGAATTTCCCCATCACCTCTCTGCCTGGTCGAGAATGTCAGGTCTAGGGCATGACCCTGAGTCTACATTTGAGCTGCTGACATTGGATTTAGAAAGCGTCATGGCTCTCACAGCAATCATGAACTCCTGAGGGATCTTGAGGTTGTGGTTGATGACTCCCTGGAGATGTTGACCCAGTGTGGGGCGGGGAGGCTGTCACATGGTGAAAATTAAAGGGTCAGTGTTTCACAATGCCTTTGTGCACATCTATCACACAACCATGACTTCTGGTTACCTCACCTTGAACAGGATACCACAGAGCTGGGAAAGGTTCAGAAAAGGGCAACCAAACGGATCAAGGCAGTCAGAACAACTCCCTCATGAGGCAAGTTAAAAGGTTTGGAGTTTGGGGGAGTTGAAAGTAAGGAGCGCCAAAGTGCTTTGAATGAATATAAATCGAATGAATGAATGAATGAATGAATGAATGATAGATATCCCACCTTTTCCCCTGACAGGAACTCAAGGCAGCCTACAGCTAAAATTTTATTTCCATTAACTGTAGCTGTTGAAGGTGTTGTACACAATCCCTTCCCACACACATTTTTCTCCTCGCAACTATCTTGTAATTGTCTCAAGATGGTCATGTGTGGTTTATGGGGAAACTGGGATTTGAACCTGATAGATATCAAGGCGTTGCTGTGTTCATTGGGCAGGCAGAATGGGGGCAACACAGAGCTCAAACAACGATCCTTGGCATTGAACAAGGAATGCTGGAAGTGTGTAACCTCTTGAGAGTTCCAGAGGGCACAAGGCACCGCAACTTGAATTTTCTGAACTTCGTTGTGTGGGGACTACAGAGCAGTGTGTATTGGAGTTGTGTCTAGAAATCTGGTTTTGTACTTTCCCCCCTGTACCATCACCTCAATCTCACTAAACGGGCAGGGAGGCCGTGGTTCACCTCAGGTGCCAAAACGTCTTAGACCGGCACAGAAATACAATCCATGCATCCTTCCACACACCCCCAATTGGTTAGCACAACACAGAGCTCACCATGTACCTTCCAGGGGGCAATGAGCTGCAGATACTTTGACTAAGCTTTCAGTCACACCAGCGAGACCCCATAGAAGCTCCTCAGAAACTGCTCATGGTATTATCGACTCAGGCAGCAGGGGCAGGAAAGATCAGAAAGACGACATTTTCCCACCCTCAGCCCCCATCTCTGCGTCTTAGTTTAATTATTTGCTCCAGGAAGTAGGCAATCATCATTTGGACTCTGTTCTCTTCAAGTTTGCTCTGAATCACACGATGAGCTATTTGCAAGATCTGAAAAGCTTGCCTGACCTTTGAGTTTGCAGTATAGATCCCATGGAAGTAAACAGGCTGGTTTCTATGGTGGTATATGGGGAAGAAGACTCCTCTCTTCCACAGCTAGCATGGAAATACAGCGGGCTGCCTGTGTTTGTTTATTACTGGTGAAATTCTTTTGTTCCCACAAGGTCTCTCTTTCTCACTAGCAACAAAGAAAATCCAGGCAAGAGTTATTAAGCAGATTGCAGTCAACTACTTATTTAACCATAATATCTTTGAATAATTGATTTTTTAATCTGTATTAAATCTTACCTTTTCAATATGTAAGTTCCAGATATGGGGCTGGGGAAATCCAGCCGGATGGGCAGGGTATAAATAATAAAATTATCAACATCACCATCATCATCATCATCATCATCATCATGTGATTTACGTAGTATTTTAAAGACGAAGGTTTTGTGTATGAGTCTAGGCAGCAGTGTGGTTTTATGGAGTATTTTTAACTGTTGGGTTCTGTGCTGTACTTATTTATCTTATATGTGAATGACCTATGGCCCAAACATTTATAAACTACGTGAAACATGAAATTTGCTTCTTCTTCTTATTTAAACAGATTGTTGTTGAGACATCGAAACCTCTCTGGGCTCACTTCGTAATGGGAAACGGTGTACAAAACGTTTAGAGAAATAAATCACATATGTCTTCCAGAATAGTTTGTGGCTTACTCTTGCTAGCATCCTTTCTATAGCAACAAAAAAGGAAGCTGTCCAAAAAACTTGCTTCTATATTGGGTTTGTCTTAGACCAACGTTCCCCTACCTGGTGCCCTCCAGTTCTTTGAACTACAACCTCCACCAGCTCATCCATCAATGGCTCAGCTGACTGAGGCTGTTGTAGTACAAAACAGCTGTATAAAAGCAAGCTTTATGCACAGTTTCATTTTCTGTAACTGTAAGTGGAGTGGAGCTTGCTAAACAGATACTTATCATAATGGATGCGTCAGACATCACCTAGTGAGCAAGGGCACCAGATGATATTACACATATTTTACACAGAAGCGAGCCCTGCCAAGTTCAGTGGGGCTCACGTCAAATTGCAGCCCCAGGTAAATTTACTCCTACATGTTTTGAGATAAGATACGAGGTTAGGTAAAGACACCTGGCGCTGAAACAATTCATTTCCAGGAATGTGCAAGCCACAAGCTTGCAACACACGCACATTTGCAAACGGAACCGGCAGCAAAATGTTACCACATACAGGGACGTCTTAGCCATTGAGGCTACTGGTGCAAGGCGCCATGGTGCCACAGCCTGAGGAGGGCGCCTGTGCCCTACAGCCCCACTGGCAGCGCCGCTCTCGCCCACCTCTTCTCGGGCTGCGGACGCGGGGAGGCTGTCGGCGAGCCTCCCGTGGGCACTGCAGCCAGGGCTCCCTGGACAGCAGCGCCGCGCCACCGCTTTGGCCAAGCAGGCGGAGGTGGAGGTGGAGCACAACTGGCAGCGTCCCCACCCGCCCCTCCGCGCCCTCTGGCTGCCCGCTGCGCCTGGCCCTGCCCGGCGGAGCACGAGGGGCGGCAGAGGGATCTTCGCGCCACGGTGCTGGATTTACTTAAGATGGACCTGACCACATACCAGTGCTTTCTTTCTGGCGGGACGCAGGGGTATGCATACCCCCTAAACATTTTGTGAATCTAAGTTTGGCCTCATTGAGGGGCAGTATTTCAATATGAGTAGGAAAATGAGAGTACCCCTAAACATTTTTAAGGGAAAAAGCACTGCCGAATACCCTCAGGCCGTAGAAGACTCAGATAGCAAGGTATACAGCAGCCTCAGGAGGTTGTTTTCAACTGATACTCTGATGTTCAATGTTCTGTGCCTCAGATGCTCTTAGTCATAGATTTTAGCTGATAAAACTTGCACAATCTGGATGAAGTCTAGTCCCCCCCCCCTCCGGTTTTACTGCCATCAGCATTCTGTAGGGACACAGGGGGTTATCAGGCCATTGTTGTGGTTAATTAATTTATTTTTTTAAAAAAAATTGTTTAAAGACTTCATTGAGTAACTAAAACATTTTATAGCACGGCAGAACAAAGAACCAAGCGGAGACTTAGTTGCCATTATTGCTCCGTAATGCATGGTTAGATATGACTTTGGAACATAAGAAGGTTCAATCCAAGAATAGCCATGAGAATGGGAAGTTGTGGTGGATTTTTATTTTATTTTAAAGAACAGCTACACACTTCTGCAAACCTTGAAAGTCTCCCACCCAAACAGAAACAACTTCCTTGCTTTTGTGTCGCTGTTTCACTGTTCGAAAGCTTTCCCCTCCTAGTTAAAGAAGTCCACCTGGATAACATATTAAACAGGAGTGTGGAAGTTCCTGAGATGACTCAGTTAATTAGAAGGAAGGAATGTAATGGTTCATTTTGTGCCTTCAGGAAATATAAACCGACTAAAATCCTATGCCCTTTTAAAGTGTGGGTTTTTTGGGGGGGGGTGATATTGGGTAGTTCTTTTTATTTTGATTATGTATTTTGTGGTTTTATATTTTGATTATCTTCTGTGAACCGCCCTGAGACCTCCGGGTATAGGGCGGTATACAAATTAAATAAATGATGATAATATAATAGTAATAGTAGTAGTAGTAAAATAAAAGGTGCCCTTTCTTCCGACCTGCTTTGCATTTCAAGGAATTACTGGTTTGATTCATCAGATCACTATTAATTATCAACTGAGTCATGAGGACATCCATTCATGGATTCAGATGGTTGGCCCATTTGGCTTCCAGGGCAGGAAATGGATTGAATACCAAATCTTCTGTATACAAACCATGTGTTCCATGTAGCAATGAGCTAAATCTACCAAAGCAAGAATTCACTAATAGACCAAACTCATTTATTATTATTATTATTATTATTATTATTATTATTATTATTATTATTATTAATGGCCACTGGTCCCATCACCTCCTGGCAAATAGAAGGGGAAGAAATGGAGGCAGTGAGAGATTTTACTTTCTTGGGTTCCATGATCACTGCAGATGGTGACAGCAGTCATGAAATTAGAAGACGCCTGCTTCTTGGGAGAAAAGCAATGACAAACCTAGACAGCATCTTAAAAAGCAGAGACATCACCTTGCCAACAAAGGTCTGTATATGGTTTTCCCAGTAGTAATGTATGGAAGTGAGAGCTGGACCATAAAGAAAGACTGATCGCCGAAGAATTGATGCTTTTGAATTATGGTGCTGGAGGAGACTCTTGAGAGTCCCATGGACTGCAAAGAAGATCAAACCTATCCATTCTAAAGGAAATCAGCCCTGAGTGCTCACTGGAAGGACAGATCCTGAAGTTGAGGCTCCAGTACTTTGGCCACCTCATGAGAAGAGAAGACTCCCTGGAAAAGACCCTGGATGTTGGGAAAGATGGAGGGCACAAGGAGAAGGGGACAACAGAGGATGAGATGGTTGGACAGTGTTCTCGAAGCTACTAACATGAGTTTGGCCAAACTGCGGGAGGCAGTGGAGGATAGGGGTGCCTGGCGTGCTCTGGTCCATGGGGTCACGAAGAGTCGGACACGACTGAACGACTGAACAACAACAACAAAATTATTATTATTATTATTATTATTGGTAGTAGTAGTAGTAAGGATGTCCAGATTTTCATCGGAGAAATGTTGTAGAGTATGAAATTTTTAGTGCCTTAAAAAGAGATTATGTACACTCATATCAGGAGCTATTAGGTAAATAGCCATCATGAGAAGCAGTGCAGCTGAGAGGAATTCCTGGGGAGCAATTCATCGGCACATGACTGGTCCCAGTGGGGACAGGATGCTGGATGAAATCAGATCCGTGGTGTGAGCCAGGAGGGGATTTTCTTAAGTTCTTAAGCATACATATTGCTCTGATGCACACCTGCAAAGACCTATTTGTGGGCTAGAAAATGAAACGAAAAGCATTGTAGCAGTGTAAACAAGCCCTGCCTGTTTCCTTGAATTCAGGACCGACAGCATGGGATGGGAAGCAAGTACACGTTCCACCTGTTTATCAGGACTTTTTTGGACAGGCCACCTGAAGAAAGTGAAAGTCTCCCATCTCCTGGTGGGTGTTTGTAGATCTGATTCGGGGCTCAGGGCTGCTTATAAACAGCCAGGCAGGCAGGCAAAGGAGATGACCTGCTGTCTCCCCAAATTAATGATGCAAGCAGGGGATTAGAGGTGCCACCGCTTAAAAATCAGCCGCTGTTTTTTTAATACAAAATGAACTGAGTCAGCATGAGTCAGCGGCCTACAATGAATCGGCAAAGCCTGCATGACTCATGCAACCTTTCTCCCCAATATGTTTGTGTATATAGTAGGACAATCTGTTTGGGTGTTTGTGGTTGGGTTGGTTGGTTGGATGGATGGTAGAAAGCTGGTTGCGTTTGATGTGTAAAGCTGTTGGTCGTGGTTGGAGAAGTTTTTGTTTTTGTAATAAAGGAGCGTCTCCACCCCCATCATTCAGCCCGGACACTGAGATCCAGCGCCGAGGGCCTTCTGGCGGTTCCCTCACTGCGAGAAGCAAAGCTACAGGGAACCAGGCAGAGGGCCTTCTCGGTAGTGGCGCCCGCCCTGTGGAACGCCCTCCCATCACAGGTCAAGGAAATAAACAACTACCTGACATTCAGAAAATACCTGAAGGCAGCCCTTTTTAGGGAAGTTTTTAATGTGATATTTTTGTATTTGATTTCTGTTGGAAGCCGCCCAGAGTGGCTGGGGAAATCCAGCCAGATGGGCGGGGTACAAATAATTAATAATAATAAATAAATAAAATAATAATAATAATAATAATAATAAAAAAGCAGCATTCTGCAAAGTACTCTTTTTCAAGGACTCTTTGTGCCGACTAGGGTCCAAGGACCAGGCAAAGGAGGTCAGAACCTATTTATTTTTTCAAAACACTGACAAGAAACACACACTGGGATGCTTTTCAGGCATGTTGGGGGCTCATTCGTTTCCCTACCACACCCTCCATGCACTTATTCCGCTTGCTCACAGCTCAGCAGGTGATTCATTTGCCCCCTTCCAGCAATGCACAGAGAGCTGCTACCTTCCTTCCCCCCAGGCTCCTGCGGTGTGTGCTTCATGCCAATGTCTGCTTACCTTCTGCAGCAACTCCACCCTTTTCCTGTAGGCTCAAAAGATCTCTGGATGGCGGCGATCCAGCTCTCTCCTTCCCCGTTTCTTGTTTCTCACAGCCAGAGTTGATTCCAGGTAACTCACATTTTACATGAGGGCCTTGGGTTCCAGGGGTCCACACAGATATACAAAGATGCATAAAGTCAGGAGCATCTCCCCACCCCGCCCTGAACCGGTGCCCCTGCAACGTGGAGGGCTGCTTTGGCCCGGCTTTGGCAAAGAGGCAAGACTTGGGTCTGGAATAATGCCAGAGCCCTCATGCCACCTTCCAAAAGTCGGGTAAGCCCACCACCGCAGCCGTGCAAAGTTGCGACCATGAAAGCTAAATAAGTACAAGATGTCTTTAGTTTCAAGACAGTCAGACAGACAAAAAAAGCTTTTAGTTATGAGACCTCAAGATTTCATAGAATCATAGAATCAGAAGAGACCCCAAGGGCCACCCAGTCCAACCCCCTGCCAAGCAGCCTCCAAAGAAGGAGACTCCACCACAATCCTTGGTAGCAAATTCCACTGCCGAACAGCTCTCACTGTCAGGAAGTTCTTCCTAATGTTTAGGTGGAATCTTCTTTCTTGTAGTTTGAATCCATTGCCCCATGTCTGCTTCTCTGGAGCAGCACAAAACAACCTTTCTCCCTCCTGTATTTCAAAAAGATTTGTTAGACAACAATATAAAATTACTGTCGAAAATGTATTAATTGCTCTTGGAACAGTATACCAAAGATGAACAGGTTAAATCCGTAATTATACACTGGGCAAGGGATTTGGGGCATAATATTCAACTTTCATATCGGGAAAGGTTATGGAAAACAGACTTGAAATTCTCGGCATGTTGAACGGTGAAAGGAAACTATATGAAAATGATGTTCCGGTGGTATCTGACCCCTAGTAAGTTAGCAAAGATGTATAAAGCAAGTACAAATACCTGCTAGAAATGTAAAGAAAGAGAAGATACCTTCTATCATATGTGGTGGTTGTGTAAGGTAATAAAAGCCTTATGGGTAACGATATATTATGAATTGAAAAAATGTTTAAAATAACTTTTGTTAAAAAAAACACACACACACAACCAGAAGCTTTTTTATTAGGAATTTTATTAGGAGCACAAAATATTTTTCATATACGCGACAACTTGGATGCTACTAGCCCAAAGATGGAAAGAAGAAAGAGTCCCTACCAGAGAAGAATGGCAAATCAAGCTGTTGGACTACGCTGAAACAGCAAAACTGACCGGAAAACTCAGGAACCAAGAAGACATAAATATTAAGAAAGAATGGGAAAAAATGATAATTTATTTAGGAGACCACTGTAAGCAGATGAAAACATCAGCAGGATTTTAATATCGCTTGTAACATAACAAACACTTTGGACAATATGTACAGATACGAAACACAGGATTAGGAAATAATATGCAGTTGAAAATGTTGACAGTAAGACCCATGGAAGGAATGGTGGGAAGTCTTGAGATTCAGAGAAATCTCTTATTTTCGGGTGTGCATTTGGTATTGCTATAAATGTACATTTGTAAAACCAAATAAAAAGGATTTCAAAAAAGAAAGAAAAGTGCAAGATGCGAGTGACCCGGATCAAAAGCAGGCTTGAGCTCCAATCCATTTCCGTTCCCTTAAAGTTTGACGGCCTTGGGCCAGTTGCTGTCTCCCAGCCCATCCCGCTTCACGGCTATGAATGTGATGAGTGTGGACGTATGACTAACACATCCTGATTAAAACGTATCTTTTTAACCACAGAATGGGGTTTAACAAGCTTCTACTTCCTCTTGCATTTTAATGATTTCTGTGTACAAGGTCGATTGTGCTTAGCTGTGAATCAGCTTATACACATTTCCTTTGCAATACTGCTTCGTACATTCCAGAATCCAAACGCCGCAGAATCCAAACGGATGTGACCAGAAAACACCACCGCTTACAACAAAATCTAAACCATGCTGAAAGGAGAGCCATAGATAATCTCAGGAACAACCCAGACATTATAATTAAAGAGGCGGACAAGGGTGGAGCTGTCGTCATCATGAACAAAACTGATTACATCCAGGAGGCTCACAGACAACTTTCCAATACCACCTTTTACATAAAATTGGACTCAGACCCCACAGAAGAATACAAAAAAGAACTGAACAAGATTGTTAAGGAGCTACCCCCACACATCCAAGAACAGATCCTCAGGAACACACCAGCAGAACCTCGACCAGGAACTTTCTATCTTCTACCCAAAATACACAAACCAGGAAATCCAGGACGCCCCATCATCTCAGGTATTGGCACCATTACAGTGGGGGTTTCCGGTTATATGGACTCTGTTCTGAAACCATATGCCATCAGTGCTCCCAGCTACGTACGTGACACCACAGATTTTCTGAGAAAAATACAATCTTTGAATAACCTTCCTAACAATACTATTCTAGTCACTATGGATGTGGAATCTCTGTATACCAACATCCCACACAACGATGGTTTACAAGCTATAAGGAACACCATTTCAGATAAAACCACAGCGGACTTTGCTACCAAACTCTGTCATTTTGTCCTTACCCACAACAACTTCAAATTTGGTGAGGATCTGTTCCTTCAGATCAGCGGCACAGCAATGGGCACCCGCATGGCCCCACAGTATGCCAACATCTTCATGGCAGATTTAGAACAACGTTTCCTAAACTCCTACCCACTCAAACCTCTCTTGTACCTGCGTTACATTGACAATATTTTTATTATCTGGACACATGGCCAACAGACCCTGGACACCTTCCACCAGACATTCAATGACTTTCACCCCACCATCAACCTAACAATGAACCAATCTATGCAAGAAATACACTTTTTGGACACTACTATAAAAATACAGGATGGACACATAGACACCACCTTATACCGTAAACCAACTGACCGACAAACATATCTACATGCTTCTAGCTACCATCCCAAACATACCAAACAATCCATTGTATATAGCCAGGCCCTACGTTACAGCCGCATCTGTTCCAACTCTACAGACAGAGACTCTCACCTAAGAGATCTACAGCAAACCTTTTTAGAACTAAAATATCCACCTGATGAAGTTAAACAACAGATCAACAGAGCCAGACTGATACCCAGAGAGAACTTGCTGCAAGACAGACCCAAAAAAGAAAATAACAGAACACCACTAGTAATCACATACAACTCCCAAATTAAAACAGTACAACGCATCATCAGAGATCTACAACCTCTCCTAGACAATGACAGTTCTCTTTCTCAAGCTCTGGGAGGAAGACCCTTCATCGCCTACAGACAGCCACCCAATCTCAAACAGCTCCTCACCCACAATAATACTACAACAGGACTCAACATGGACACTGGTACCAGAGCCTGCAATAAACCCAGATGCCAACTTTGCTGCCACATAAACCCGGACAACACCATTACTGGTCCCAACAACATCAAACATACCATCTCAGGACTATTTAATTGCTCATCTTCCAACATTGTGTATGCAATCAAATGCCAACAGTGCCCTTCAGCTCTCTATATTGGACAAACAGGCCAAACCCTACGCCAAAGGATAAATGGACATAAATCTGATATCAGGAATCACAAGACAGAGAAACCAGTAGGAGAACACTTCAATCTCCCAGGACATTCTATAAAAGATCTCAAAGTAGCTGTCTTAATACAAAGGAAATTTCAGAAATAGACTGGAAAGAGAAGTGGCTGAATTGCAACTAATCACCAAACTTAAAACCATGGAGAAACCTGGTCTGAACAAAGACATTGGATTCTTATCTCATTATACATAACAAAGCTATCTTTAGCCATCTCACCCCTTGCCTTTCCCTGCAAGACTAATTGCAGCCGTTAAGAGTCGTCAACAGGTTTTCCACACCTATCAGCTGATCACCCATTCCCACCACCCTTCTGAGTAATACCCCTCCCCACTCCCTCACTATATTTAAGGATCTGGTGACTTCTGTTTCAGTGTATCTGAAGAAGTGTGCATGCACACGAAAGCTCATACCAAGAACAAACTCAGTTGGTCTCTAAGGTGCTACTGGAAAGAATTTTCTATTTTGTTTCGACTATGGCAGACCAACACGGCTACCCACCTGTAACTGAATCCTGGAAGAACTTAAAACCACTCTGCCCCCCTTTTAGGCACAAATATTCACATAGCTATTATCATTATTGAATTTATATACTGCCCTATACCTGGAGGTCTCGGGGTGGTTCAGTTCTCCTTTTTGACACTTCTTACAACCCTCCATGGCAAGAATGCTCCATTTATTCCTATTCTCTGCTTCCTGTTATTTTGCCAATTGTCGATTTCATAAAAGGCCACATTTTCCATGACTGCAAGGTTTATTTGGGAGTTAAGGAGCAACTCTGTCAAAAGCTTTAAAAAAAAAAAGTCCAAATACTGTGCTTCAGGCAGTGTTGCAATTCCTGTTAACATTGCCAGAGGCTGCACGGCCCCTTCTGATGTACCAGAGGTGGGGTTGTTGCTGAATTGCGATTCTCATCACCACTGGGCAATGCTTGCTGGGGATAATGGGAGTTGTGGTTCAGCAATATCTGGACTGCAAAGAGATCAAACTCATCCATTCTTAAAGAAATCAGCCCTGAGTGCTCACTGTCTGGGAATCACACGGGTGATGGTAGACCACAAACTTGACATGAGTCAACAGTGTGATGCAGCAGCTAAAAAGCCAATGCAATTCTGGGCTGCATCAATAGGAGTATAGCATCTAGTTAGATCAAGGGAAGTAATAGTACCCTCCACTGTATTCCTGCTCTGGTCAGACCTCACCTGGAATACTGTGTCCAGTTCTGGGCACCACAGTTCAAGAAGGATACTGACAAGCTGGAACGTGTCCAGAGGAGGGCAACCAAAATGGTCAAAGGCCTGGAAATGATGCCTTATGAGGAATGGCTTAGGGAGCTGGGTATGTTTAGCCTGGAGAAGAGAAGGTTAAGGGGTGATATGATAGCCATGTTCAAATATATAAAAGGATGTCATATAGAGGAGGAGAAAGGTTGTTTTCTGCTGCTCCAGAGAAGCGGACACGGGGCAATGGATTCAAACTACAAGAAAGAAGATTCCACCTAAACATTAGGAAGAACTTCCTGACAGTAAGAGCTGTTCGACAGTGGAATTTGCTGCCAAGGAGTGTGGTGGAGTCTCCTTCTTTGGAGGTCTTTAAGCGGAGGCTTGACAGCCATCTGTCAGGAATGCTTTGATGGTGTTTCCTGCTTGGCAGGGTGGTTGGACTGGATGGCCCTTGTGGTCTCTTCCAACTCTAGGATTCTATGGTTTTTGCAACTCAGCCAGGCTTGGGGCTCAAAAGTGAGGCGGGCGGCTGCTTGAGACAAGCCCCTTCTCCATCCATTGCGCGCACAGCAATCTTTTCTTCCAGGGTGGGGAAGAGGGAAAAGGAGCCACAGTTCAGATTTCCAACCATGGAGCTGCCGGCGACTGACCTCAGGAAGGGCAGTTGCGGTGGCAGGGGCTCGGAGGCGCCTCAGGAGCGACACCCACCGGTGTCTGTGGCAGCGGTGCTCCCCGTCTGAGGAAGCGGGGAGCGTTTGGGCGGCTGCACTCCAAAGCAATTCCGCGCTCTGCTGGGGAGGCCGCTTGTTAGCTACATGGTGTGAGCCATGGAAAGCTAAAAAGCCACTGCCCTCAAGCAGGGAAAAGAACGGTTTTGCTTGAGTGGCGCCGGCCTGACTTAGCGTGGCCAACGGCTTTTCCCTTCACCCACGCATGCGCACACGCTCTCCAGGGCTGACAGGAATGGCGCGCTTACCTCAGCCCCCCACCCCTCACCCCGCCTTACAAGAGAAATAACTGTCAACGCGTAAAACGCAAAGGAAGCAGCGTGGGCGTATGAGGGAACCCCCCCCCAAAAAAATCACATTTGAGCAACGTTGGGGTTGGCCCAAATAAGGTCTTTTTGCCAAAAATGTGGGTCATAATCATGGCAAGATATAGTCCAGCCCCCCCCCATGGTCTGAGGGACCTGCTTAAAGAAAACCTGAGGGACCTGCTTAAAGAAAACCCCTGATTTAGAGGGAACAATAGACCCACATGCTTACTTGATTGGCAGCTGCTACTGACCAACTGGGCTCATGTCCTCCCTGCATCATCTTCTCTCTCTTTAAATTTTTCATCTATACTTTTCAAGTTTATACATTTCACTAATTTTACCATCGTTTTTGACATTTCAAAACTTGACTTCCTTCCTTCTCTCTCTGCGGTTCCTTCAATTTATTTTTTAATATCTTCTGCATATCCAAATTCATTTAATTTGCTCATTTAATTATCTACTTTAAATATATACTCTTATGAAACTGCGGGTTATTACAATAATCCTGCCAATGTTCTTACCTGTTTACAATTTATCTGTAACAGGTAGGTAGCCGTGTTGGTCTGCCATAGTAAAAAAAAATAAAAAAATCCTTCCAGTAGCACCTTAGAGACTATATTTATCTGTAAATATGCAATAAACCATTTCCATTCTTTTATTTAAAAAATTATCTTGCTTCCTTATTCTTCCAGTAAGTTTCACCATTTCTGCATATTCTGTAAGTTTTTGTATCCATTCTCCCTTTGCTGGGACTTCTGCTTTTTCCCACTTTGGGGCAGGTAGCATTCTTGCTGCTGTTAATAGCATACATGAATAAATTTCTATACAGATTAGGTAGTTCTGTCCCTATAATTCCCAAAAGAAAAGCTTCTGGTGTTTTTTTTTTTTTACAAAGGTTATTTTAAACATCCTTTTCAATTCATTATATATCATTTCCCAGTAAGCTTTAACCTTACTACAAGACCACCACATATGATAAAAAGAACCTTCTTTCTCTTTACATTTCCAACACTTATTTGATTTAGATTTATACATTTTTGCCAATTTACTCGGTGTTAGATACCATCGATATATGATTCTCATATAATTTTCTCTTAGACCATAACATGCTGTAAATTTTATATCCATATTACACAACCGTTCCTATGCTTCCGTGTTTATATTATGACCAATATCTATTGCCCAATGTATCACTGAGGATTTTACTTGCTCATCCTTTGCCTCCCATTCCAGTAATATTTTAGACAGGACTTTTACATTACTGTATGTTCCTGCATCATCTTCTCCTGGGAGCATGTAGAATGCTTTCAATCGCCGAGAGCTATTCCTCTCCTGGCCCTGATCTCACCAATGACTTTCTTTTCCAGTTTTGTTCTCCACCAACCTCTTCCCCTTACTAAAAATAAATTCCAAAGGTCTTTAAAAAGTCAAAACTTGGCGGGGGGGGGGTGGAATCTGCTTTTCAACTACAGCATGCATAATTTTCATTAGAGAAAGAAGGGTGTGTAGCGTTGCCGGTAAACCTTACTCAGCCACTTTCGAGAGAAATCGTGATCAAGAAAAAAAAAACCAAACTCCCTGCTGCCCACCCTGTTCTCGCAATCCAGCTGGAAGCAACTCAATTTTGGGCTTCTTGCGATACTATAAAAACGAGGCTCTCTGCACAACCAAGCCTGGCAAGAAACGCTCTTTGTGTTCTAAACACGAATGCGTGTACAAATTACTGGGGAAAAAATATTTGGAACGGCATGTCCGCTTCAGAGTAGGGTTTCAAAAATAGTAAGGTTGAGTCTGAACTGGTTTCAACATCTCATGAGAGGAATATTTATAAAAAAAATTTGAATGACACCATATCCAAATCAGTAATTTGGATCTGAGCAAATAGAATTATGGCAGATGCTTGTTGGGCCACCTGGAAAAGGTAACCCACGGCTGACAAAACAGGAGGAGCAGAGGCTTTAGGTCAGAGAGGTGACCGACAGCAGCTTTCCAGCTCAGTAGCATCTCCAGCTCTGTTGAAAACAAAGCTCTTCCAGCTCTCACATCAGGTTACAGCAGGAGAAAAACCATAGGAAGCAAGCATTCTGTTGCAGCAGAGACCACCAACTCCTTGAACTCATCCACCCCAGCTGGTCATTAAAGAGCTGGCAACCAGGAGGTTAAACCTGAGTTTGCTTCTTTCCTCCTCCTCCCCAACCCATTTTCCTTGTGTGCCGTGTTTTTTTTTTTTATAAAAAATATTATTATTACTGTAAGCCTGAAGGCAAGGACTTATCTTGTTTGTATTGATCTGTAACCTGCCCTGGGAGTTGTTTCTTTTTGGCGGAAGAGCAGGAGAAAGACAATTTAAACGCACTTTATTTATAAGGTAATTTCTAGGCCCCCTCTCCCTGCATCACCTGATGCTCTCAGGGTGGGTTGCAGCAGAGTAAAACCAAAAATTATGAAAGCAGATACAGCATTGGTGGGGGGGGGGGGGGTGGGGGGGAGAACTGTCAGAGCTACAATCACAGCTCCTCATTTGCAGACATGATGGAAATTCTTCCCTGCCCACTCGAAAAGCCTGGATAAATGGACAGGTTACACCTGACACCAAAATGATGACAACGCTGGCATCAGTTGTGCCTCTGGGGCAGCCTATGCCAAGCTAGCACCGTCCAGATGCTTCACATTGACTAAAGCTTCCACCAGGCCAAGCCAGCTTGGCAAAAGTTGCCCTAGAGAGAGGGCATTTCAGAGGCCATTTGCATCACGAATGAATAATCCAGGTGAAGCAGGAGTCAGAAGCTGCAAAGGTTGGGGTGAGCAACTTTCATTCGTAAGAAGGGATACTTGAGCAGCTCCTCTGCCAGAGAGAGGTAGCCATGAATTCTGCAAAGTTGTACAGAGGAATATGAAACCTTTATTGAAACAAGGATCCCTGTGTGGTCTCCCTGGACCCCCGGGTAAATGCACAGAGCATCTCAGTGCCAGCCAGATACAGAAGAATCGCAATTTTCCTCATTTAACTGAGACAAGAGACAAAATGTCTTCCGAAGGCAGCTTCCCTCTAGCAATGACAACTGTGGGAGCACAACATCACAGGGCAGGCTTTGGCTTTTGGTCTCTGCAATGTTGCAGATCAAATCAGCAAAACCAACTGGAAATATAAGACCAAAAAGATCAATTTTGACCCTATACAGCAGCTTCAGCCAAGCTGGTGCCCTTCAGATATTGTGGACCACAACTCCCCGTTAGCCCCAACGATGCCTCAGTCCCACCATAGGATTTGTGACATGTTCTCTTTGTTACAAAGGAACCGTCATCTCCCACGCCAACCCCCTCTTTGCCTTACAAACACCCTTGGGCCTCGGCCCTTAATGCAATTCTGGATTTTGGAAGGCAACTTCCAACAGCAAATAGGGTTTTGAGTCCCTGCCCCTCCCCGCCCCCAATCGAATCCAAACACCGATTTCCATCTGATTAGCCATCGCAAGGACCTTCAGTCGATTCCACAGGTTAAAGCGAGACAGAAGGAGCTCAAGGCCTGCGCTCTTGCAGTGCGCAGGTGCACAAGCACAGCTGATGATGGTCACACCCCTTAAGAGCTCAGGAGAGAGCACAGGGTAAAGACTTCGATCTGACTTCTCCCGTCAAGGAGTTCTCTTGTGAGACACTGAAAGAGGACATTCGTGCCTTGAGCCCAGGCCAGATCTCTTTGGGGGTGGGAGAGAGAGGGTAGGGAGGGAGAAAGGAAGAGAAAGAGCAGCGAGTCTGTGCGGGACAAAGGTGTCCAGTGCTCAGTTCCTCAGTGGTCCTTTACGTGATGTCCTTCTGCCTGGGGGGGCGATGGATATTTCTCACTACGCACTTCACCATCCATTCGATCCCTTCGTTCACCCCTTTCCTGAGGACACACAAAAAAAGAGCAGGGCCACCCCTTATCATCCCCATCTTTGCAGTGTTCCTTCTGCCCTCAGAAATCCTTCCCACCACCCTCTAGGGCAGTGAGGCCAAACCTTTTGATGCTACCACCCCCTTGGTTCCATAAATTCATCCCCCCTCACCCTATAAAAAAGCATTATTCAGAATAGCAGGTTTGCATGACGCACTCAGGAAGCTGACAACACTTTAAAATTCAAAACAGTAACAACTGATCACATATTTATTCAAAATCCAATTAAAATTATTTAGTTTTATTCATTTAACAAAACCGGTAAACTTGATACCAGCTTTTCAAAGTCTGGTTGTCATTTACACTTCCAGCACTCCCCTAGAGGAACCCCCCCCCGGTACCTCCCAATTTGGGAATCATGGGTCTAGGGCAGGGGTAGGCAACCTAAGGTCCAGGGGCCGGATGTGGCCCAATTGCCTTCTAAATCCAGCCCGCGGACAGTCTGGGAATCAGCATGTTTTTACATGAGTAGAATGTGTGCTTTTATTTAAAATGCATCTCTGGGTTATTTGTGGGGCATAGGAATTCGTTCATTTTTTTTTTTTTCAAAATATAGTCCGGCCCACCACATGGTCTGAGGGAAGGTGCACCGGCCCACGGCTGCAAAAGGTTGCTGACCCCTGGTCTAGGGTGTCCCCATAGCCCCTTCCCTTTCCCATCTCCTGCTGTCTACATCTATGCTGTAAGAGGGCGCATTTTGAGAGCAAACATGCTATAATAATAATAATAATAATAGGATAACATCACACAGGGGCTCCTGATGCTCCAGGTCATGCAACTTAAAAGGTTGCATAACACAGGCTGGGTCATTTTTATTCGAGGTCACCTTGCTGGGTAGCCACAGGTGGCCAGGAAGTCAGTGCAGGTGAGGGCAGGAGTGGGTGAAGGAGGCCCAGGTTTCCCTCTTCCTTCCCTGCCAGCCCTCTAGGTTTCCGTAACTAGGATAGAAACACAGCAGGCTGGTGGCGAAGGAGATGGAACCCTTTGTCCCTTTGCCAGAGGCACCCCGATGGTGCGTCAGTTCTGGCTTCCCCTTCTCTGCAGCCGGCACACAAATGCAGGCTAGTCAGTATCTTTGTGGGCTTCCCACTTTTGTGAGCTTGTTCATAAGCCTGGTTTAATCACTCCTTTGTTCTTTGCCAGTGTTTGCCTCCCAGCTGTTGTTGTAGCTCAGCACAGCCATTCCTTGCCAGCTCATATCGGTCGCTCGGCGATCTTAAGGGCCAGCTAGTGAATTTGTGGCTGAGATTGGGTGCAGCTTCCGCCACTATGCCTCAGCAGCCTCAAGGAGGCAGCCTCCCATGTAAGCCATCTCTTGCGGTGTGGTCAGAAGGCAATCTGGCAGCAGGCCTCCCCCCTCTACCTCAAGGGCAGATGGTGCAACCACAGGCCAGGGCTGGTGATTCATCTCTATACCATGATATGAGTGGAAGGATTCTGTCTTTGTACTTCTTCAGCCTATGACGGCATCCACCTTTGTCGCTGCTTTGCAACAGAGCACTGACAGGCTGCCCTTCTCCACTTACCCTGTCAGAGCAGAGCAGGCTTGGGTCAGGCAGTCTCTCTTCCCGATTTTGTTGATGCAGTCGCTAAAAGCCGTTTTGATGTCAGGGATCGACAGGCAGCTCTGGAGGAGTAAACGAGGGAGTAACTGTCAGAGATTTGTCCTTTTACAAAGCACCTCCTTTGCTCACCTACAGCGAGTCTCCCTGGACTTGTAAGCCAGGGCAAGATATATTGGATCAGCTTATGCACTGAGCCAAACTCTAAAGACCCTGAAATTCATCTAGCCCACACTCACTGCCAGACACAAGCCACAGAGAGAATTGTGCAACTCTACTTTACTCAGGAGCGGGACATGGGTGGCGCTGTGGGTTAAACCACAGAGCCTAGGGCTTGCCGATCAGAAGGTCGGCAGTTCGAATCCCCGCGACGGGGTGAGCTCCCGTTGCTCGGTCCCAGCTCCTGCCAACCTAGCAGTTTAAAAGCATGTCAAAATACAAATAGATAGATAGGTACCGCTCCGGCGGGAAGGTAAACAGCGTTTCTGTGTGTTGCTCTGGTTCGCCGGAAGCGGCTTAGTCATGCTGGCCAAATGACATGGAATCTGTACACCATCTCCCTTGGCCAATAAAGTGAGATGAGCACTGCAACCCCAGAGTCGTCCGCGACTGGACCTAATGGTCAGGGGTCCTTTTACCTTTACCTTTACTTTACTCAGAAGCCTAGCCAAAGCATGAGTCTGCTCATATTTAGGAGGCAATGCAATGCCAAGCCCCTTTTAGTCATTAAGGCTATTCTCTGCAGAAACAAGGACATCTGTAAACAAATGCACATGTGGCACTGGAGCGCCACGCAACTGGAAACTCTGCATTTTCAGGTTTCCTAATAGCCTAGAACCCTGTCAGTGCACATTGCAAATGTGTGCGCCAACTTTTTATTTTTCATGCACATTTTATTTTGGCAAATAAGACGGGGAAAACGAAACAATGTCAGCTGACTTTAACAATAAAAATGTTCCATTGACCCCGAGTTCAAAGCATAGTTTAACAGACACAGTCCATATGTTCAAACAGGCATCCAAATGAAACGGATGATTTTAAGCTATACGTGCAAATGCCATGTTAAGTTTTCAAAATGCTGCGCAGACGTTATTTCTGCCATCCTTACAGCAATTCTCAGAGCGTTTTATTTGTGCAGGCCCTTGATGGCTGTAGTTAAGCTGCCAGAGATATTACAGGTATCAGTGTCAAACTTTATTTCGGTCACAGACCAGCACAAGATAAAACACGTGGATAAACGGAACACGTAAGACTCAAAACAGGTAAGGGATAAAAACTAGTAATTAAAAGCATCATGCTTTCTTTTGTTCACTTTTACAAAATGTGTCTGAATTGTTCCATCCCACACTTAAACCGCAGCTGCAAACAGGGATTTACAATTAAGTGATAAATCTGACATATGTTACTAGAGTTGAGCAATAGTTAGGGAAATACGAGTAAGATGATGATGATGATATATTTATTTATTTATACACCGCCCATCTGGCTGTGTTTCCCCAGCCACTCTGGGCAGCTTCCAACAAAGTATTAAAATACAATAGTCCGTCAAACATTAAAAGCTTCCCTAAACAGGGCTGCCTTCGGATGTCTTCTAAAAGATGTTTTAAAAGAAACCTCCTCAGCTGTTGTCAGATTGCTGGGATGATAAAGAGGAGGAATGGTCCACATCTGCGCAAAGCTGTGTTACTGCTTGGCCATTAAAAAACAAGACTTTAAACTTTCCCAATATGCAGTGACTGCGGCGAGAATCTTAATAGCACAAAAATGGAAACAAGAAGAAACACCAACAAAGGAAGAATGGACAGTGAAATTACTGGAGTATGCGGAATTGGATAAAATGACGGGAAGAATCCGAGAACAGCGGGACCAGAAATTCATCAAAGACTGGACTAAATTTACGAATTATTTAAAAGACAATGGTATTCAATCAAATACGTTGATAGGACTGCAAGAAGCTTTGTAGATTATAGAAGAAATGTCGTTGTAAATATGAAATTATAGTGATTAAGTTGGATATGATGATTTAAAGCAATGATTGAGTTAAGAAGTATAGCATAAAGCAATAGATATTAGAAAATCATGTGGAGGGTTTGAGGGAAGTCACTGTCCTAAAAGGCCAAAATGTTAAATGAATGGAAAGATAAATGTGAAAGTTTTTCTCCAGGCATTTATATAAAAACAATAAAAATGATATTTAAAAAATAGAGAGAGAGAGAAGGATTTGCACCGAAGGACCTCCAGTGAACTGCATTAGGACAGAGATGGCTAAGTCCCCTAGGTATTCAGTTAGCACGACATAATAAACATAATGAAGATAGCAGGTGTCATGCATTCGTGGAAGAAAGCAGTGTTTGGAAGAGGCTCAGGAACCAAGACAAAAACCCAGCAGACAGGTTTTGGTGAGATATTTCCCTGAGATTTTGATTGCTCGTGGAAAATGCAAAGCACTTTTGCCATTCCTTTATATACACTGTCGGTCCAGTCTATGCCATCTCGCTGCAACTCGGTGAGGCAGCTTGGGTGGAGAGTGCCCAAAGCTGGGGTTTGGGTCTGGCTCCAGCGGCAAATGAGACACCTTCTTCAGTGCAGCAGAAACAGCCCTTGCTGCAGAGGGGAAAGGCAAATGTCATGTGCCCAGAGCTAGTAGTAAACATTGAACTAAATGCTATAATTAACAAAACCATGTAATGCATGTTCAAATATATAAAAGGATGTCATATAGAGGAGGGACAAAGGTTGTTTTCTGCTGCTCCAGAGAAGCGGACATGGGGCAATGGATTCAAACTACAAGAAAGAAGATTCCACCTAAACATTAGGAAGAACTTCCTGACAGTAAGAGCTGTTGGACAGTGGAATTTGCTGCCAAGGAGTGTGGTGGAGTCTCCTTCTTTGGAGGTCTTTAAGCGGAGGCTTGACAGCCATCTGTCAGGAATGCTTTGATGGTGTTTCCTGCTTGGCAGGGGGTTGGACTGGATGGCCCTTGTGGTCTCTTCCAACTCTAGGATTCTATGATTCCAAGAGGCCAATCCATTTATTGTGGCATAAACTGCTATGGGCTACAGTACAGCTTTACTCAAGCTGCCTCTGGATCCACAGCATTAGTTAATTAACTGCATTTTTGCCCCACCTGCATACTTCTCCCCCTCCCCATTTTATCCTCACCACAACCCTGTGAGGTAGCTCAGGCTGAGATACATTGGCTGATCACTCAGAGAGCTTCATGGTTGAGTGGGGATTTGAATCCTAGTCTCCCAGGTCCTAGTCCCACACTCTAACCACTACATACCACTGCCATCACGAGTAGCAGCCACTGATGTACTTCTCTTTCTCCACGAATCTATCCAATTCCTTTTTAAAGCCTTCCAAGGCCATTGTCAGATTTTATGGAACAAATGTTGTTTTCCATTAAAAAGGTGCGGAGATGGTGGGGTCAGACAGATCTCCTGAGGCAGGGAGTTCCGAAGTCTGGGCACCTCCCTGGCAGGTGCATCCAACAAGCAGTGCATCCAATAACTGCAGAATACAGGGCAGGACCTCCTCGGGTAACTGAAGCGTGTGAACAGGTTCATGCAGGCAAAGGCAGTCCTATAGCTATATTTAACTTACATGCAGAATTCATCGTGTGAAAGGCTGGACTGGATGAATCCCAAGCCGGAATTAAGATTGCCGGAAGAAATATCAACAACCTCAGATATGCTGATGACACAACCTTGATGGCAGAAAGTGAGGAGGAATTAAAGAACCTTTTAATGAGGGTGAAAGAGGAGAGCACAAAATATGGTCTGAAGCTCAACATCAAAAAAACTAAGATCATGGCCACTGGTCCCATCACCTCCTGGCAAATAGAAGGGGAAGAAATGGAGGCAGTGAGAGATTTCACTTTCTTGGGTTCCATGATCACTGCAGATGGTGACAGCAGTCACAAAATTAAAAGACCTGCTTCTTGGGAGAAAAGCAATGACAAACCTAGACAGCATCTTAAAAAGCAGAGACATCACCTTGCCAACAAAGGTCCGTATAGTTAAAGCTATGGTTTTCCCAGTAGTGATGTATGGAAGTGAGAGCTGGACCATAAAGAAGGCTGATCGCCGAAGAATTGATGCTTTTGAATTATGGTGCTGGAGGAGACTCTTGAGAGTCCCATGGACTGCAAGAAGATCAAACCTATCCATTCTTAAGGAAATCAGCCCTGAGTGCTCACTGGAAGGACAGATCCTGAAGCTGAGGCTCCAATACTTTGGCCACCTCATGAGAAGAGAAGACTCCCTGGAAAAGACCCTGATGTTGGGAAAGATTGAGGGCACAAGGAGAAGGGGACGACAGAGGACAAGATGGTTGGACAGTGTTCTCGAAGCTACCAACATGAGTCTGACCAAACTGTGGGAGGCAGTGGAAGACAGGAGTGCCTGGCATGCTCTGGTCCATGGGGTCACGAAGAGTCGGACATGACTAAACGACTAAACAACAACATAGGTATATGGATACTAAACAGCTTGGCTTTTTTTTAAAGTCAGAACCGGAACTCTGAATGCCAAAGGAGACCAGATAGGCTCCTGCGTCCCTCTCTTAAGTCTGTGTGTGGCATTGTGGATATCATCTTTGTAGTGTTTGTGTGCTGGGGTGGTGGGCTGGTTGACACAGAATGCTCGGAACTCAAGTCTAAAACATTTCTTCCCGTAAAAGCCTCCAGGTCATCTAAGGACAAAGGGATTGGAACCGGCCCCACTTAGCTAACGGAGCAGCATGACGTTATAACAATAAGTACTCAAGAGAACAAAGGTGTCCCTGTAAAAGAACCAGCATGCTGCATATTAGACATCGCACATTTCTTAGGAAACACGCCAATGAAAACCTTTTCCAGACAGATCCATTAACACAGTCAGCCGTGTGCCTGTGGGTTTCTAGACTCAACAGTACTAAATCTCTAAGCTCAGAAGGTTGTTTGTCCGTCTGTTCTCTATACCATGGTTCAGCAAACTTTTTTAGGAGGGGGCCGATTCACCGTCCCTCAGACCTTGTGGCAGGCCGGTGGGGGCACCTCTCCTTTCCAGGCCAGCTTTCCTGGGCGCCAGGCGTGGGGCCAGCAGGCGTGCCAAGCTCCACCCGAAGCCCCGCGACACACCCATCACAATCCCCACAGCGCAGCCATGGACGGAGAGGCCGGCGGGTGGGTGGCGAGTTTGGGTCATGCCTCAGCGTGCTGGCAGCGAGGCTTCGGATTGGCTGGCACCAATCAAAGCCCAACTCCCTTCCTCCACAGGGCAGGGAGAAGCCATGAGGAGGGAGGGAGGAGGCGCTGCTGCGATGTGTGTGAGGAAGGGGGGGGGGATTGCAAAAAAAAAAAAATGGCACCTGTAAAAAAATTGCAAAAATAATAATAATGGTGCAACCCGAACGATCACGCCGATCCAAGCAGCGATTCCTGGACCGTCTGTGGACCGGATCCAGAGGGCAAATGGGCCTGATCTGGCTCGTGGGCCTTAGTTTGCCAACCCCTGCTCTATACATTCAGACAACTCTCAATATATTGTCAGCAAACTTTGCACGATACGGATCCTAAGAGGAGCAGGTCTGGATCTATGTTTTGCTCCGATGAGACACCATTTTGAACCAAGATAGCAGACGGAACCTTCCAAAGGAGATTAGCGCATCATTTACAGCATCCTTAACTGCCTGGAGGAATTGTCTTCAGAGGAGGTTCTGGCACTCCCCAAAGCAACCGTTACAGAGGAGTAACTGGACAATTGTTATGGACTGGCTGGACGAAGGGGAGTGCTGGGATGCAGCAGCTGGGGAACCCCCAAGGGAAGGCTCAGAGCCAGAGGATCGGTGGTGGTGGGACGACATCGAGCGGTCAAAGGGAGAAGAGGGAGCAGACTGGGAGGAGGAAGTGTCGGAAGCTGAAAAGGTAATAGGGTTTAGTGAACAGGAGGAGGTTGTGCCAGAGGGTAGTCTAGACCCAGAGGCAGGAGAGGAGAAAGGCTAGGAGACAGAGATGAGACAGGATGCTGAAGAATCCAGGGCATCTCCCCCTCCTGCTGCGACCAGCTTCTCTCCGCCCTGCTCCCCGCCGGTCTCCCAGAACAAGTAGAGGAATGAAGAGGGAAGAGCAACGAGGGACTAGATGACAGAGCCAGAGATTGCTTAGGAAGGACCTGGGGGAAGAGGAGTCTTAGGGAGCAGTGGCAAGACACAGACCTTCAGTCATCAAATTGCCTCATTCGGGCAAGACCTACTGGGAAGGGTTGCTGTGCTTCTCCCTCCCCCAGCAAACCATCAATAGGAAGAAGAATTCAGAGGAACTTGCTCACTATTATTCAGCACTATTTTGGTTGATCCTACTAAAATCAACTTATGGCTCACTGGGAATTTCTTCGAGACAAACACAGCTTATGATTTCATTTGTTTATTCCTCGTTCTTTTGTTGTTTTTGACTCCCGTCCTGGAAAAGCACTGTCAGGGCGACGGTTGTTTTTTCTTACATACTTACTTTCCAAAACACGAAGACAAATCATAAATAAAGGAAGATGGCTCTTTAAAAAAATATAACTGGCTTTTTTGTTGTTGTTTAAAAAAGGTTGCTTTGTTAAGTATGCAGCAGGTCAACTCTTTAGTTAACATCAACCTCAATGTGTAAAAAAACCGAAACCAAAACTATTTCACCCAGTCTTCCTCAGCTTCGCATGCTCTTGGTTTTTTGGACAAATCACTGGGGCTGGTGGGAGTTGTAGACCAAAACATAAGGACGAGGTTGGGGAAGGAAGCCCACCTTAGTTCCTATAGCAAACAAGGTGGGAGTGATGGGCTGCTAACCTTGGTGCCTGGCAAATGTGTTCCTGTGTGGAGATCCCTGCAGTGGAAGCAGCAATAAGAAGCCTCCTGGGGATGGAGAGCAAGCAGCTAGAATTCTTGCCTTTGCTAGCAATGGGCACCATTGTTATTTTTTAAAGGGTCTGCATCCAACCAAGATGTCACATTAGTTCAAGGACTTCTGCTCTGTGAGCTGCCCTCAAGTCTGTTCTAGAGGTTCCCCCAACTCTCTGGAGCAGATCCTTTTGAGGGGGTGTGGCGGTCACCTGTGGATTACGATATGTAATATGAATCATATCATTACTGGGCCTGAAATCATAAGCATAAGTTTCTGATAAAATCCCATAAGGCTTTGTGTTTTCCCATAAGGCCATGCACTCTTTGCCAGTTTTTAAGCAGGCAGAGCAAGCTCTCACTAAAGCTGGTGTTTGCTGAGACCAGATGCTGCATTTCCATTTGTCAGGCATTCCTGTGATAAACGTAGCTCTTTGATCCCCAAGCCTCAGAAGGGAAATTGCCTGATCAATCTCATGAGTTGATAAACAACTTGGTTTTAGGGTTAGGATGCTAAATCCAACCTCCCTGCTGTCTTTATGACTTTTCTCTTCCCTTCCTGCAATGTTCTGTTCTGGCTATATATCCTATACTTTGATGTGCAGGAATGTGGTGGGTTTCTTGGGATGTTCAAGGAAATCTTTGTTACCTGATAGCAACCACGTGGAGACTGATTGAGGTGTGTTGTCTGTATCTGATTGGATGGTTTGAATTCTGTGACGCGTTTTTCTTTGGTTAATACAATACCCTGGTGGGAGTTCAGGGGGGACTCTTTCCTCTCTCTGTCTCTCCCAGTCAGGGCTCGCTGGTCAAGTCTTGTCTCTCATTCTTGAACTCACGAAATGTGGCGTAAGTGAAACGCTACAAGGGGGTGGGGCGCAGGTAGAAAACAATCCGACTGCACAGGCAGAAGTCCTCGTGCCAATGGGACGGCTTTGCTGGATGCAACCCAAGGAAAGCTACACAGCGCTGCTCTCAACTTCATGAAGCATCTGACCAGCCAACTGGAATCCTGGAATAACGTATAAAACTTTGGCACAAGACCTGCTGCAGCCAAGCACTGCTGCCGCTGCTGCATTTAGACACTAGATGATCTGATGAGAGAGCAGCAGCCGCCGCCGCCGCCCAAAAGGACAGCAGGGGACTGAAACAGTTCCGGCAAACAGAATGGCTAGAGACAAAAGGAGAGTTTCCAAACTGAACCTCCCCAAAGTAAGAGAAACTTTGCTCAAGTGTTTTCGGGTGTCATCAAGCCTGGATATACCTACGCAGCGCAGAATCGAGTTCAATAGATTGCAATGGATAGTTTTTTGTTTCAAATGTTCCTCTAGTGGGAACCAAAATAAGCCTTCTTTCTCCCTGCTTTGTTAAGTTCTTTTTTTCAGACGAGGCACTCATCACAGGGTGGCAAGGCACTCTTCACATGGGAGAAATGGCACCCTGTCCACTTCACCACCTCATTTTTGCTCCGTGTATAGAGCAGGCCCCAGCAACGGCTTGGAGGGATGCAGTTGAATTTCCTTTAGCCGTGTGCCCATGTGCTAAAGCCCACCCTTGGTCCCCCACCAGGCTTAGCAATTTAGCTGGCACCCCATGGGAAACAGAGATCGCTCTAAAGTCCCCTGTGCAAGTCTGTTTGCTGGTGTGAGGGCACACACTAGTCTGGCACATTCCACAGATGCCAGAATTCATCCCTCGCAGGCGCTCATTGCAACACTTTCGCCAATTCGTTACAGAAGCGTGCGTAACGTAAACCGGAGTGGAACATCTGACGCAAGCACGAAAGAATTCATAAGCATGACCCAGTTCTTTGTTTAATTTTCACTCCCGTATTCCAGACTGTGCAAAGCACCTTCTTTGGGCAGCACCCACCTAGTACTGCCGCTGAGTCAAGCTACAACCTTTAGACAAAAGGCATTTGGAAAGCAGAATGCCAGAAAAAAATGGTGCCAGAAACGTAACATTTCCTTTGTTTGTATGTCAGTAATCGCCACTACCCTTCTGAGAGGAAATTCCAAAAAGGGTTTTCTCAGTCTGCCAAAGTTGCTGAGAATCTTTGATCTACAGTGAATAAGGAGACTGCTGTTCCTTGTTTCGATGACAGATGCATTTCATCCCGGAGCTTCCGATGTGCACATTTTACTTCTGTATGCATTAAAGTTTCTGCAGGGGAACTCTGAAGACCTTTAGTTGCCACATTAAATTGGGTGACATGTTTATTTGGCTTAAGCTCTTGTGGATTGCAAACCATCAAGTGCATGAAGTGAGAGTCTCGGCTGGATTACTGTGCGCATCCACCGGCACAAATTATGTGTGCGCATGTTCACAGAGTCAGAGAGGACATTCAAGGTTAACGGAACTGTAGGGTCTGTCCCGTTTTCAACGAGTGACTGGCTCCCCCTAGAGGACAGCATGTGGGCACTGCAGCTGCTGGGATTAAAGAAAGCTACAGTGCCGGTCTTCCCCCAACCTCATGCCTTCCAGATATTGTGAACTACAACTCCCATCAGCCCCAACCAGCACAGCCATGGGGAGGGAAGACAGGCTACGTCAGAATTCCTAGTACACTGGATACCACAGCCAGGGCAACAGAGAGTATGATATCTTTTGCCCCTAGCATGAAATGCTTCTTTTCTTGCATATTCATTCACTACAGCCAAAACAGAAGATCAGCTTTGGGATAGATTTGAGCTTCCGGGTGAGGGATTAGAGTGCAGATCCAGCAACACTGGAGGGCAGCAGTTTCTCCCTCCCTAAGACTTTGCTCTGAATGCACCTGCTTTTATGCTCACCACTGGAGGGCTGGCTTCCTGTGTTATGGGGCAGTAAACTGATACCTATGTCACCAAAAACACCCTTGTCAGCCAAACACATACAATCCCATGGAAGGAGACAGAAAAAGCTGTATTTGGCCCTATTTTCTGGAGGCAATGGGAAGAGCAAGACAGACCAGGATAGCTCCCCTCCAGGAAAATACATTGTTGTTGCTTTTTGCACCACAGACCACCTCTCCTGGTTTGAGGTCACCTGACATAAGACCACAAGAAACATCCAACAACCACAGTTTATACAGAATGCACAGGGAAGGACAGAAAATTTTCAGGTCACATTTCCTGGAGGTTACTGAAATGTGTAGCTCACGGCAACTATGTCTGGTAACTAGAAAATCACAGAAGCAGCCAAAGAGGGAAAGGCTGAGGTTACCAATTATGTATCAGTGAAAAGACATATGTATCCTTATGGAAAGCGGGACCTAGTTTCTGTTCCATTATATAGATTTTTTTTGCTGCTAAGTTCTGATGCCATTCTGTTCCCCCTTATTGTTGCTTTTACATTTTAGCTGTGCTCAACTTTGCTAGCTACTTTAGAGGGCAATAGAAAAGTAGTCCTGAAATACTAATTAGAAATTTTAAAACACCACTAACTGGGAACTATTTTGAAACAAATAATGATCTCACCTCCACGTCTTGCTTGTTCGCTAGAACCAACAATGGAACACCTTCCAGGACTTCACTAGTTACCATCTTCTCTGTGAGGAAGATGAAAGGGAGAAGAGAACTGGGTTATATCCTTGGCCACAGCTTAACCACAAACATACATTTGGATGGCAAGTTAAGCCGAACCTGGGCTTAGCTCAGTGAAGTATGGGAGTAAAAGAAGACCAGGGACGAATAAAATGATTACAAGCTCCTCTCTGGAACAGGCCATTAACAGAGATCCTGTGTATGTCAGAATGAAAACCCTTTTGCACGGAGGACTCAGTGGCAAGAAGACATTTGTAGGGAATGAAATAGTTAAATCATTTAGTTAAACTGTATTGAAGAGAAACAGCTAGGTGGAAAGAAAACAAGGCCATATTTGACAGGGTTGAAAGGGAGCGATCAATCTATGTTACAGATAAGAAAAACATTTGCAGACATCAGAAGGTAGGAGAATGCAACAAATCTTGCTTTAGAAGCTTCGATGAAAATGGCAAATTATGCCCTTCTGCAAAGCTGTGTAAAATAGGGTAGCAACAAAGGGAAGCAAATGTGCATATAAAAAGGTACAAGCTGCTAATTGGTTAGTGTTCCTGAAATGATGCTTTAAGACTGTGTTCTTACAAGAGTGGGTTTGATTATTTTACCCTGCTATATCGAGGGGAAGTGTGTGGAACAAGTCTCGGTGTTTTGCTTTCTGGGAACGGAGTTGAGAGATGATCTAATGTGGGGAGCAAATAGTAAAGATCTGATGAAGAGAGCACAGCAGAGGCTATACTTGGTGAGAATCCTCCGGAAAAACAATCTATCAAAGGACCTGTTGAGGGCATTTTACCACTGTATGGTAGAAAGCATACTAACCCATGTGTGTGTGTGGTTTGGGAGTTGCATGGTTGGGGAAAGAACAGCGCTGTCCAAGGTTGTAAAGACAGCGGAGAGGATAATTGGGTGCACTCTTCCCACTTTGGACCAAATTTATGCCTCCAGGTGCTATAAGAAAGCAACAGACATTGTGCAGGATAGTGTGCACCCCGGAAATGATCTTTTTCAGCTTCTGCCTTCTGGAAGGAGGTATAGGGTCATAAAGACCAGGACCAGCCTGCCTGAGAAATAGCTTCTATCCAAGAGTGATTTCTGTTCTGAATGCAACGAAAGGCAGTCTGTGAGGGAGGGTCTGTACTCAGATATGGGGTATCAGAGTTTTAGGGGTAAATTAGGGGAGGTATCAGAGTTTTTAGGGGGTTATTATGCAGAGGTGGGATGGGTGGGGATAGCAGGTTGATGGTTGTTGTAAGTTTGATGTAGATGTTCAGTTTCGTTGTTCTGCATTGGAGAATGACAATAAAGATTATCCTATCCTATCCTATAGTTGTATTACATATGAACCCTTGGAGTGACTTCTGCATTGGGGCTGCCACCTTGCATGTGCAAACAAATGCTTATTGATTCATCTCCTTGCTATTATTGGCCTCCAGTAAGGGAACCTAGATATTCCTACACATTCATATCACACTTTTGATCCAATTGTCTGCAACTAAACTGTAGCCTATGCACAGCCGAGGGGAACATCTGGAGTAAAAAAGTTAAATGAGGGGTTCCAGGGAAACTAGCAACTCTGGGAGTTTGCATGCTGTTTCGGCTCTTTAGGTAACCTGCTGCAGATTCTCTCCCCCACCCTGCTATTTTTCATAAAACTGCTGTTAAACAAGTATTCTGTTTTATAGTTTCATCAGAAATGAGTAGATAATAACTTAAGTTATCAGACTGTCTTTTTTCACGGGGGTAAGCTGTGGAATTTATTGTCGGGTTGACTGCTGCTGGGAAGAAGTCCATGTAGTGCCAAGCAGATTGGTCCATTTCTGCTTGTCTCATGGAACAATCTGCCCTCTCCTTCCCCCACATGCTGCTCTAGGTGTTTTCCCACCCCAAGAGCCAATTTTGGGAAGCAATGTGCAAGAGAGAAAGTCCTGTTGCAACACAGAAGTCTTTGTGTCGGGTGGTGGGGCTTGCAAACTGAATTCCACCCTCTGAATTTTATTTATATTACTGCTTTAGGTTTTTGTATTGTACAAATATTACATTATGTGTTTATTTGTAATTTATTATGTGTATTGTAAAGCGCCAGTGACCTTTTGATGAATGGCAATATATACAGATTTCTTAAATAAATAAATGATAGAGAGTCTGCTTATTTGGAAAGCTATGTTGAAAAGGCCAATCATGTAACCAGCTAGCTGCACTGACCTTTAAAATGACGTTATGCTGCAAGAAGAAAGAGAGGGAGAACACATATCTTTGCTTTGACATCTCTGGACTTAATTTGGGCCTTCAACTTTTGCTTTGCAGTTGGCAAAGTCATAGGAATACTCTGCTTGTTTTAAGCCCCTCCCACCCTAAACAGATGAATTCCAGGAAAACTACCCGCATGCTCACCAAAAGCTCGTTTTGATTCCGAAAGCCTTTCTTCATCAGTGGAGTCGATAATGTAGATGACGCCATGGGACTCTGCATAATACTGAAAACACAACATAGGAGCTAAACCACATTGTTCTCCTCACGTATTTCATAGGACTGCAGGGTCAGAAGAAACTAAACCCTCATCCTGCCCAGCTGCTTGCCGCTCACAATTGCCTGCACAAATAAGGTGAAGGTAAAGGGACCCCTGACCATTAGGTCCAGTCGTGTCCGACTCTGGGGTTGCGGCGCTCATCTTGTGTTACTGGCCGAGGGAGCCGGCGTACAGCTTCTGGGTCATGTGGCCAGCATGACTAAGCCGCTTCTGGCAAACCAGAGCAGCACACAGAAAAGCTGTTTACCTTCCCGCCGAAGTGGTACCTATTTATCTACTTGCACTTTGATGTGCTTTCAAACTGCTAGGTTGGCAGGAGCAGGGACCGAGCAACGGGAGCTCACCCCGTCGCAGGGATTCGAACCGCCGACCTTTTGATCAGCAAGCCCTAGGCTCTGTGGTTTAACCCACGGCGCCACCTGGGTCCCTCGCCTGCACAAATAACTCCCTACAAATTAGCAAGCACGGTCCTTTCAGAATGCTCTGCGCTACAAGCAGAAGCCAAAGGAGCGCCAATAACGCCCCAGAGACATATGCCAAAAGTGTGCAACAAAGTATGTAGCTATAAATGGCTCACAGAAAGACAACTAGCTGTGCATAACAAGCAGATGTTAAATTCCCAGGATTAAACAGTCTATAGAGTTTGTTACACAAAAATATAAATACATACATACAGGTACATACCAATGGACATCAACAAGGCTATTGACTTTTTTCAGAGCAAAAACATAAAGCTCTCCTGGGTCATTAAAACAAAACCATGGGGACAGTAAAACATTACTTTTATTAGAAAAAAAGCAACACTACATTTTCAATATTTGATAGCCTGGATAAAAGCTATTTTTTTGTTCTTGCAAAGCTCTTACCTGAACTAGGCTCTGATTCTATGCTACAATTACACAGCTACTTCATTTATATTCAGCCTTTTCCCTTCCCAAACTCAGTGTGGGATATCCTCACAAGTAACTCTATCAGGTAGGTTAGGCTGACAGGTCGTGACTAGCCCATGGCTAAGTGAAGATATGAACCCAGGCTTCCCCAGTGCTAGTCCAACATCCTAACCACTAAGCAACACTGGCACAGCTGTACCGTTGAAGCTCATATAAATACTATGATGAAAGAGTCCTCAACTCCCAGAAAACCACACTATTATAAAGAAATTAGTGGGATTGCACAGAGAAGACATTTCATTTGCATAGTCTATATCCTTGCATGAGTCTTGTCTGATGGTCCCAACACACTTTGGGTTGAATCCGGACTTTGTGGATCTTCATTTCCCATTAAATCAAAAGTCAAGTCATGATTAACTTCTCCTATTGGGTTTCGGTGAGGACCAAGTTCAATAAACTTAATGTGGATCCAACTCCTTGTGTGCTGCCCACACTGACTGGGGAGCTCTCATGCTACAAATTTCAAAGGGACCATTATTAAGATGGCAAGGCATTTCTGAACATACAGCCGTCATCCCTACCTTATCCCAGAGAGATTGAAGCTCCTCTTGTCCTCCAAGATCCCAGAACATTAGCCTGGCTTTGCCCACATCTATAGTGCCAACTAGAAGACAGACAATAACCCAATATGGGCCTCTTTTTTGTACAAAGAGAAATCCAAAATCCCCCCAGAGGTGATGTTTGTCAAGAGCCACCACTAGAAAACTACCCAGAATCCTCCACAAGATGCAGAGGTCCCTCAATGGGAGATAGTTTGATTTATTTCCTGGAGAAGAGAGGTTTTGAAAACCACTGCTCCAAAGCCAATGAAAAACACTTGAAACCTGAAGCAGGAATAGGGAGCAAGCAATGAGGGAGAGTTGACAGTGCCCACAATGGAATTTTTTTTTGTTAAAGTGCAGAGTCATTAAATAAATCGGATAGACTAGAGAGAAAGCTCTGTGAATAGACAGTTGTATAGTGGTACCTCTGGTTACAAACGGGATTCATTCCGGAGTCCCGTTTGTAACCCATGATTTGCGTAACCTGAAGTGCCGCATCTGCGCATGTGCGTGACGCGATTTGGTGGTCTGTGCATGCGCGAACCGCCGACCCAGAAGTAACGCATTCCGTTATTTCCGGGTTCAGCACGTTTGTAACCTGTGTTGTACGCATCCTGAAGCATTCATAACAAGTGGTATGACTGTATTATTTTGCCCTGGCAATCTTAAGAGAAACACTGTTATCTTCAGAATGCATACCGGTATATCATGGCCTTGGATACTTCAAGCAGCTGCTTGAACTTCCTTTTTAAACTTTTCTAAATACCGTTGGTTCCCCACCTCACCCTGTCAAGGTAAACTCTTATCATCTTAAGCCTTATTTTCACTTCACCAAACTAGATTCACTTACTGTTCAAGCCCACAGTAGTTGTGATTTTGGATAAACTCATTCCTTTGTAGTTCCTGTTAAATCTTGTTTTAGTCTGTTCAAGGAAGGTCTGGGGGAAAATGGAAGCAGGGGAGTGAGAAGGAAAACAGGTTGTTAAACTAAGTGCTTTCTGGAACACAGGAAATTTTTGTTGTAAAATTGGAATTCCAAGATTCATAGCTCTGCAATCAATCAATCAAATCTAGCTGCTGCTAGCTAACAACAAAAAATTATGTGACAAATTAGCAATCTTACAGAATCTCCACTGAAATCAGAATTTCCTTTTTATGGAATATTATGGAGGTTTAACATTTAAACTGGGAATAGAGTGGCAGTTATCCATAACCGAGAACCCGGGGACAGAATAAAGCATTAGTAAGACAGAGGTGTGCAGTCTCACAACCCACCCTAACCATCATTCTGCTGCTTCTCTTAGCTAAGCCATGGTTTGTCTTACAGTTTGTCTGCAAACCATGAGCCCAGATTAAAATGGCATGCTAAACCAAACCACGACTGAGCTCAGCACACTGCAGAATGACCAAGGAGAAAGGCAGCTACAACTTCCTCTTCCAGAGCTTGTGCAAAGCCATTTCCACTTCAAACCAGGTCAGAGTTTAGCAGTCCTTAGACACCTTATTTTTTACTCCAACACTGCATGAGCAGAAAGCAAGTTCATGCAATGGATCTATCATTTCCCCTCATTTCCCCTTGCACCCCCCCCAAAAAAACCGCCTCTTCAGCGGGTTGGTGAAACCAGCAAAACATCATGGGCCATGATGGGACTGCAGTGGGCAATCACCCAAAATCAGGCATAACAGACTCAACCTAAGTTCAAGCAATTCCCCCCTGCCATCCACTGCAGTCCTGTATGAAACAGTCCACAGTGTTCAGTAGGTCTTTCTTGCCTTCTGCTCTTGGAACACTGGATTCCTTTGCTACAGGAATTCTGAGCAAACTTTTACCCAGCAAAACCTAAGAGGATTGAGACCCTTAATTTTATATCCGCTTGCAGCATAAATATTATTATGCAAGAAAATTACTAGAAACTCAAACCAATGAAGAGCTGGGGGGGGGGTTGAACAGCTGACCTAATGATGCTAATTGTGTGCTCTCTGCCTGAAGGATTTATCCTCCTAAAATTAGAATTTGGGATTAACTCATCTTACCTAGTACCTTGGAAATTACTACATGATACATGAAACCAGACAAGGTAGTGAGGAAGAGGAGAAGGGTTCTCTTTCCTTCTCCACCAAACAAGCATTGGAACACACCGTTTTACCAGCATTGTCCAGTCCGAGGATCAAGATGCAGTATTCATCCCTTCGGAACATATACTTGTAAAGCCCAGATAGCAGAGTATACATCCTGGCCCTACAAGCAAAAATATCAAATATTAGATTGCTAGAAATGTGCTAGAAACAAAGGTCTGTATAGTTAAAGCTATGGTTTTCCCAGTAGTAATGTATGGAAATGAGAGAGTACTTTGGCCACCTCATGAGAAGAGAAGACTCCCTGGAAAAGACCCTGATGTTGGGAAAGATGGAGGGCACAAGGAGAAGGGGACGACAGAGGATGAGATGGTTGGACAGTGTTCTCGAAGCGACTGGCATGAGTTTGGCCAAACTGCGGGAGGCAGTGGAGGATAGGGGTGCCTGGCATGCTCTGGTCCATGCGGTCACGAAGAGTCGGACACGACTGAACAACAGAAACGTGCCCTTTCCCTACAAGCACATTACCGGTATGTTCCTGAGCCATCTCAGGAGGATGTGACTTGCGGCCCTATGCATTCCGCCCAAACAACGTAAGAGCTACTTTTCTGCACTTTGTGGAAACACTGATGTGAGCAGGGGCCAATCATGCAGACTGCAGTCAAGTCAGCTGCCACCTGCCTGCTGGAAGGAAGGCAACCAGTGCTGCAGGGAGAGCACCAACGTTGTGCTTACAACTACCTGGCCATTTTAACCCCCAGCTACAGTAAGCCTCATCTGAGTACAACACCAATGTTCTTGTGGTGTAGGTAGGAGGATGTTTCAAAACCACAATGTCGGCTAGAAAATAAAAACACAAAGAAAAAAGAACCAGCTGCAGGTGGTGCATTTCCCCCATGAACATATATAGCCTATTTGAAAAAGATAACATCAGCCTTCTGAACCAAGGCAGATAAGCCTAAGTGGTCTCTTTCATACATGTAACTATATTTAGCATCTAGTGAAAAGAGTACATATATTCCTAGATTTGCTTTGCAAGAATTTGTATTTAATTACATACACATTTGGATTTGATATCCCGCTTTATCACTACCCTAAGAAGTCTCAAAGTGGCTAACAATCTCCTTTCCCTTCCTTCCCACAACAAACACTCTGTGAGGTTAGTGGGGCTGAGAGACTTCAGAGAAGTGTGACTAGCTCAAAGTCACCCAGCAGCTGCATGTGGAGGAGCGGGGAATTGAACCTGGTTCACCAGATTATGAGTCCACTGCTCTTGATCACTATACCACAGAGAAAGCCATTAAATCATTCATTATTTTAGGTGTGGCATCATTTCATGAATACAAGTACATGATTGAGCAGTCACTGAAGTATCATGTTTTAATTACAGGTGCTGACTGAAAACTTGGAACGCGCAAGTTACATTTAAAACATTTCTATAAAGTGCAAGTTGTCCACTTTGTATCACAGCCTTGAAGCACCACTTTGTATCACAGCCTTGAAGCACTAGCTTCAAGGTAAAGGTAAAAGGTAAAGGACCCCTGGCCTGTTAAGACTAGTCATATTCGACTATGGGGTGCAGCGCTCATCTCCGCTTTCAGGCCGAGGGAGTCAGCGTTTGTCTGCAGACAGCTTTCCAGGTATGTGGCCAGCATGACTAAACTGCTTGTGGCACAACGGGATGCTGTGATGGAACCCAGAGTGCACAGAAATGCTGTGGTAGCCATGGGGGTGGTTTGGGGGGGGAATGCTGTGCAAAGAGTGAGTGAGTGTGCTTGTGAAGTGTCAGAGCAAGCAAGGAGTTATCTTTTTGCAGGCTGGTAACTTCTGCTGAATTATTTTCAAGGCTGTTCTCTCATTTACATCACAATTTATCGTCCCCTGAGGAATAGTGCCCCCAGTGCATTAAAGCACTAACTTATAGTCACCATGATAATACAATCCCTGAACAGAATCTTGTTTTTGCAGGTACGGTAGCTGAGCCACACTGCAGGAAACATGCAGTGAGACAGGTGATCCTAAGGAGACTGGAAATCTATATTGCCTAAACGGGAGGTTACCAGAGCACTTGCAATTGATGCTAAGCCAGGCATCCCCAAACTCGGCCCTCCAGATGTTTTGGGACTACAACTCCCATCATCCCTAGCTAACAGGACCAGTGGTCTGGGATGATGGGAACTGTAGTCCCAAAACATCTGGAGGGCTGAGTTTGGGGATGCCTGTGCTATGCTATCTCCATCCGGGTTAAGGTCCCAGGTGGAAGAAATATTTAGTGAGGTGGGACAAAGGGCTCTGCATAGCAGAGAAAGCTTCCCCAGTCCATTAAAAAGGGCTAGATTTTCAATTATGTAAATAATTTATAAGTTAATTTAAGTGATTTATTACAGACAATGCTAATTGGATTTTCTCCCTCTAGGTCCAAGGCATATTGAAGCTTTACACCCCTGGTCAGCTACTTTAAGTTCAACCAGAACTTAACTTGATGCACAACTCAGACCCCGTGTTTGTTTTCCAGCACAAGATGAACTGAATTCTGCATGACCATCTACCCTCACCTTTCCTCTTTATCAGCCCTGCAATTCATTTTAAGACTGTAAGCTCCTTGAGGCAGGACCTCTCTCTCTCATATACACTTTTTATAACAGACATTCTGTGATCTTTGGATGAATGGTGACAAATATATTAAATAAAAATCATGGCATTGTAACAAATATGTGAAGCAACAAAGTGGGGAATGAAGGAATTTACATTTCACTTTTTACATACTTGTACTTGTGTGATAAGGGACCCAGGTGGCGCTGTGGGTTAAACCACAGAGTCTAGGGCTTGCTGATCAGAAGGTTGGCGGTTCGAATCCCTGCCACGGGGTGAGCTCCCGTTGCTCGGTCCCAGCTCCTGCCCACCTAGCAGTTCGAAAGCACATTAAAGTGCAAGTAGATAAATAGGGACCGCTCCAGCGGGAAGGTAAACGGCGTTTCCGTGCGCTGCTCTGGTTCGCCAGAAGTGGCTTTGTCATGCTGGCCACATGACCCGGAAGCTGTCTGCGGACAAACGCCGGCTCCCTCGGCCTATAGAGTGAGATGAGCACCGCAACCCCAGAGTTGTCCACGACTGGACCTGATGGTCAGGGGTCCCTTTACCTTTACCTTACTTGTGTGATATACATAAAGATGTTGACCCAGTGTGCAGTGGTCATGAAAAAGGCAAATTCCATGCTAGGAATAGGAAAAGAACTGAAAATAAAACTGCCAGTATCATAATGCTGTTATACAAATTTACAGAGCAGACTTAATTGGAGTACTGTGTACAGCTTTGGACCCCCTAAGCTCAGAAAGGCTATTGTAAGGTTGGAGAAGAACCAGAAAAGGGCTGCCAAAATGATCAAGGGGATGGAGCAACTAACCTATGAAGAAAGGTTTCGGACTTTTCAGCTTAGAGGAAAGGTGAGCAAGAGGCAACAGGATGGAAGTTTATAAAACTATGCATAGCATGGACACAGTGGACAGAGGGGGGGGGGAAGGTTTTCTCCCTCTCTTGTGACACTCGAACTCGCAGGCACACAGGGAAGCCGAGTGTGGGAATGTTCAGGGCTGATTTTTAGAAGCACTTCACTAAAGTTAAACCGTGGAACTCCCTCCCACAGGGGGCAGGGGTGGCCACCAAATTGAACAGCTTTTAAAGATTAGATAAATCCATGGAAGAGGGGGTCGTCGAAGGCGGCTGGCCATGATGCTCTCTGCCTCCATGCTTCTGAGTACCAGTTGGTGGAAACCACAGGAGGGAAGAGGGCTGCTCTTGGGCTCGGATCCTGCTTGCTGCTTCCCCATAATGGGCATCTGGTCGACCACCGTGAGAACAGGCACTGGCCTCATCCTGCAGAGCTCATCTTACGTCGACAAGTAGGGGCCTCTGAGCATGTGAGAAGTGTTTCCCTCTTGAATGGACCCGAGCATGCGCAGAAGGCGCTTCCCCGCGCCCCCGTTGAGCAATTCCAGGCAGCTCGGTTGGGGCGTGAGCCCCGGGACCTCTTTCCATCTGCTGCCGCCGAAGAATAACGGTCGACGGGGCGGGGGCGGGGCAGGCTCACCTGCCCAGGTGAGTCGGTGGAAGGCCGTACGACTTACCTGAGCCACCTCAGCCAAGCCGACTTCAACGGCTGTTGCCCGCCTTCCTCGTACCCCCCTCCTCTTCCTCCTCCTCCTCCTCCTCCTCCTGCAGCTGTGGTAAAATCCGCCCCGCGCAGAGCACCCTGGGAAACGCAGTCCTCCTCTCTCCCGCGCGACGCGGCGGCTTTCGAGGTAGTCTGCCAGCCCAGCACTACAATACCCAGCGTACATCGCGCGCGAAAACGCGCATAAACGGCGCACAAGCCCCAACGTCCGCGCCGGGCACCCTCTGAGAGAGAGAGAGCGGAAATGAAAAGCCTGGAGGACCCAAGATGGCGGCGCTCGACTCTCGTGCGCCTTCCGGCTTCCGGGCATAGAGTTGGGCCTTCCCTCCTCTGTGTGGTTGCTGGTGCCTGGTGTCGCCGGGGTCTCGGGGGCTGAGAGGGAGCTTGGCGGGGCCAGGGAGGCGGAATCTGCGCGAGGACTACCGTCGTCGAACATCCGTAGCGGGGCGGGGGTGTTCAAGGAGCTGCACCTTTTGTAACTCCAGCCACCCTTGCAAGCAACCCTGCGAGGTAGGCCACCTGGGGGGGGGGCGTTGCTGAGTCTCTCGGGGAGGTTTTGGCAGGAACGGGGCCTGGTGAGGGAAGAGGGCGTCTGTCGCAGGACCAGCTCAGGGATGGAGCCTCCGTCTCCAAAAGTTTTCAGCCTAGGAAGGCAAGCATTGTTGTTGTTTAGCCGTGTCCGACTCTTCGTAACCCCGTGGACCAGAGTACGCCAGGCACCCCTATCTTTCACTGCCTCCCGCAGTTTGGCCAAACTCATGCTAGTCGCTTCGAGAACACTGTCCAACCATCTCGTCCTCTGTCGTCCCCTTCTCCTTGTGCCCTCCATCTTTCCCAACATCAGGGTCTTTTCCAGGGAGTCTTCTCTTCTCATGAGGTGGCCAAAGTATTGGAGCCTCAGCTTCAGGATCTGTCCTTCCAGTGAGCACTCAGGGCTGATTTCCTTCAGAATGGATAGGTTCTTGCAGTCCATGGGACTCTCAAGAGTCTCCTCCAGCACCATAATTCAAAAGCATCAATTCTTCGGCGATCAGCCTTCTTTATGGTCCAGCTCTCACTTCCATACATCACTACTGGGAAAACCATAGCTTTAACTATACGGACCTTTGTCGGCAAGGTGATGTCTCTGCTTTTTAAGATGCTGTCTAGGTTTGTCATTGCTTTTCTCCCAAGAAGCAGGCGTCTTTTAATTTCGTGACTGCTGTCACCATCTGCAGTGATCATGGAACCCAAGAAAGTAAAATCTCTCACTGGGTCCATTTCTTCCCCTTCTATTTGCCAGGAGGTACACAACATAATTAAAACAAAATAAAATAAAAAATTCCTTCCAGTAGCACCTTAGAGACCAACTAAGTTTGTTCTTCACTTCAGGGGAGTGTTTAGATTCTGTTCTCCAGGACGACGCCCCAAAGCAGGTCTAAAGAAAAATGAATACAGTAAAGCAAAACAACCGATTTTTAAGAATTTGCCACAGGGTAAAGATTAAAGTGTGTGTGTGTGTGTTTGTGTTTATGTGTTTATGTATGTATTTTTCCCTGTTTGAAAAGTTCCCCCCCCCAAATGAAGGGTTTTTTATTTTTATTTTAGCCTGCTTTGATCGTGTGACACAAGGGAATGGTGTCTTGCTCTGCTTACAGTACCTATTGAATGTTGCGGCAGCAGCAGGAGGCCCTGGAGCAGCCTTTCTCAACCTCGAGTCCCCAGATGTTTTTGGCCTACAACTCCCATCATCCCTAGCTAGCAGGGCCGGTGGTCAGGGATGATGGGAGTTGTAGTACAACAACATCTGGGGACCCAAGGTTGAGAAAGGCTGCCCTGGAGAGTGTCAAGAGGTGGCTGGGAGTGCTGTGGTTGCTGTGGGCTCCACATTAGAGGCCACAAGGCAGGGATGGGAAAAGCTTTGCTTGCTTCATTTCTGCAGTCAGGTTGCCATTAACGGCACAGGAGCAAAACCAGTAAAAGAAAGGTGGCAACGCTGGCTGCTCCAGTGAATTGTTTCCTCGGAGCAGAGGCTGTAATTGTGGGGTATACTCTGCTGCAAGTTTGCACCCATTGAAAGAGTGGAATAATGACTGCCTTGCCTTAAGTGATCTATTGAATAACTTCTAGGGGCTGGTTTTTAATATTGTGGTCTTATTTCTAACCCTTTGTAACCTTAACTAACCCACATTTGCTGCAGTGAAGTTGGTGTGCCTGGTTGATAACAGAGAGGGAATTGCTGGACAGCTGAGAAGATCTTGCCATTGAGCTTTCCTGCTTCCTGTCAAGCTGAAGATGTGCTGAAGCCCAAAAGGGGGCAGGGACCTCTTCATTCTGCAGCGATGGATGAAGAGAGTTTGGAAGCAGCAATCCAGACCTATAATGCCCAGCTGCAGCAAGTGGAGCTGGCTTTGGGAGCTGTGCCGGACCCAACACAGGAACCTGACCTGATCCAGCTGCAGGCGGATTTAAAGCAGCTGATAGAGCTGACAGAATCCAGCCTGGTTTCTGTGAAAAAGAGCAAGCTCTGTGCAACTTTGGACCCAGGGACACTCTCCACATCTTCATCCAATCCTCTCCAGCCAGACACGCCGCTGAGCACAGATGATGAATATGCCGCTTTTAAGGAAGCCATTGCTGAAATGGGTGGAGAGGATGAGTCCCCAGACGCTCAAGATGTGGAGCAAGAAGGAGAGGAGGAGGAAGAGGAGGAGGAAGAGGAAGAGGAGGAGGAGGAGGAGGAAGCCAGTGGGATGAAAGTGAAAGCCCCATACTACAGTTCTTGGGGCACCCTTGAGTACCATAATGCCATGATTGTGGGCAGTGAATCTTTGGAAGATGGAAGCCGTGGGGTCAGAGTGCTCTATCTCTACCCCACCCACAAATCCTTGAAGCCATGCCCTTTCTTCCTGGATGACAAGTGTCGGTTTAAAGAGAATTGCAGGTAATTAGGATTACTCTTGGGTTGGGTAAGGGGTAGGGATGGGGTTCCCAACAAGTCAGAGAAGTCTTCATAATATGGCCCTCACCCTCCTCTCCTCCACCAAGGACCTGGGTGCTATGCCAAGCTTGCATTCCCTGTACCCCCTTTCATTTTGGGCAGCTTTTCTCCAATCTGCTGCCCTCTACACCAGGATTTCCCAAACTTGTTCTGCAGTTTTGCACTACAACTCCCATCATCCATGGCTGGCAAGGCCCAGTGGTCAGGGATGATGGGAATAGTAGTCCAGAAACAGAGGGAGACTCAAGTTTGGAAAACCCTGCTCTAGATATCTGGTAGTACAGCTCCCATGAGCCCCAGCCAGCATGACCAGCTGTTAGAGAAATGGGCTATGTAGGCCACAATACTTGGAAGGCACTGGAGCATCTCTGCAGTTTAATTTTGCAGTATCCTTTGTGCAGCTTGGAAGCTTGCAGTTCAGTTGCAGGGAACCTTTGGCCCTCCGATGAGCCTCAGCACAAATGGCCAATGGCCAGGGATGAAGGCAGCTGTAGTTCATCAACATCTGGTGGGTCAAATGTTTCTCATAGACAGTCCTGAATAAGAATATAAGGAGAGCCCTGCTTGCTCCAACCAGGTAGCCTAGAATCCTGTTCCCACAGTGGCCAGTCAGATCCCACTGGGATGCCTGAAAACAGCACCTGAGTGCAGCAGTCCTCTCCCCGTTTGTGATTCACAGCAGCTGGCGCTCGTGATTCATTGTCCTTGTGTTGCTCCCCCCCCCACCCTCCGACAGATTCTCCCATGGGCAAGTTGTATCTGTGGAGGAGCTGCGTCCCTTTGAGGAGCCCGACCTCGGCTGCCTTGCTGTGGGCTCAGCTTGCTTGGCAAGGCATCAAGATGGGATCTGGTATGCTGCTAAAATCACAGGTGAGTTTGTTTCGCTTTGCACGTTTGCTGTGAGGTTGGAGGGTGGTTTATGCCTATTTCTAACTTGACTTATGCGAGAAGCCAAGTTACAGGGAACCAGGCAGAGGGCCTTCTCGGTAGTGGCACCCGCCCTGTGGAACGCCCTCCCACCAGATGTCAAAGAGAACAACAACTACCAGACTTTTAGAAGACATCTGAAGGCAGCCCTGTTTAGGGAAGCTTTTAATGTTTGATGGATTATTGTATTTTAATATTTTGTTGGAAGCCGCCCAGAGTGGCTGGGGATGCCCAGCCAGATGGGCATGGTATAAATAATAAATTATTATTATTATTAGTGCAGTAGGGGTAGGCAAGATACCTGTCTGGCATGAGGGGACCCTAAGACATACCCGAACTATCAGTGGCCCCTCTGATGCAGGTGTCTGCATGATGCACTCTTACAAAGAAATCAAAACTTTAGCTGCCTGTAAATGTTTTAGTTGCTACTCCACGTGTAGTAACTAAGCTGCGTTATTCCAAGCTTGTTCATTGGTCCATCTAAGCTAGTTTATTTTCTCTGATTGGCAACAGCTTTCCAGGATTTCGGGCAAAAGTGTGTGTTTCTTTCTTTTTTCTTTTTTGTTTAAAATAATCTTTATTAAATGTTCAAATCATACAAGAAAAAAGAAAAGAAAAATTTAAAATCATTACATATTACACACATACAGTGGAAAAAAAAGAAATTTGACTTCATCTTGTTCTCACATTGACTATCTTGCTTCGTCTTCTTTTATCAAATTAATCCCTTACTCCTTGAGTATTCAATTAACACAGCTCACCAAATCTGACAGAAGTGTTTCTTTCTTTGGCCTTTCTACCCACAGTCCTTTTTAACTGGAGAACTGGGACCTGAACGATTTTGTATGCACTGCACTTGCTCCACCAAAGTGCTTTTCCCAATGTATATTGGGGGTTTAAAAAAAAAAAATGCCTGCTGTACTTTAAGGATGCATTTAATATCATACCTTTTAAAAAGCAATGGGTATTAAAATAGCCCATCAGGAACTGGGGAAACAAAGTCACAATGCTATACCAGTTCATATATACAGTGGATGTATAAATCAATGTAGCACTCAAGATGTACAGTTCATGTCTATCCAGAAGCAAGGTCTACTGAGTTCAATGGAGTTTACTCCCAGACCAATGTTGCAGCAAAAGGTATTGATCTGAAACAGTTTCTTGCACACACCTCTTGCTGAGGAGTTGTGAGGGATGCCTGTCTTGACATTTGAGCTTTATGGGGGGGAAACGTTTCTCCTAATTGCACATGGGTACCCCAGTTGGCGCACTGAATTGCAGCCTTACCATTTCGCTTTCCCTTCCTCAGACATTGACAGCGGTTACTACACGGTGAAATTTGATTCGCTGCTCCTGAAAGAAGCGGTTGTGGAGGGAGACGGCATTATGCCTCCCCTCCGTGGCGAGGAGAGCTCATCCTCATCGGAGTCGGAAGGCGGTGAAGTGGATGATGCCGGATATGCCAAAGGTATAAGGTGTGGGCATTTAAGCCTCACAGGGCTTGTGGGGTGGGGGGAGCTTCCCCTTTCGCTCTGAACTTCTGCTTTCACTTAGTGTAACTGCACTCTTTAATCTCTGGGGGAAAGGATTGTCTCCATCATCTTGGGCCCGCTACTTGTGGACGTGTTGGAATGCTGGAGATTTGCGTGCCGTTTTTATCTGCAAAGTGGCTCGCTTTAGCCAAGGTCACCTCCCCCTCAAAAACAGTAAAGGTTTGTTCCGCGCACAGCCAGTCTTAAAAAAAAGAATCAAAGCAATCTCGGGAGCAAATGAACTCCAGGAAATTTGAGTGTGACTTCGAAGAAATGGCAAAGGGTGTTCAAAGATCATTGGAACGTAGTGCTGTGTCTGCGCTGTAAACTTAGAGGAACTTTAAAAATGCATGTGCCCCAAAGACACCAGGGAACTGTGGTTTTATGAAGAGTCAGCACTCTCATAGAAATAAGTTTGCAGGGGGAAGGAAATATTGTTAAAAGGGGGAATGTGGGAAGCTTTCTTTGTCCATCTAGCTCAGTGAATCTCTTACTAGGGATTGAGCCTGCGATTTCCTGCATATAAATTGAAGAGTAAGTGACAGGCAGTAATAGAAAAGCTGTCTGCAAGCTGGCAGCTGCTTCCGTTGGCAAGAAAGCAAGACCATAGACATGTAATGATAAATGCAATTTATGTAAGGAGCTTAAGGTGGAATACATAGTTCTCCTCTTCCCCATTTTATTCCCCCAAACAGCCCTGTTGGGTAGGCCGAGAGAATGTGACTGGCCCAAGGTCACCCAGTGAGGTTCATGGCCAAGTGGGGATTTGAACCCTGGTCTCCCAGGTCCTAATCTGAAATCCTCCTTACTACACCACACTGGCTGGAATGATTAGGGTAGTTAACAAACTCTAGTCATCAAAGCAGCAAAAAGTTGAGAGGGAAGCCAGTTGTTCTTCCTGCTTCCAAGATTCTGCATTAGGTATCCCACCCTGCTTGGTTTTGCCAGTGCTGCTGCCCTCCCCCACTTAAACCTCCTCTTGTGCCTTCACAGTTATTGACTCCAGCACCCCTGAGAATGGGGAAGGGCCCTCCTCTTGCAGTTCCTCCTTCGGCAGCTGGGAGGCGCATACTCGTGGCATTGGCTCCAAACTCCTTGCTCAGATGGGGTATGAGTTTGGCAAAGGTAAGTATTTGCATGTGTGCAAAAGGTGTTTAGGGGACGCGGGTGGTGCTGTGGGTTAAACCACAGAGCCTAGGGCTTGCCGATCGGAAGGTTGGCGGCTCGAATGCCCGCGACGGGGTGAGCTCCCATTGCTCGGTCCCAGCTCCTGCCAACCTAGCAGTTCGAAAGCGCATTGAAGTGCAAGTAGATAAATAGGTACCGCTCCGGCGGGAAGGTAAACGGCGTTTCCGTGCGCTGCTCTGGTTCACCAGAAGCGGCTTAGTCATGCTGGCCACATGACCCGGAAGCTGTACGCCAGCTCCCTCGGCCAGTAAAGTGAGATGAGCGCCACAACCTCGAAGTCGTCTGCAACTGGACCTAATGGTCAGGGGTCCCTTTACCTTTAAAAGGTGTTTATCTCTGCAACTTCTCCAAGTAATTTCTCTGCTTGTGCCAATAATAATAATAATACAGTGGTACCTTGGTTTACAAACTTAATCCGTTCCGGAAGTCCGTTCTTAAACCAAGGCGTGCTTTCCCATAGCAGCGGGGACTCAATTTACAAATGGAACACACTCAACAGGAAGCGGAACATGTTCTGCTTCCAAGGCAAAGTTCACAAACCAAAACACCTACTTCCTGGGTTTGCAGCATTCTTAATCCAAGTTGTTCATAAACTAAGCTGTTCTTAAACCAAGGTACCACTGTAGTAGTAGTAATATAATAATAATAATTTATTACTTATACCCCACCCATCTGGCCAGGCCTCCCCAACCACTCTAGGTGGCTCCCAACAGAACACTAAAAACATGATAAAACATCAAACATTAAAAACTTCGCTAAACAGGGCTGCCTTCAGATGTCTTCTAAAAGTCAGAGAGTTGTTTATTTCCTTGACATCTGATGGGAGGGCATTCTACAGGGCGAGCGCCACTACTGAGAAGGCCCTCTGCCTGGTTCCCTATAACCTCACTTCTCACAAGGAGGGAATCGCCAGAAGGCCCTCAAAGCCAGACCTCAGTGTCCAGGCTGAACGACGGAGTTGGAGACACTCCTTTAGGTATATTGAGCCGAGGCCATTTAGGGCTTTGAAGATCAGCACCAACACTTTGAATTGTGCTTGGAAACTTACTGGGAACCAATGTAGGTCTTTCAGGACCGGTGTTATATGGTTTTGGCGGCCACTCCCAGTCACCAGTCTAGCTGCCACAGTCTGGATTAGTTGCAGTTTCTGGGCCACCTTCAAAGGTAGCCCCACGTAGAACACATTGCAGTAGTCCAAGCGGGAGATAACTAGAGCATGCACCACTCTGGCAAAACAGTCTGTGGGCAGGTAGGGTCTCATCCTGTGTACCAGATGGAGCTAGTAGACAGCTGCCCTGGACATGGAATTGACCTGTGCCTCCATGGACAGCTGTGAGTACAAAATGACTCCCAGCAGGGACACCTGATTCAAGCTAATGACTAGGAGTAGTTAATGAGTAGGACACCTGATGCAAGCTAATGACTTCCTAAAAATCACTGCAAACCCCCCACCCACCCATATGACCTCGGTTGCTGTGCGTAAGAGAAACCTGGTGGACAAGCAGCGGCAAGGACAGGTCCATCTGTTTCATCCAACCAAGTCTCTGTTACACATGCCAGGTCAAGTCCTCCACCCATGACTCTCCTCCTGCTTCAGGTTTGGGGAAGAATTCGGAGGGCAGAGTGGAGCCGGTCTTAGCAGTCGTGCTGCCCAAAGGCAAGTCCTTGGACGAGTGTGCCGAGATCCTCCAGAAGAAGAGGGAGGGGAAGGCTAATCCAGCCAAGCCCAGAAAACGGCGGACGAAAGGCAACCGAGCTGCCCGGCCTACCCGCCAGGGCCCAAAGCCCTCCCGAAATGTCTTTGACTTCCTGAATGAGAAGCTTCAGGGCCAGGACTTCGGTGAGCAGGAGGCAGGGCTGGCGCCCCTAGAGAGGAGCAGCAAGGAGATCTACCACGCCAGCAAGAGCACAAAGAAGGCTCTGAGCGTCCGGCTCTTCCAGACGGTGGAGAAGATCGACCAAACCCAGAAGGACATCCGAGGGATCCAGGAAGCCTTGGCACGCAACATTGGGAGGTAATGAGACCTTTCGATTCTGCAAGTGGCATCTGATCTAGAATGGAGACGGTGGGTTTTGGCTTCCCAGTATTTCTGGCTTAGCTGGAAATATTTCAGTAGTGCTGGCTGGGGCTCATGGGAGTTGTCGTCCAAAACATCCGGAAGAGCACCAGGCTCTTGCATCACAGAATCACAGAACTATAGAGTTGGAAGGGACCCCCAAGGGCCATCTAGTCCAACCCCCTGCATTGCAGGAATCTCAGCTAAAGCATCCATGACAGATTGCCTTCCCACCTCTGCTTAAAAACCTCCAAGGAAGGAGAGTCCACAATCTCCCAAGGGTGACTGTTCCACTGTCCAACAGCTCTTACTGTCAGAAAGTTGTCCCTGGCGTTGGAATCTCCTTTCTTGTAACTTGAAGCCCTTGGTTTGAGTCCTACCCTCCAGAGCAGGAGAAAACCAGTTTGCTCCCTCTTCCACGGGACAGCCATTGAGATAATTGAAGATGGCTATCATAACTCCTTCCATTCTCCTCTTAACCAGGTAAACATACCCAGCTCCTTCAACCGTTCCTCATAAGGCTTGGCTTCTAGACCCTTGATTATCTTGATTGCCCTCCTCTGCACACGTTCCAGCTTGTCAGTATCCTTAAATTGTGGTGCCCAGAAATTGGTTTGATGTGGGGATGGAGTAGGCACCTCCCTGTGCATGTTCCTTTCCTCTTCTCAGGACATCCTTCTAATTCTCTGGGTTTGGGGCTTTCAGGCACACGGTTGCCGCAGCTCAGCTGGAGGAGAAGCTTGCCGGAGCCCACAAGAGACTGAGCGAGCTGCGGGCTCAGGAGGCCAGTCTCCAGCGAGAGCAGAAGAAAGCCAACACGCACAAGAAAATGACCGAGTTCTAGCCTCTCTTCTTCTCTCCAGCCCTTCATCAGGCCGGGCCATTTTCACTGGTCTGGAAGCAGCCATGCTATTCTACAAGTGTGGAGGGAGGGAGACCTTGCAATCTCTTGAGCTGGCAGACAGGCTAGTCTTGCTCTTCCTTTGTCCCGGCTGCACAGCAGGGCTGAAAGGCAGGTGCTGAGCACTAGGTGGGCGGCCCAGAGCTGTGGACACCTTAATGCAAAGGTAGCCAGCGTGGGGTATTCTCGGTGTCTCTGGACTCGAGCTCCTATCATCCCTGACAGGGCCTGATGAGTGTTGGCAGCTTGGCAACATCCAGAGAGTGCCACGTCATTGCCTCTCTTTTGTTACGCATAATTGGCTTTCTAAAGAGAAAAGCTAAAAGGTGATGAACCTACATGGAGCTGCAGAGAGCGTTAATCAGGCATGGGAGCCACTGGCAGATTCCTGCCCTTTCCTTGTCTGTCTCCGGCTCTCACCCTCCCTGCCTGCCAGGATTCCTTGGCAACGTCTTGGTGGTGGGTGATCTCCCCATCCAGCTTACAACAGAGAAAAGCACCACGAGAAGAAGGAAGAGGTAAGGCGGTGCTGTGCCGGGTTCCCTAGCACATGTGCAGTCCTCCTGACTTGGCGGAAGGAACTGCTGCAGTCTTGTGCTCGGCATCCTCACCAATAGTCAAGTGCTAGAAGTGTGGCCTCCCTGTGCAACTCCTGGGCAGGGAGGGTATAAAAGCCATGTGAAAAGAAGCTTGGAGGAAGGCTGGCCATTCTCACTGGCCCACATGAGCAGCAGTTCAGCGCTTTGAGGATTCTTGGCCTATAGTCCCTGTGCTCTGTCCCATCAAATCATGGCAAGTTTGAAGGCAGAGGTGGGGAAATCTGGGGCCCTCCCCATGTTGTTGGCACTCTAGCTCCCATCATCCTTGACCACTGGCTGCCACTGATGGGAATTGGAGTCCCAACAACATGGGGACAGCCACGTGCTTTGCAGTCTGAAACGGTGTGCAAAGCTGGCCGCGTGTGGCCTCCAGGCGCATGCTGAGCTTGCAATGCCATGCTCCAAAATCTAGCCTGAAATCCTACGGACGGGTTGGAGGAAGAAGTGCAAGAGGCTTTCAGGTGACGTCTACCCCCACCCCCAAACAACAACTGTGTTCATGCAACCCCCTTCCGAAGCACCTGCCTTCCTCCCGTCAGAACTGACGGCGGAGCAGAGAAAAGCCACGATCATTCTTGCTCACCCCTGCAGCCCCGCAGGAGAGATAGCATCAGAGAAGTGGGTAAACTGTTTGGTCTCGGGAAGAATGCTCTGCTGAGGTATGTGGTGCTGAAGAGCAATGGTGGGTTCTGTGTTTCGGGGCAGGCTTAGACATCTGTGTAGCTTCCTGTGCACGTTTCCTTTCAGGTTTGTAAAGATTATTTTGAGTTAAAAGAACAATTGTCATGCTGGCTCCTTTGCTTTCTGGGTCTTGGGACTTTTTACGTAGCTCAGGTTATATAGTGTGTGTGCTTTTGAATGTATGCTATACGGTGCATCTTCGTTTGCAGTCGGGTTTGCAAAATATAATTCCCCCAGCAAGGCAGTGGTCTGGTATTCTTCAGCTGTGTCTGGGCCACCTAATAGAGATAAATCTACCCTGTAAAAAGCACTGGGGGCCAGAAGAGGAGCAGCCACACGGTTTAAATTCCTGTTACATCCCTCCCCCCACACCCTTGAATTCTGTTAGGAAGGCATCTTGTTCTCCTTCTGTTTCCCATTTCTAAAGGAGCAATCTATGGCAATCACTTGTAGCCGAGGAAGATTGTCTTCCATAAACACGGTCTTAACAATGAGTCCGTAAATGACCGTGGAGGCCAATTCTGGATCCACACGTCCTTCCACAGTGGGGACATAGGTTTCCGGGCGGGAGTTGATCATGGTGTGGATTTGCCAAGCGTGCCTTCCTCTTAGCACGTTTCTCCCTTGCGTCCCGAGTTCGAGCGTCTTCAAAGCCCATGACACCTTTGGCAAAGTAAAGGAGGAACAGTGACATAAAGACAAACGTAAGGAAGTCTCTCCTAATCTGGGCCCACTAAATGTGCTGTATTTGTGCTAGGTGCCGAATCCCACCCTGCTGGGTACAACATGTTCAGCCCACTGTTTAACAGAGGGTGGGATGTCATCCTCACTTAATCTGAAAAAGCTACTAATTTGCTAGGGTCACTGGTTCTTTTCAGGTTCTTCAACACGCCGGCGTTCTTGTTTAAGGCTGCAAAGCTTGTTTTGCTTTTAAAAATAAATAAATCTAAGACTAAGAGCCACTGAATCCAGTGGTGCTTATTCTAAGTAAATGTGCTCAGGATTGGGAAGTACAGATATGCACATGACAGCAGGTTCTACTTCTGTGTCCACATGCTATGCCTGAAGCGTCATGGAAGGTTAGAAGCACCAGCTTCTCCTGCTCTTAAATGCTGAGCAGGTTTCTAGTTGTCATGGGGAAGACTAGCCACACAAAGCTCCCAACTGGGGAATGGAAGCAAGATTCCTGATTCCCCAGGTTTTGTGCCAGTCATAATTCACTCCTTAGACCACCCCTGCTTGCTACCCTTAGTAAGTAGGAACTAAAGGTTACTTTGTATGTCTGTTAGTTATCTATGCCTTACAAAAGAAGAACCGAGTTCTGGAAAGGAACCTCATATTTTGCATCCAAAATAAATTTTGTAGGCTACATTTATGTGTGGCAGATAACACGTTTTAAAGGGTGGTTGGTGATTCTCTGATAATATTTGGGAAAGGTTTTCATATCGGAGCCTTCTCCTTCCCACCGAATAACACTGGGCCCCTCTTTGGCCCCAGAAAGCCTGGGAGCGTTTCTCTTCTCCCGTGAGAACCTCAGTGAAATGATCTGCTCTTCCTCTGGCCTGAAATAGGATGAGGTTACTTGCACAGAACTCTTAATTTAACTCACAATTGCTGGGTCATACCACGTGTCCACATAACACAGCATCTTGTTTTTTTATATTGGCCAGCCGCTTCTGGGAAGCATATAGGCAGGGTGGGGAGTAACAACACCCAGCCCTTCACAGCAGCCGACTTTCAGAGATACACTGCTGCTGCACATGGAAGTTCCATTCAGCTACCTCGACCGTTGATAAACCTACCGTCCAAGGGGATGAGGCCCTGCTGAGATGTTCCACAAAGGGGGGGGGAGCGGAGCACACTTCTGGTCGCATCTACCTGCCGCTGGTACTTTTGCTTTTCATTTTTTGGTTTTGAAAAGCAACGTGCAGTTGGGCGATGCGGGCAGGAAGCAGGCTCTGCCACAGGGTGCGTGTGGCCTCCGCTCAGAGGCAGCCACCCACCCTGGGAAAGTCAGCCGTGCGATAGAGCTGCTTGCAGCCACCCAGAAAACCAGGACCTGACATTTTATTCTAGAAGACGGTGAGGCCAAGCCCAAACGATCGAGGGATTCCAATCGCTGGGGCAAGATTGCAGAGATGCTCTGTTCCCCCCACTTCCTGCACTGCTAAAGTAAGTGACCTTCACAAGTAACCTCCTGAACTGTGGTGGTTCTCCACGCCTCTAAAAGTTGTCTAAGGCTGCGGTCCTAGGCACGCTTGGTTTGGGATGAGCATCCCAGGGGATTTATTTCCAAGGAAACGTGTAGGGACCGCCTGGAAACGATGCCTTATGAGGAACAGCTTAGGGAGCTGGGTATGTTTAGCCTGGAGAAGAGAAGGTTAAGGGGTGATATGATAGCCATGTTCAAATATATAAAAGGATGTCATATAGAGGAGGGAGAAAGGTTGTTTTCTGCTGCTCCAGAGAAGCGGACACGGAGCAATGGATTCAAACTACAAGAAAGAAGATTCCACCTAAACATTAGGAAGAACTTCCTGACAGTAAGAGCTGTTGGACAGTGGAATTTGCTGCCAAGGAGTGTGGTGGAGTCTCCTTCTTTGGAGGTCTTTAAGCGGAGGCTTGACAGCCATCTGTCAGGAATGCTTTGATGGTGTTTCCTGCTTGGCAGGGGGTTGGACTGGATGGCCCTTGTGGTCTCTTCCAACTCTAGGATTCTATGAAATGGCTGAAATGCTGCTGCAGTTGCCCAAAGCACCTGTCCAGTTAGGGGCCAGGCAATGCATTGCCAACATGTTACGTTTTCAGAGGTGGCTCTCTGCTTTTGTAAGCAGGACTTGGCAGCGGAGGGAGCAAAGAGCTCGGCCATTTCAGGAGAGCCAGTGTGGTGTATCAAGAGTGCCGGTCTAGGACCTGGGAGACCAGGGTTCAAATCCCCACTCGGCCATGAAGCTCAGTAGGTGACCTTGTGGGGGGGGCCTGGTCCCTGCCTCTCAGCCTAGCCTACCTCACAGGGTTGCTGTGGGGACCAAATGAGGAGGGCAGGAGCTATGTTGCCATCTTAAGTTCCTCGTTGGGGGGAAGTGAGATATAAATACCACAAATACATCAATGTCCAAATTGGCGGCAATGTTTTAGAGCAGGCACGTCCAACAGGTAGATTGTGATCTACCGGTAGATCACTGGACGCCTGTGGTAGATCACTGGTAGATCACCGGCTCCCCCAAAGAAGCTCAACAACTTTGGATTCCCTAAAAAAAAAAAATCTCATTTTTTTGCCCTGCACCCCCCCAAAATGGGGCTTTCCTTCTCCCTAAAAAAAGGTCAACAACAACTTTGATCTGAAAGCTTAAAAAATGGGCCTTCCTCCTCCCCAAAAAAGCTTAACAACTTTGACCTGAACCCCCAAAAGGGGGTAGATCACTGCCAGTTTTTAACTCTGTAAGTAGATCGCAGTCTCTTGGGAGTTGGCCACCCCTGTTTTAGAGAATCCTCTAACACCCCCCAGATGTTTTGGGCTTTCAGTGCTCACCAGCCATGACAACCCTGTGACTGAGGATGACAGGAGCTGCAGTCCGAAAACATCTGGAGGGCACCAGGTTGGCGAGAGCTGCTTTAGAGTGAGAGAAGTGCCCTAAATTTATGCTCTTTGAGGCTTTAAATCCTGCTGTGAGGCTAAAATGAGGGGAAGAATCACATATGTCCCATTAGCTTTTTTATAAGAAGGGAGGGGGGGATATCGTAGAACTATAGAATTACAGTTGGAAGGGATCACGAGGCTCATCTAGTCTAACCACATGCAGTGCGGGAATCTTTCGCCCAATGCTGGGCTCGAACCCACAGCCTTGCGATTAAGAGCCTCGTGCTCTACCGACTGAGCTATCACACAATTCCGGTCAATAAATGTTTCTTGATCTTGAGTCTCCATGGACGAGAGGTTAGATTATCCAGTCTGTTTTAATGCCAGAATTGTAGAGTTAGAAGGGATCCAAAGGGTCATCTAGTCCAACCCCAGCATCTTCATGAGGGGCAGCGACTGTGACTTCGTTTTGTTAGGAGGAGATGAGTTGATGGGAGACTTGTGTTGGGACCAGGGCTGCTTCAGGCTCCAGTTTTGGGGCATCAACATCCTGCGATGCTAACCCTCTAACTGCATTTTTAAAATTCATTTGACTTCACCATCTTCCTTTCCTTTTCCAAAAGTATTTTCTCAGCTGCTAACAACAACAAAAAAGCAAGGTCAAGAAAATAAAAAAGTATGTGTTGTTCGGTGTAAAAAAAAAGGGGGGGGAGGCTTCCCAGTGGTTTTCAAAGTGCAAAAACCAGTTACACAAACACTAAACAGAAGCATCTGCAATTGGAACGTGCAGTAAGACAATCCCTTTAAAACGCAGCTATTAAAACAGGAGACTTGGGTTGAGAGAGCAAGGGAATTTCCATAAGCAGGTAAGTCTTCAAAACCATCAAAACGACCAAACGGATGGAGCAGGGGCTGCATTTTGTAACGCCGGGGCAAGCAATGAAAAATTCCGCCTCTGTGTCGCCGCAAGCTGATAACCATCGGGCTGTGGCAAGACTGAGTGGGTTTATCTTCGGTAACGGGCCAGTTTAGTTACGTCAGTGGTTTTCAACCCGTGTGCCATGTCACCCTGGGGTGCCTTGAATGATGGTCAGGGGTGCCGCGGGCAACAATGGCCTCTGTCCCTCTTTCCTTCCCTCCCTCCTCTGATGCCCTCTCGCGACTCTGCCTCCCAAAGGCTTGCACAGCTGTTTGTTGCAGCAGCCCTGGCTACAAGCTCCGCGTGCGAATGGTGCCTCTGGGGCTGGCCAGGGGGTGCTGGTTACCAGGAGCTGAGGCAGCCCAGCCGGCCAGCTTGCCAGCCAGAGGCGTAGGAAGGTCAGTTGGTACACGGTGCGGAAAATTTGTCACACACCCACCCCCCACACACATTGATTTTATTTTATTTTTTGCCTGCAAAAATAGTTTTACGTTCTTTCATATTTTCTTACAAAGGAATTTGGATTATGGGCCCCTCATAACAAGGAGGCGACTGTGGACAGATACTTAAATCTACAGGATGGATTGTGTTTTGGCTCCACCGAGTTGAAATTTCAGCCTTCACGACATATGAAAACGGCCAAGTAAACAGTTATTTTCGTGGAGGAGGGTCAAGATATTAACTGATATGCGTGAAAATTTGAGACATAGCTATATAATCCCTAGTGTAGTAAGATAAGACCTTTGGAGCAGGCATTAAAAAAATAAATAAATTATGAACCGCCCTAGTAGGGCAAAACAAAATTAAAAATTAAAAAATTCCTTCCAGTAGCACCTTAGAGACGAACTAAGTTGGTTCTTGGTATGAGCTTTCGTGTGCATGCACACTTCAGAAGGAGAGTAATTGTTCCTTTTTTTTACACCCCCCTCCATGATGGAACCCGGGGTGGACCGCCCCCCCCTTCCTACACCCCTGCATGTCAGCCCTTGCCGTTGGGAATGGACAGACAAGTAGGAGGCCAGGCAGGCGATGCGCTGGCCTTCCTTGTGCTTGCTGTGTGCAAGGCCTGCCTGGGAGCTGAGTGCCCGGTGCTGAAAGGGAGCCTTTCTGCCATACTGGCTCTGTGACCCCTGCTGCCTCCCAAGGCGAGTAATATGGTGGCCTCGGGTTCATCTTCAACCAGTTTCCGTCGGGCTGCTAAAGCTGGAGACATCCTCTTCCCAGGGGTGTGAGGAGACTCCTTTCTTTGGGGCTGGGGTGGGTGGCTGCGAGGCCAGGGGTGGCTGCCCGGAGGACTCCCAAAGAGGGGAGGAGGCTGAGGGAACAATCCACAAGGGAGGGTGTCCAAAAAGGGTGAGAGGCTGCCAATTCTGCAGGAAAGGGGTGATATAACTGGGCTCCTGAGCCCCACAGGGGAGCCGTAGAAAGTATGTACCACATTTTTCCATGTATAAGACTAGGTTTTTTCCCTTAAAAATAATGTCAAAAATTAGGGGGAATCTTATACATGGGGCCATCTCTCCCCCCCCCCATTTTCTTAAATCTGAGTCCCCCAAAATAGGGGGCGTCTTATAGACAGAAAAATACAGTAGTTGGTCAAGGGAGCCGTGGACTCAAAAAGGTTTAAAACCTCTGAGTTACAACATTGTATGTAAGGGGGGGGGTCCCCCATATAAGATCCTGTTTCTGAAACCTTGGAGCGTCACTGCCAGTCAGTGTAGACAATATTGAGGTAGGCAAACCGATGACCTGACTCAGTACAAGGTAGTTTTCTATCTTCGTTTAGCAGGCCAGACTATTTGCCCACCTGGTGTCTGGCACACGCTCTCCAAGGTCCCAGGACGACTCACAAATCTCCTCCTCTAACAAGAAGGAACCAGGGCTGAAACTCGGCCATTCTGCAAAGCAAAGCAAGTGCTTCGGCACTGAGCTTTTTTAGCCCTGCTTAAGACACTGAAAGGGGCATGGGTGGGGCTGTGGGTTAAACCACAGAGCCTAGGGCTTGCTGATCAGAAGGTCGGTGGTTCGAATCCCCGCAACAGAGTGAGCTCCCGTTGTTTGGTCCCAGCTCCTGCCAACCTAGCAGTTTGAAAGCACGTCAAAGTGCAAGTAGATAAATAGGTACCGCTCCGGCGGGAAGGTAAACGGCGTTTCCGTGCGCTGCTCTGGTTCACCAGAAGCGGCTTAGTCATGCTGGCCACATGACCCGGAAAAACTGTCTGTGGACAAACGTCAGCTCCCTTGGCCAGTAAAGCGAGATGAGCGCCGCAACCCCAGAGTCATCCGCGACTTGACTTAACTGTCAGGGGTCCTTTATCTTTACCTTTTAATACACTGAAAGTGGGGAAGGCTTGGAAGCTGGGGGTTGTAGCCAATGTTAGTCCTGCTCAGAGTTGGCACCCGCCTGTTTTGAGACAAGGGAGTGCGCCTCAAGGGGTGAACTCAAACAGCACTTTTTCACCAGCCCTAACTCATAACCACCTGGGGTGTTTTTGCCAGGCTGGAATGTGCCCTCAAAGTCTCTCTAGATTGCCTGGATGGAGAACAGAGGTAGGTGACCCTGCGAGTGTGTGCATAGAAAGTAGCTTCCCATGCGAAGGTAAAATTTGCATCATTTTTGCCTACATTGCTTCTGGCCCCGACCACCTTTTGCATATGGCCCCTGGAAGACTCCACAGATGGACACATGGCCTCCAGTCTGAAAACTGATACAGGTGGACCTTCCAGCAGGGCTTTTCTTTTGGGTTTACACTATCGTCATTGCTAGGACCATACCCTCCAACATTTCTCCAATAAAAAGAGGGTTGTCCTATTCCATTATTATTATTATTATTATTATTATTATTATTATTATTATTATGCCCATCTGACTGGGTTGCCCCAGACATTCTGGGAAGCTTCCAACATATATAAAAACATTAAACATTTTAAAACTTCCCTATGGAGGAGAAGAGGACAGTGTTCTCGAAGCGACTAGCATGAGTTTGGCCAAACTGTGGGAGGCAGTGAAAGATAGGTGTGCCTGGTGTGCTCTGGTCCATGGGGTCATGAAGAGTCAGATACGACTGAACGACAACAACATGGGCTGCCTTCAGAGGGCTTGGTAGTCAGATAACTCCATCCCCGAGTCCAACATTTCTCCAATGAAAATAGGGACCCCCTAAGGAAAAGCAGGACATTCAGGGATCAAATAAAAAACCGAGACGGCTTCTGTGAATCTGGGACGATCCCTGGAAAATAGGGATGCTTGGAGGGTCTGTAGGACTAGGAGAAAAGATAAGGAAGAGGCCACATGCTAGAAATTTATGAGGTCATAACTGGCATAATCAATCTGGAACTTGTGGACAGTCAATGAAGCTGAGTGTTGTAAGATTCAGGACAGATAAAAGAAAGTCCTTCGTGCAGCGCTTAGTGAAACTGCGGAATTCCCTCCCACTGGAGGCAGCAATGGCTGCCAATCAAGATAAAAGAGGAGAGGGCAAATTCATGGAGGGGGAGAGGGTTCTCAATGGCTCCTAGCCACGATGTCTTTTCTGCTCTGCTTCCACAGGTGGAGACAGCAATGCTTCTGAATACCACTTTCTGGAAACCGCAGGAGGGCCAAGAGTGCTCCTGGATTCGAATCCTGCTTGCGAGTTTCCTACAGTCATCTGGTTGAGAACAGGATGCTGGACCAGGTGGGCCATTGGCCTGATCCAGCAGGGTCCTCTTATGTTCTTATCAGGGGCAGAGCCTGGCAATATGGTGCCCTGTGCAAGGCCAACATTTGGCACCTCTCCTAGCCCTTGTGCCCCCTTCCCAAAACTTGGTAAGGGAGACACTGGGATTTAGAAAAGAGGCTCTGGCAAGGTGCTTGCACCCTCCTTCCCAAAGCTGAGAATGTGCTAACTAGGCTTTGAGAAGGTGGCAGGAGGACTCTAGGGTGAAATCTGCAGACATATAAAAACTTTTGAAAATGCTTCTTATTTTTTAGCGTTTTTTTTTTAAAAAATACATTGAATTTTCCATAAGGCTCACCATCACCACCTAATGTCACATTGTATATTGCACTTAAAACACACTTAAAACATTTTATTTGCAGCTGTATAGCCCAGTACTAGGCTTTGGGACGGAAGGGGGAAAGTGTGTCCTTGTCCCCCGCGATGCCCTAAATCCGCCTCTGTTCTTATGGTACTGGAAACAAAGAGATTTGTGTTAGGGGGAGCCTGATGGCGAATGCCGCACTCAGCTTCCTGTGTGCCGTTTGACCTTTGAGCACATGAACATAGCAGGTCGTCCTCGTTTGCAACACGGGAAGCAGCAGAGACCACAGCTCAGCGGTGGATGACAGCTTGGCGACGCAGCGACAGGCTCCCTCGGGTTTGCAGGCCCTTTGGCTCAGAGGCACAGGAAACCCATTGCCAACCAGAGGGCAACCCGCAAGGGCCCCGTGATATTTTGCATGCTTCGTTAAACAGCCTGCAAGAAGGAGCCTTTCAGCTTCCTTTGTTGTGCTGAGGATCCAACACTCAACCAGCTTGCTTAAAATCCATTTTGCCTGTGGATTCCCCAATTCAATTGCGAGGGCCATCTTTATGGGGGTAAAACACGAGAACAGAATAGCACAGAAACATAAGAGTTTTGCGGGATGAGGCCAATGACCCATCTAGTCCAGCATCCTATTCTCCCAGAGACCAATGAGGTTGTTGTTGTTTAGTTGTGTCCGACTCTTCGTGATCCCATGGACCACAGCACGCCAGGCATGCCTATCCTTCACTGCCTCCAGCAGTTTGGTCAGACTCATGCCAGTCGCTTCGAGAACACTGTCCAACCATCTCATCCTCTGTCGTCCCTTCTCCTTGTGCCCTCCATCTTTCCCAACATCAGGGTCTTTTCCAGGGAGTCTTCTCTTCTCATGAGGTGGCCAAAGTACTGGAGCCTCAGCTTCAGGATCTGTCCTTCCAGTGAGCACTCAGGGCTGATTTCCTTCAGAATGGATAGGTTTGATCTTCTTGCAGTCCATGGGACTCTCAAGAGTCTCCTCCAGCACCATAATTCAAAAGCATCAATTCTTCGGCAATCAGCCTTCTTTATGGTCCAGCTCTCACACACACTACTGGGAAACCACAAGCAGGATTTAGCACAAGAGGTCCTCTCCCCCCCCCGTGGTTTCCAGCGACTGGTATTCAGAGGCATCGCTGCCTCCGACTATTGAGAGCCTCTTCTCCATAAATTTGCCCAACCCTCTTTTAAAGCCTTGTAGGCTGGTGGGTAGCGCTGTGGGTTAAACCACAGAGCCTAGGGCTTGCCGATCAGAAGGTTGGCAGTTCGGATCCCTCGGGGTGAGCTCCCGTTGCTCGGTCCCAGCTCCTGCCAACCTAGCAGTTCAAAAGCACGAAGTGCAAGTAGATAAATAGGTACCGCTCCGGTGGGAAGGTAAACGGTGTTTCCGTGCGCTGCTCTGGTTCGCCAGAAGCAGCTTAGTCATGCTGGCCACATGACCCAGAAGCTGTACGCCAGCTCCCTTGGCCAATAAAGCGAGATGAGCGCCGCAACCCCAGAGTCGTCCACGACTGGACCTAATGGTCAGGGGTCCTTTTACCTTTTAGGCTGGTGGCCATGCCTGCCTCCTGTGGGAGGGAGTTCACAGGTTAATGGCATGCTTCTCTCACGTTGCCTCTTAAACCTAACTTCTGAGTATAGTTTAGGCACTAAATTTAATTGCTCCATCATTTGTGTGTTTGTCTACCTGGGCTGCATGGGAAGGGAGGGGGGATTCTGGCTGCGCAATGGGAAACCCTTGCCCCGATGAGATGCAGAATTTGAATGCCACCCTATGTGTTTGGAGGGCAGGGTACAAATCCTACCAGGAAGGGCCTCAGCTCAGTGGTAGGGCATCTGCTTCGCATGCAGAAGGTCCCAGGTTCAATGCCCGCCATCTCCAGTTTGGGCTAGGATGGACCTGGAGAGCTCAGTTAGTAGAGCATGAGGCTCTTAGTCAGTGTGGTGTAGTGTGGTGTAGAGCCAGTGTGGTGTAGTGGTTAAGAGCGGTAGACTCGTAATCTGGGGAACCGGGTTCGCGTCTCCGCTCCTCCACATGCAGCTGCTGGGTGACCTTGGGCTAGTCACACTTCTCTGAAGTCTCTCAGCCCCACTCACCTCACAGAGTGTTTGTTGTGGGGGAGGAAGGGGGAGGAGAATGTGAGCCGCTTTGAGACTCCTTCGGGTAGTGATAAAGCGGGATATCAAACCCAAACTCTTCAGGGTCGTGGGTTCGAGCCCCATGTTGGGCAAAAGAGCCCTGCATTGCAGGGGGTTGGACTAGATGACCCACGTGGTCCCTCCCAACCCTAAAATTCTATGATTCTACAGCCCCCAGCCTGAAACCCTGGAGAGCAACGGCCATTCATTGCAGACAGTACTGAGCCAGATGGACCAATGGTCTGATTCTGTATAAGGCAGAATGAATGAATGAATGAGGCAAAGTGAGTTTGATGGTCCTTTGTGCTTCCTCTCCTCCACAGCATCCTATGCCAAGTGTGTCTCGCAGGGGTATCCACTGATGGCTCCACCCCTGGAGGAAGCAGGGGCTGTTGTCTTCTTCCCTTCGTTCCTTGTCGTCTCCCTGGTTGGCATAATCGCCTGTCTCTTGGCCCTCTGCACACTTTGCAGGAGGTAAGCATCTGAGCTGCTCTCACCCTTAATTGGCAAGCCTTCTCCGGGTAGAGTGCCTGGGGGCCCAGGTTCTGCAGCATCCCATTCATTTCGTTCATACAATTTACATGCCTCTCGATTGGGAAAGAAACAAACCTCAAAGCAGTTTACAAATAGAATAAGACAAGGAAATCAGTTTAAAAAAAAAAAAAAGTTCAAAACACTTTAATAAACAGAGACTCTGTATGCTCTGTTGTTACCCAAGAAAGTCTTAATAAAAACATTAAAAAACCAACAACTTAAAGCCTTCAAAAATAACTAAAACCACTGATAAGATAAACACATGTCAGCATTCTGCGTGTCTAGGTATGCCTACACAAAAATGGCTTTAGCAGGCACCGAAAAGCGTACAGTGAAGACATCTGCCTGGTATCAAGTGGCAGGGAGTTCCCATGTTCAGGTGCTGCCACGGTAAGAGATTGGTTTCTTGCACGGGCGGAACAGGGAATATGTGACCCCTGGAACAGTGCCAGTTCTGCAAATTGAAGTGGATAATTAAAGGGTTTAGTTTAATTAGTTCAGCAAAACGGATGGACTTCACCCAGTGATGCCTGCCTTTCAAAGTCTGGTAGTCATTTACACCTCCAGCGGCCCTCTGCCAGCCCCTTAGCACCCCACTAGATCATCCCCCCACACACCAACAGGGGGCAGTACAGCTCACTCTGGGAGCTAAGGGATCAAGGCCCTTAGATACCAATAGTAACCCCTTAAACTTGGCCTATCGACAAATGGGCAACCAGTGCAGGGTTTCACTCCTGGCAGCAGATGTGCATCAGCATTCTGCACTAGCTATATGATAGCTGACTTCGAACTCTCGGACTTTGATGCTGAAATTTGGCCCCCCTGCCGTTTGTGTGCTCTGTTCTAAGGCACTGCTGTGGCATCCCACGCAGCGAGGCGCCCAATGTCATTGCACCAGTCGTGCCCCCCGAAAACCGCCTCTGAGTTGTAGCGCCAAGGGGAGCTCCACGCAGAATGCATTGCAGTAATCCAATGTATAGAATCACATTGGACCAGTTGGGTTCACAGCTGGGCCAAAAAGGGTCCCGTCCCCCCCAAAAAACGCCCTTGCAAAGCCCTCTCTGCCAAACGGCATTTTGCAGGCTCCCGTGATATGATTATAACACTCCAACTACTGCAGAGGCAGTTCTTATCGGGTGAATTTTTTCAAGGTCTGGACTGCTTGGCATGTTGAGCAGTTACTATTAGTTGCTAAAGGAGACGAGCGAGAAAGAAAAACTAACTTCTTCGGAGGCAAGGAGCCCCTTTGCTAGACGGAACTCGTGACAGGAAGTAAGCAAACAAGCAAGCAGCCAGCAACAGAAATCAGGGCACTTCGGGCAGGAAGCAGCAGCTGGGTTTGAGGAGGACCCCCCCTTGCCCCCGATTTCCCCGCTGAGTTGTTCTGAAACTGCTGCAGCATTTAGCTGAAAAACCTGCTGGAAAGAGCTAGCGAAACAATCCAGGGGTGCCTTCCTTATGACAAAGAGGGACGCGGGTGGCGCTGTGGGTTAAACCACAGAGCCTAGGGCTTGCTGATCAGAAGGTCGGCGGTTCGAATCCCCGCAACAGGGTGAGCTCCCGTTGCTCGGTCCCAGCTCCTGCCCACCTAGCAGTTCAAAAGCACGTCAAAGTGCAAGTAGATAAATAGGTACCGCTCTGGCGGGAAGGTAAACGGCGTTTCCGTGCGCTGCTCTGGTTTGCCAGAAGCGGCTTAGTCATGCTGGCCACATGACCCGGAAGCTGTACGCCGGCTCCCTCGGCCAGTAAAGCGAGATGAGCGCTGCAACCCCAGAGTCGGACGCGACTGGACCTAATGGTCATGGGTCCCTTTACATTTACCTTTTACCTTGCGACAAAGTAGCACAAAAGTAGGGGTGGCGGAACTGCAGGCTCAGGGTCTGAACGTGGCCCTTGAAACCTCTCCGCCTGGCCCTTGGAACACTGCCCAGGCCACACCCCCTCTGCCCAGGCCACACCCCTTTGCATTCCAAGGGTTTTTGCCTGCTTTTGCTTGGAATGTGGCCTTGAGCATGGAGAATGTCTCTTGGCTGCAAAGTACAAACGTTTAGTGCTTAGGAGCCAACTCAGAGCAGCCAAGGGGTCTGGCCCTCCCAAAGTTTGATGGGCATTGCCATAAACGGTGTCCATTCACTGCGTCATTTGATCAGTTATGCGGAGTAGGGCTTACTCCCTCCCCCCTCAATATTTTATTCAAGTTGTCCCCCCCCCGGTTTAGTGTGCATTGAAATGGAAGGTATATAATGTGTCTGTACTATATACTGTGAAGCATGGTTGGAAATTTCTTGCCAATTAATTTTTTATTCATTTCCCACATTTATAACACATCAGTGCCAAATTAAAACAAATTCAATACACCCCCCCCCAAAAAAAACTGGCTTCCCACTCTCTCACATATTTCCATTTCTTCCCCTATTACATGCTGCTTGTATGACAAGTTTATTTTCATTTAACATCTATTTTCATGAAGTTAGAGAAAAGCCTACCTTAAGCATTTGTGGGGCTGTATTTCTGTGGCTTAGTCACAGGATGATCAACACCTCATAGTTGCAGGAAAGATAGAGCATTTCAAGTCTATGCATGTGCTAATCTATAGGCATTCGTGTTGGGTGCGGTGCCTTTTTGTTCTAAAGCGCTGAAGAGAATGGATGTGTTTGTCTCTGTCTCCAGCAAAAATTTAAAAGAGGCTGCAGTGGAGAAGGGTTTTTAGCTCAGAATGGAAGTTATTTGTAAACTAAGTTCAATAAATCAATCATTTATTGTGTTTGACTAAAAGCCATTACCAATCCAGTTACAAAACCAGCAAATCCAATAAAACCTATTAAGAAAAATCCAGAAATAAGCAGCTATTTACAATAAATCAAATTAACTGGGTCCTCTGCATAATCTTCAACGTTGTCTTTTATGTGACTAGCACAAATACTTTTGCAAATAAAGCTGTTTTATATATGACTATATGTAAGCTAAGTTTAAATGCCTTATGCTTGGAGCAGTATACAAAATATGCAACTCAGTGAATGTAATTTTATTTGTTTTTAAGTTGAGTTCTGTAAGTGAGGCTTTTTGAACCATATTTTGGAACTGGAGAATTTTCATTTCAATGCAAGCGTTTTGTTCATCCAGAAGCTTTCACATGTGCAAAATTAACCATCTCAATACTGATTGCTTGGAGAGGAGTGTGCTTAGAAATTAGCCTTCTAAAGAAAGCCAAGATTCACGAATATTGAGAAGAAAATTGTAGATCTGAAGGAATCAATGGATGAGAAATTTGAGAAAGTAGTAGGAGAACTGACAGAACAGTTAAAAGATTTATCTACCAAATCTAAGACATTAGAAAACTCAGTAAAGAAAGTACAGAAGGAAGTTAAACAATCAAAGAAAGACACAGAAAAAGTGAAAGAAGAAATAGGGGATCTAAATAGGGTCCAAGAAGAGATGCTGGACAATTTAGCTATGTTAGAACTAAGGCAAAAACAATTAAATTTAAAATTCCGCGGGATCCCAGTGGAAGCCAACGAGAACATAAGACAAAAATTAGTGACTGAATTGGCTAGATGGTTAGATACCAAACAAGAAATTGTGGAATACTCCATCTTAAATGCTTTTAGAATAGGGGTAAAGTCAACAAAAGCAAGAGCCAAAAAATTGCCAGGGGATTGCCTGGCAATGTTTAATTCAATGGATATTAGAAACGAGATCCTGAAATTAAGTCACTCACAGAAATTGATAATAGGAGGCAGGGAAATCATCATATATAAAGAAATCCCAGTAAGATTTTTAAAGAAGAGGGAACCATACCAGACGTTGGCAGGAATCCTAAGGAGAAAAGGGATAAGTTTTCGGTGGGAATTTCCCGAAGGACTAACTTTTTACTTTAAAAATAAAAGATTCAAGATTAAGAACGTGCAAGAATTAAAGAAGTTCATCAGAAGATACCCGAAGGAGTTGGGATTGGAGGAAGACAAGAAGGGAAAGAAGGCAAGAGAAATAGTAGAAGGAACGACGGAGGAAGGAGCAGTAGGAGGAGTGGAAGAAAAGGAGGAGGAAGAGGAAGGAGAAGGAGAAAGAAGTGAACAGGAAAGTGAAGAGGGAGAAGAGGAACAGGAACAGGAAAAGGAAGACAGCGAGAACACCAATTTGTAGAAAGACTTAACAAGAAAATTTGTAAGACATCAGAATCGGAATTATGATTTTAAAGCTTCAATCTTGGAACATAAATGGTTTGAATAATAAATGTAAAAGAAATAAAGTTGAGCATGTTTTGAACAAACAAAAGTTAGATGTCATATGCTTGCAAGAAACCCACATTGCCAAAAAACACAGAAGAATATTAATAAACAAAAGATTGGGTTTGGATTTTGTGTCGGCGGACAAAAAGGAAAAGCGAGGGGTGGTTCTTTATGTAAAACAGAAGTTAGAACCCAAGCTGATTTATAAAGATGAGGAAGGGAGAGTGGTAATTGTACAAATACTATGGCAGGGAGAGAAAATACAATTGGTGGGAATATATGCCCCGAACAACAAAAAAGCTAAATTTTATAAAAAGCTGGAGGAAATATTGCTTGAGTTTTCTGATCAAAGACAAATATTAATGGGTGACCTGAACGGGGTTGTGAACCCAACATTGGATAGATCATCAAGAAGTTCGGGTTCAGAAGGTAAACTGCCAAAGACTTTCTTTACATTGACAGAAAACCTAAGTTTAATAGATGCATGGAGAGCAAAGAACCCAGCAATAAAACAATATACACACTTTTCGGAGCCCAACAAAAGTTCAGGGAGAATAGATTATATCTGTGTTACTAAGGGAGTGTTGTTAAAAGTGAATAAAATAGAGATCCAGCCGAGAACCTTATCGGATCATAATGCCATATATATGGAATTAAAAGGAGAAGGTGCCAAAACTAGGTGGAGAATGAATGAGAGTTTATTCAATGATGGAAAGATAGTAGAAAAAGCAAAGAAGGTCTTAAATGACTATTTCGAACTGAATATAAATAAAGAAACAGATTTGAACGTAGTTTGGGATGCCAGTAAGGCTGTGTTAAGGGGCTTTATGATATCACAAGATATTGGTAAAAGGAAAGAAAGAGAGAAGAAGAAAGAAGAAATATTGAAGGCGTTAGAAGATAAAGAAAGGCAATTAATTCTAAATCCGAAAAATCAAAATTTGAAGCAGAGTATTAAGGGGCTAAAAAATCAATTTGAAACATTAATTAACCAGGAAATTGAATGGAAGCTAAAATGGCTAAGACAAAAGAATTTTGAGTATGCCAATAAGTCGGGGAAGCTACTAGAAGTGGCAGCTGAAAAAAAGAAAAGAGCAGAATATAATAAATAAAATTAAAAGGAATGAAGTATTAATAGAGAATCCAAAGGAAATCAAAAATGCATTTCAAGAATTTTATAAGAATTTATATCAGAAAGAGCAGGAGAAGGAAGAAGAAATGGATTTATATTTAGAGGAGAATAAACCAAAGGAAATTTTAAAAGAAGACCAAGAACAATTGAATGCCCCGATATCAGAGGAAGAACTTAAGTGTGCAATACAAAAGCTGAAAGGAGGAAAAGCCCCAGGCCCTGATGGCCTATCGCCAAATATTATAAGGAATTGGCACCGCAGTTAATACCAAGAATGTTAGAGGTGATGAATAGGATTTTAATCAGTGGGAAGGTTCCAGACTCATGGAAAGAGGCATTTATCACTTTAATTCCCAAACAAGGTACAGATCTATTAAATGTAAAAAATTATCGGCCGATTTCATTACTGAATCTGGACTACAAACTATTTACGGACATTTTGGCAGACAGATTGAAAAAGGTTCTAAACAAAATAATTCACAGGGATCAGGCTGGGTTTCTTCCGGGACGTCAAATGAAAAACAATATAAGAACAATCGTGGATCTGATTGAGTATTTAGATCTGAAAATAGATAAGAAAGCAGCCCTAATTTTTATTGATGCCGAAAAGGCATTCGATAACGTGTCGTGGCAATTTATGATGAAGATATTAAAAAGGATGGAGGTGGGGGGAAATTTCTTAAACGGAATTATGGCTATTTACAAAGAACAATCAGCAAAATTAGTAATTAATGGTACATTAACAGACAAATTTGGAATTACAAAAGGCACAAGACAAGGTTGCCCGATATCACCACTTCTTTTCATTGTCGTACTGGAAGTCTTGGCAAATAAATTAAGAGATGCAAGAGATATTAAGGGAATTAAGATTGGTAAAAGAGAATTTAAAGTGAAGGCATTTGCAGACGATATGGTCATGACATTAGAAGAACCAATGCAAAGTCTGGGAGAAATGTTGACAGTAATAGAGGAGTTTGGAAAACTAGCAGGTTTTAAGTTAAATAAAGAAAAAACAAAAATGCTGGTTAAAAATTTAAGCAAGAATGAAATAGAAGAATTACAAAATAAGTATGGTATTATGGCGGTAAAAAAGGTTAAATATTTAGGAATTTGGCTGTCACCCAAAAATATAAATCTGTTTAGCGATAATTATGATCCCATCTGGAAAGAAATCAAAAGAGATTTAGAAATTTGGAGTAAGTTAAGTTTATCACTGTGGGGAAGGATAGCAAGTGTCAAAATGAATGTTTTGCCAAGAGTTTTATTTCTCTTCCAAATGTTACCTGTAATTAAGGGAATAAGTCAGTTAAAGGAATGGCAGAAAAATTTGTCAAAATATATCTGGCAAGGCAAACGTCCTAGAATTAAACATAAATTGTTAATAGATAAAAAAGAGAGAGGAGGTTTTGGGTTGCCAGATCTAAAAATTTATTATGAGGCATCATGTATGATTTGGTTGAAAGAGTGGATGGTGCTGAAGGATAAGGAGATGCTAGACTTGGAGGGTTTTAACAATAGGTACGGTTGGCACTCCTACCTTTGGCAGGACAAAGTAAAAGTGCATAGGGACTTCTTGGCACATGTATTTAGGAAACCTTTATATGAAGTGTGGCTGAGATGCAAAGATCTGGTTGAGAGAAGGACGCCTAGATGGCTTTCACCCACAGAGATATTAACAATAAAGAAAATTAATACGGAAGAGGAAAATTGGGTAACATATGAGGAATTGTTAATTGAATCAGAAAAAGGTTGGAAAATTAAAGCATATGATCAGGTGGCGGAAAAATTAACAGGGTGGATTCAGTATCACCAGATATATAATCTATTCAATGAGGATAAAAAAGTGTAATTTTGATAATAAGAAATCGAAATTTCAAGTGGAAATTTTAGAAGGTAAAGAGAAATTATTATCTAAGATGTATGACTATTTACTAGAATGGCATACAAAAGATGAGGAAATTAAGGAGGTAATGGTAAAATGGGCGATGGACGTCGGACACAACATCCAACTAGAAATGTGGGAAAATTTATGGAAGAAACACATGAAATTTACAGCTTGTACACTTCTAAAGGAGAACATCATGAAAATGATGTATCGATGGTACCTTACGCCAGTAAGATTAGCGAAAATGTACAAAAAATATGATAAGAAATGCTGGAAATGTGAGAGGAAAGATGGCGAGTTTTACCACATGTGGTGGACATGTGATAAAATCAAACCTTATTGGGAAGCAATCTATAACGAATTAAAGAAAATTTTTAAATATACATTTCCAAAAAAACAGGAGGCTTTCCTGATTGGTTTAGTGGGGGAAGAGATTGAAAAGAAAGACCAAAGATTCTTCTTATATGCCACCACAGCAGCAAGAACATTATTGGCGCAAAAGTGGAAATCAAAAGAGGTACCAACATTAAATGATTGGAGAAGGAAAGTACTGGAATATTCAGAATTGGCAAAATTAACTGGGAAAATAAGAGAACAAAAAGATCAAAGGTTTCAATTGGAATGGGGTAAATTTCTGGAATATATAAGAGATTGTAAAGAGGTGTAAGCACTTACAGGTTATGATGGAATTCTTGCAACAGGACAAAATGTACAGTTAGAAATGACAATATCAAGATAACAAAACGTGAAAAAAGGGAAAAAAAGAAGAGAAAGCGTGGGAAGGATGGAGAATTAGAAAACCAGAGAAGGGAGGGAAGGAAGTCAATAAAAACTCGGCGGAGTTTGGGTAATACTGTAAAACTTTATTTGACATATACGTTTGTACTTTGTTTAAGGATGAAAAATAAAAATATATCTTGAAAAAAAAAAAAAGATTCACGTCTGTTGCTTCCATTTCAAGCAATTACCTCTGCCCCAACCCCTATTAGCATGTGGCCCTCAGAAAGTTGCCCAAAAGAGAATGCGGCCCCCGGGTTGGGTTCCCCACTCCAGCACTAAAGCATTTGAAGATTCCGAGTTCAGAAAAAATATATGCTATGGGGGGGGGGAGGTGAAATGGGGAGACATGAAAATGACAGAAGTTTGTAAGGCTAGCCAAAAAAAGGAAGGTTTTTTTTTTAGCAGGTAACAAAAAGGGGATGGAGAGAGCATCTGTGTGGTGTTTAAATGGAGAGAGTTCGAAAGAATAGGTGCCACCACAGAAAAGGCCTGGTTGGTTCCTACATTGTGTGGAATGGGCCTCCTGATCAGATGGCTATCCAGTCCAGCAAAAATACGTGGACCTTCTGTAGTCCCACCAGCTGACCAGGGTGTTGCTAAACTGCCCCGTAAATGATTTTTTCCATCTCTTTTTCTGTCATTCAGGAAAGAGAAGAACAGGGTAATCCCACAAGATGGTGTGGCGTTGGAGGAAGCAGTGAGTGGAGCTCTTTCCTTTCTACGTTTGGTTCCCCAATAACAAGTACATTCTTTGTGCACATGGACGTAGCAGGGATTTGGGGGGGGGGCAGGGCCGAGCTACCTCCGACGTGATTGGTTGGTTTGCAGAAGCCATGCTCTTGCTCAGTTGGGTTGCCAGTTGCGTCGCTAGAATGCGCCACAACATCATCCAAGTGACCTCAGCGAGCGTTTTGATTCACAACATTCTGATTGTTTCTACTTTTAGTTAAGTATTTTTATTTATTTACTTGATTGGGTGTGTGTGCTGCGTTTGCTGCAATTCCAGGGATGCAGACAGCTGGCCACCCAGCGGTGTAGTTAGCCGCTCAGGTGCCCGGGGTGGTGCGCACGTCCTGCAGCCAGGGGCGGAGTGAGCTGCCCATGTGGGCGGAGCCAACTGCCCATGGGGGCGGGGCGAGCCAAGGCAGGGCACACTGCGTGGAGCCTCTCCGCAGCCTACCCCTCAGCTGTAGGGCGGCTGAGGCAGCGGGCAGACGCAAGCTCTGCACTGCTCGAAAAAGCAGCGTGGAGCTTGCAGGCAGTCTGCCCGCCACCTCCCCCTCAAGAGAGATGCGGGGTTCAGGCCCGCGGTGTAGCGCCCAGTGCCCCCCCCCCCGCCTCACCTACCTACACCTCTGGATTAAGCAGATTCATGGAGAAAAGGGCTGTCAAAGACTACTATCCATAAAGGCTGTGCTCTGCTTGCAAAGTTGGAACAACAACAACAACAACAACAAAATCCTTCCAGTAGCACCTTAGAGACCAATTAAGTTTGTTACTGGTATGAGCTTCCGCGTGCATGCACACTTCTTCAGATACACAAGTGTGCATGCTGGAAGGATTTTTTTTAAAATTTTGTTTCGACTATGGCAGACCAAAACGGCTGTTGTTGTTGTTGTTCAGTCATTCAGTCGTGTCCGACTCTTCGTGACCCCATGGACCAGAGCACGCCAGGCACCCCTATCCTCCCTGCAGTTTGGCCAAACTCATGCCAGTCACTTCGAGAACACTGTCCAACCATCTCATCCTCTGTCGTCCCCTTCTCCTTGTGCCCTCCATCTTTCCCAACATCAGGGTCTTTTCCAGGGAGTCTTCTCTTCTCATGAGGTGGCCAAAGTATTGGAGCCTCAGCTTCAGGATCTGTCCTTCCAGTGAGCACTCAGGGCTGATTTCCTTCAGAATGGATAGGTTTGATCTTTCTTGCAGTCCATGGGACTCTCAAGAGTCTCCTCCAGCACCATAATTCAAAAGCACCTGCAAAGTTGGAGGCAGCAATGCTCCTGGTTTCTGGAAATCACTCGAGGAGAGAGTGCTCCTGCGGAGGCATAGGAAGGGGCATGAGATGGGTGCGGGAGTTATTTTTTCAGAAACACATATTTTGATGACACCCGGGACGGACCGCACCCCCCTTCCTATGCCAATGTGCTCACCGCCCAGACACAACTTCTTGTTTTGCAGGCGGAGCTCTTGACGGTCATCAACTCGCAGCAGCTGAACAGTGCAAATTCCAAGGCAAAAAGTACCGGTAAGTCGCCGCACGTTTCCCAAAGACTCTGGCATCCAGTTCAAATCTCTGGATTCCAAGTTGAGAGGCAACAAAAAGGCTGGAAACAAAGGAGCATTTGCCCTTGCTACTGCAAATTGCAAATAATATATGAGTCATTTCCCAAGCTTGTTTTGGCTATTCATTTATTTGTTTCATAAAATTTATACACCGCTTGATTGTTAAAAAAAACAGCAGCAACCCTCAAGCCGTTTACCAAAAAAATTAAAAAAATTAAATCACTCCCAAGAAAAACTAACTATAGTAACTCCAGACTTTTCAAAAGTTGCAATAATAGACTAAAAAAAAAGATTAAAACTCACATCACATTAAAACCCTAAGCAACTGGGTAGGCTTGACCAAACAAGAGTGTTTTTAGCAGGCACCAGAAAGCGTACAGAGGAGACAACCACCTGATATCAACAGGTGTCAGGAAACCCCCCTTGCCCAGGCAGGCCCCTTCCCGGGTCATTTGCGATACAGGGAACCACCCTCTCCACTTCGTAGTTCGTCGTCCTCCTCCCCCAGCGGAGGAAGTGATCGCTCCTCCAGTGGGGAGGGGGAGATGGAAGCAGGAAGTCGGGGCAGGGGCTGTGACAGGATCAGAGAGCCTCAGCACCAAGCAGGAAGCGGGGAACAGGGACCTTTTCCCGCGCCCCGATTTCGCAGGGAGGAAGGACGTGGAAGGGGGAGGCGGGGGTTCAGGATCCCGCGCCTCTTATGTTGGACTAAAAACCGGAAACGGACATTCCCGGACTCTGCAGAGGGATGAGCTGGACGTCTTTACTGTAACTCCACTGTAAATATCTGCACAATAAAGAACTTAGTTTGTAGAAGTTCGGAGTCAGCCTGTTTCCTCAGGAGCAACCACTGAGAGTCCTTACAACAGGCATAACTAGGCACATACAATTTTGACTGTGCACAAACAAATCCTAAAGCATCCCTTTGCAAGGGCTGGGCACTTTTGTGGTTGCAGGAGCAAGGGGTAGCTGGGGAAAGGGAAACCCAGCTTAGGTCCCCAGGGGCAGGGGGAAAGAGTTGAAAGGGACCCCGGGGTCATCTAGTCCAACCCCCTGCAATGCAGGATCTAAAGCATCCACGACAGGTGGCCATCCAACCTCTGCTTAAAAACCTCCAAGGAAGGAGAGTCCACCACCTCCCAAGGAAGACTGTTCCACTGCTGAACAGCTCTTGCTATCAGAAAGCTTTTCCAAACGTTTAGTCGGAATTTCCTTTCTTGGTTTGAATCCTACCCTCCAGAGCAGGAGAAAACAAGCTTGTTCCCTCCTCCATGTGACAGCCCTTAAGATATTTGAAGATGGCTGTCATATCTTCTCTCAGTCTCCTCTTTTCCGGGCTAAACATACCCAACTCCCTCAACTGTTCCTCATCAGGCTTGGTTTCCAGACCCTTGGTCATCTTGGTCGCCCTCTTCTGCACACCTTCCAGCTTGTCAACATCCTTCTTAAATTGTGGTGCCCAGAACTGGATATGGGACTCCAGGGGGTGGGGGTCTGATCGAGGCAGAGTGGGACTATGACTTCCCTTGACCTGGAAATTTTATCCCTGTTGATGCAGCCTAGAGTAGCATTCTCTTTTTTGCTGCTGCATCACCCTGTTGACTCACCTTAAGTTTGTGGTCCATCAAGACCCTTTAGATCCTTTTCACATGTACTGCTATTAAGCCAGGTGTCCCCCATCCTATATTTCTTTCTACCTAAATGCAGAACCTTACATTTGTCCCTACTGAAATTCATTTTGTCAACTTGCGCCTAGTTCTCCAAACTGTTAAGGTCATTTTCAGTTCTGATCCTGGAGTCTCCTCCTCTTATTCTTCTTGCATCCTCCTCCTCTAGATCTGAGGTCAACCGGTGGCAACCTCCCTTACTCACTGAGCGAAGACGATGGGACAATATCCAGCTGCAGCTTCATCATCCTGCCCCAGAGGGGGCTGCCCCGGATCCCCCCAGAGGACCCGCAGTCTCCAGACCAGACTTACTCAAACTTGACTTTCCAAATCCGAGCTGAGGATGTGCTGTATGAATCCATGACGGCGTCGGAGGAAGCGTCGGAGGAACCGAGCCCTGTCACGAAGGAGGAGGAGGAGGAGGTGGATGCTAAGGGGCAAGAGGACCGAGCAACAGGAGCCGAGTACGCCTGTGTTCTGAAAGGGAAGAAGATGAAGGCCCACCAGCACACAGGGATGGAGGCGGGGGCCTCTGAAGCATCGCAGCAGGGATCTCTAGCAACAACACCTCACGCTGCTCAAGCAGTACAGGTATAAGAGACCTCCCATCTCTGTGCAATTGAAGTAACAGATTTTGGGGGGGGGTCATTGCTCTTAATTATACTGGGGTTGGAAGAGGGAAGTGCAAATCTGTCAATGAATGGCTGGATCTACACTAATCTGTATAATCGCTGTTAAAGGCTATTAAAAAAAAAACAATAAAGCTCTCATTGCAATTTCCCATTCTCAATGTATCTCTGCTCTGCAGCGCCCTCCAGTGTCACATCCTTATAACACATTTTTAACGTTATAACCGACCAGTGTAGATCTGCCCCATGTCTCTTTTTCCAGTTTGCAATTTGTTTTTTTAAATGAAATTCCTTGTGAAAATCTGTCAGCATTTTTGTATTATTATTATTATCATCATCATCATTATTAATTTATCTATCGAATTCACCCGTGCACTGGGGTATCCCCTGTGTGCAGAATCGCTGTCCTGCCTCGAGGGCTTTCATAGGATCAAAGGTGCACGAAACTGACCCCCAAAGCCATTTTATTGACACCCCCCTTAATGTCTGCTTCTCTCGTAGGTGGAAGAAATGTATTCAGTGGTGCGCAAGGAGAGGAAGAAGGAGAAGAAGAAAATCGAGGGCTGTGGTGGGCACAGTGGAGAGAGACCACCCCAAGGGGAGATGAGCCTAGGAAATGCCCTGGTGGCATCTGTCCATCAGGAATCAGATGGCAGGGCAGGGCACCAGCCCTCACTGTTCCAGCCTCCTGCTATTGAACCCTGCTATGAGTCTGTCGGCTGCGAATCGTGGTTGGGCAACAGCAGGAAGCCAAGCACAGAGCCAGCTTATGAGGCTGTAGATACTTACTGGGAAGACTCGAGGAGGAAAAGAAAGCCGAACAGGAGCGCCCCAGCAGAAAACCTCTACGAAAGCATCGAAAACTTGGCATTTCAGTTTCAGAATCAAAACATGCTAGCCCATTTTGAAATCTGACTCTTTGGTTTGGTTTACCTATTCAAGCGGATGCAAATGAGTTAAGTGGACATTGTTCAAATGTTACTAAATGCCGTTGCATGCCAGCCCTCGGAAACCATCAAATGCTGACAGCGGTTGCATGTTAACTGGCAGATGCCCCCGAAACGCTGATTGCTGCATGCCAGACACTGACAAAGGGCACCTCCAGACAACATGCTTTGTTGACCATTCCTCTTTATCCGCTTGCACAAAGGTTAGGCTATTTGGGGAGCGTTTCTTCTCAATTTGTTTGCTGGGAGCTTATATGAAAACCGGCACCAATTAATCTGGCAGAATGACAAAGACCAATTTTTAAAAAAGCCTTAAAATATCGTGGGAGGAGGGGAGAGGAAAGGAAGGTGAGCTGTTCGCCTTAAGAACTGCCAGAGCAGAACATCAGTGCTGGGTGACATTTCACACTCGGAGAATCTTTGCAGATTCGCTAGGAACTTTATGAAGACCATCAATGTGTCTGGCTGCATCTGCTTACTTGCGAGTAAGCTCTAAGAGCCTCAGAGGAACTTCCCCTTCTGATCTGAGTTGTCATGGATTGAAAGGGCCAGGAATGATGATGAGAGCTGCAGTCCAAGATCCAGAGAGCTGCCATTTCCCTACTTATTGCTGCAAAGCATTTACAGTTGATGTTTTTCAGAAGGGGTGGGGGTGAAAAATGAATTAATAGAGGTTCATCAAATTGCAAAGAGAAAACAGAGCTCTTGTCCTCCCTCCCCTCTTTTAAGCACTGCTAAGTTTTCTGCAAAAATATCCCCCCTTCCTTTCCCCATCCCTTGCAAATCTAGGTACTAATTGTTGCAACAAAGGACTTTCCCATGGCTTTCTGCCTTCCAGGACTTTTCTCACAAGGCAGCGCCTGCCTCCTTGGTTAAACCAACAGAGACACCCAGGAGAACAGGTCGCTGGAGAACAGCTGTGTTGCTTTAAGATCATGTAGCATTCAGGGAAGTTTTGTATGAATGAAAAGATAGCTTAAGGGGCATGAATGGGAATGAAATAGACTCTTGAACTGGTGTTTCACTGTGTCCTCCGGCAGAGACACCTTGAATGGTACTTTAACTGTTAAACTACCAGAGCCCTTTTTATTATGTGTATATTTTTGTCGGTCCCTGCATTTTGGTCCTTGCATTTCCTCCCCGCCTCCGATCCAGCCTTTAAATCTCGTGTCTGCTAGGTGTGCTGTTACTTTAAAGGTAAAGGTACCCCTGACTGTTAGGTCCAGTCGTGGACGACTCTGGGGTTGTGGCGCTCATCTCGCTTTATTGGCCAAGGGTAAAATACAAAACCGTGTATATCTCTGGATAGCAACGTGTTTAAATATTGAACTAAACTGACAATATCATCATACAAAAAGCATACATAGATATTTCCTCAGAGGCAAAACCTATAAATACTATCAAACATCAAAGTTAGCTATATTGGAATGGTGGGAGTCTGAGTCACTTTGAATAGCTTGTTGTTGTTCAGTCGTGTCCGACTCTTCGTGACCCCATGGACCAGAGCACGCCAGGCACGCCTATCCTTCACTGCCTCTCGCAGTTTGGCCAAACTCATGTTAGTAGCTTCGAGAACACTGTCCAACCATCTCATCCTCTGTCGTCCCCTTCTCCTTGTGCCCTCCATCTTTCCCAACATCAGGGTCTTTTCCAGGGAGTCTTCTCTTCTCATGAGGTGGCTTAGCTCATGAATAGCTTAGCTATGTTTAATATCCTAGTTCTGATTTGATGATAAAGTCCAGACCTTGACGAAACTGCTGGTGAAACGGGAAGATTTGAAGCTGGCCACCCGTCGGGAGGACATACCCACACGTCTGAATGACTTTGTATAACCTTCTCCAACATTGGGAAGATAGACCCATACGTCTTATAGACTTTGCATAACCATCTTTTACATTATATATTGCACTTTGAATTAGCACTTTGATGTTTGATAGTATATATAGGCTTTGCCTCTGAGGAAATATCTATGTATGCTTTTTGTATGATGATATTGTCAGTTTAGTTCAATATTTAAACACATTGCTATCCAGAGATATACACGGTTTTGTATTTTATCTGAGGTACAGATACCGTGACTGTCTGTTGTTTTTATTGGCCAAGTGAGCCGGTGTACAGCTTCCAGGTCATGTGGCCAGCATGACTAAGCCGCTTCTGGTGAACCAGAGCAGCGCACAGAAATGCTGTTTACCTTCCCACCAGAGCGGTACCTATTTATCTACTTGCACTGCATGCTTTCAAACTGCTAGGTTGGCAGGAGCAGGGACCGAGCAACGGGAGCTCACCCCGTTGCGGGGATTCGAACTGCCAACCTTCTGATCGGCATGCCCTAGGTTCTGTGGTTTAACCCACAGTGCCACCATCCCCTCTAAACATTTTTTTTTTAGCTGCTCTTCCTTGCATGTGTGTATTATTGACCTGTTGTGGGTTCAGAGCATTGATTCCCAAACTGGGACCGGTTGGGGTTCCAGGAGAGCATTTCGAGAACCAAATTAAGCCGCTCTGTTAGATCCGCTTCCACTTCGCAGTGGAGATTCCCAGGCAGCGAAAATAATTGGCACTTCTATTTACCATTTTATCCATTAAAAGTTACAAATTAAAGAGAACAATCTGACATCAGCTATGTTGTAACATTGTAGCAATAAGCCATAGCCCCCCCCCAAAAAAATTATGAAGAAAGCAGCATAATTAAAAGAAAAAATGGGTAGCAGCAGATTAATAACATATGCTGCTGCAGCAAATACCAGGTAGCTAAATACCTGTATTTCCAAATGCATTTTGGAAAAGCAGGTGTGGTCTGCAACAAAATGTTGCAGTTTGAGGCGCTGTCTTCAGTCTTCTTGCTGTGTCATGCCATTACCCCCCCCATCAGCCTCCCTCCTGGCTTTTTGTCATCGTTGTCTCCCAGCCCCAGGAATATAGCTGTCAACTTTTCTCCCCTTTTAAGGGAAATTCCCTTATTCTGAATAGGATTCCTCGCAAGAAAAGGGAAAAGTTGACAGCTATGCCCAGAAAGACTTCCTTCCTGAGCAGAGGTGGGCAAATCTGTCCATTTTTGTTTCTAATTTTTCAAATCTTAAATTCAGTTCTCCACAGTTCAACATCAGTCAGCTTTTTTTAAAAAAAAGAAGAAAAAGTCTGCATGCAAATCAGTCAGCATTTCAATGCCAAATTCTTCTAATATATGCATGCGTGTGTATGCAATTTACCTAATATGCTCATTTTTGCAAAGCAATCCCCCCTAATAGAATGCATGTATGTATGCTAATTTTCACTGATCCATACATTTTCAGCAACCTGCATATTTGCAATTTTGCATCCATTTCTTGGGCTGCATTGCAAAATTCGGAGCAGTGTGAATTTCTCTGGATGGGTTGTGCTTGAGTTCGCGCAGAGTCTCGGAGAGAGAAAGTTAAGCAGCTTCTAAATCAAAATCCCCTCCCCTTACATATCCTAAAGGAGGAAAGAAATGAAGACATACTAGGATACTCACTAGCCAGGCAATGGGAGAGGCGAGGGCCAGATCATATCAATATTAAGTGGGCGATTCCATAATTGCAATGGAGGTACCTGCTCATTGTCTGGGGCGAGGGAAGGAAGTATTTGGGAAAATAGGTGGAGGGAGCCTCTGATTCTACCTTCCCCAGCCTGGCGCCCTCCAGATGTTTTGAACTATGACTCCCATCAGCCCCAGCCCGCACAGCTGGGCATCAGCCTGGAGAAGGCTGCCACAGTTAAAGCTTCTGTAGCACATCAGGCTAGCCACCACCAGAGGGTGCTGTGGCATCGGAATCCTGAGAATACCTATTGCTATCCTTGAGCTGTCCCCATAATGCTAACTCTAATACGGTAATAGCAATGATAATACAATTATTAATTAAGAAAAAGGTAAAGGGGCCCCTGACCATTAGGTCCAGTCACGGATGACTCTGGGGTTGCGGCGCTCATCTCGCTTTACTGGCCGAGGGAGCCGGCGTACAGCTTCCGGGTCATGTGGCCAGCATGACTAAGCCGCTTCTGGCGAACCAGAGCAGCGCACGGAAACGCCGTTTACCTTCCCGCCAGAGTGGTACCTATTTATCTACTTGCACTTTGGCGTGCTTTCGAACTGCTAGGTTGGCAGGAAACTATTAATTAGCATTTATATAAGTGGCCATTGAACTTCTTTTTAATTGAGTTTTTGTGCAAATGCAAACAAGACTCGACATAACAAACAAATCTACAGAAAACAATGAAACAAAGCAAAGAACATAAACAATAAGAAAAAAAGAGGGGGGGAATCATGAATAAAAATGAAGTGAAATTAACTATACAACGCTATCCCAAAACATCAGTTCTCAAACAAAGTACTTCCCCTTTTGGAATAAATCTCTTTTGTTATTCTATTTATCCTCGACTTCCATCTGTCTCACCACGATTCATTCTATCTACCTAATACAGTTTCCCCCTATATTGCAATTCATGACTTCATCTTGGTATAAGCAAAAGTGAACAGATCCCTGCTAGAGAAGAATGGGAATTTAAAGATACGCGAATACTTGGAACTCGAAAAAAGGAACGAATAATTAAGGAATGAATCAATTGATGTAGTCCGAAAGGAGTGGGAATTCTTTAACACTTATCTAATGAGACAAGGTTCAACAGGAAAAATTTGGTTGTGCCTAGAATACCGTAAATCCGTAAATAGAAAAAAGTGGCCATTGAACTTCATGTATGTATACTGTGTTCCTCAATCAGAAATCCTGTAAGGCAGCTGGCGCTACCCTGGCACCCACCAGATGGGAATTGTAGTTCAGCAACACCCGGAGGGTGCCAGGTTGCTGAAAGGTGTGTTTGTGGAACACCTGGTGCTCCATCTATTGCTGGACTACAACTCTCATATTCCTGGGCAGTGGCCATACCCGCCGGGGCTGATGGGAACTATATTTCAGAAACATTTAAAGGGCCCATGGCTCCCCACACCTGCCATAAAATGTATGAGTTTTGCTGGTGGGGGGACCAATACTGAGAATGAGCACTTGCTTGGCATCACCTCTTACTGAGTTATAGCAGAATTGTCCAGAATCTCATTTCTGTCTCCCTTAACATCTATGCCCAATTGGCAGCTGTGATTTATTGGGGTGGGGTGGGGAGCGCGGTGCCTTCAGCCGCCATGTTTGTTTTTAATAAGCCGTGTTTAAAATTATGGGTGTTTGTTAAACTATGTGCATTCCTTGTTTCTAGCGCTTCTGTGTCAAAAATGCTCAGTCAATAAATGCAGTCCTACAATGGCCTGTTGCTCAGGCGGCTGTACTTAACCTGCAGGTACGTGATCCGTTGCATCATTGGTTATGATGGTGCACCTGTGAAGTTGCAAAATAGTGAATAAAGAAAGAAGGTTGGAAAAACGGTGCTGCTTTTGTCTCCACTCACTCTGTTCCAAAGGAAATGGAGAATGTCATTCTATTCCAATATTCTAACATCCTGGTGGCTGCCACCTTTTTAGTAGAATCCTAGAGTTGGAAGAGACCACAAGGGCCATCCAGTCCAACCCCCTGCCAAGCAGGAAACACCATCAAAGCATTCCTGACAGATGGCTGTCAAGCCTCCGCTTAAAGACCTCCAAAGAAGGAGACTCCACCACACTCCTTGGCAGCAAATTCCACTGTCGAACAGCTCTTACTGTCAGGAAGTTCTTCCTAATGTTTAGGTGGAATCTTCTTTCTTGTAGTTTGAATCCATTGCTCCGTGTCCGCTTCTCTGGAGCAGCAGAAAACAACCTTTCACCCTCCTCTATATGACATCCTTTGATATATTTGAACATGGCTATCATATCACCCCTTAACCTTCTCTTCTCCAGGCTAAACATACCCAGCTCCCTAAGCCGTTCCTCATAAGGCATCGTTTCCAGGCCTTGGACCATTTTGGTTGCCCTCCTCTGGACACGTTCCAGCTTGTCAGTATCCTTCTTGAACTGTGGTGCCCAGAACTGGACACAGTATTCCAGGTGAGGTCTGACCAGAGCGGAATACAGTGGTACTATTACTTCCCTTGATCTAGATGCTATACTCCTATTGATGCAGCCCAGAATTGCATTGGCTTTTTTAGCTGCTGCATCACACTGTTGACTCATGTCAAGTTTGTGGTCTACCAAGACTCCTAGATCCTTTTCACATGTACTGCTCTCAAGCCAGGTGTCACCCATCCTGTATTTGTGCCTTTCATTTTTTTTGCCCAAGTGTAGTACTTTACATTTCTCCCTGTTAAAATTCATCTTGTTTGCTTTGGCCCAGTTCTCTAATCTGTTAAGGTCATTTTGAAGTGTGATCCTGTCCTCTGGGGTATTAGCCACCCCTCCCAATTTGGTGTCATCTGCAAACTTGATCAGGATTCTCTCAAGCCCATCATCCAAGTCATTGATAAAGATGTTGAATAAGACTGTTGAATAGTAAGCATGGCTGCTGTGTCTTTAACAACTACATGATAGACAGCAATTCATCACATGCAGAACCAGGGGGAAAAGCTTCACTGAATGAATTTCTGCTGGTCGTGCAACTGTTAAAAGGCATTGCGACACTGCCAGGGAAAGAGTTGGCAACCGTGGCCTGCCAGTAGAAATAGCAATATTTCTGGTCTTCATATTTTCACATAGGTATCTGGGGAAAATAACAGTCCTGGTACAATAGACTGAATGCAGCCCTAGAGCGATGACACCTTTGTAGCTGAAACAGGGCCACTGGTCAAACAAGAAGGGAAGTCCCAGCACGCCTGGGGGGGGGGGGAACCCAGAGCGTTGCAGAAATGCTTTAAAAAATAAATAAATCAAAATTAAAGGCTTTGCTCCCTTGCAAAACAGCCTGTTAAGAAATTAGCAGCAGGCTCAACAGTGGAATGGAGATGGATGGATTGGGTGGACGGAAGTGGCCTGTGATGGCAGGCAGGGTCCTGGGAGACTTCAAAGTGCCACCAAGCCAGCCCTATCTTTAGACGGAGTGAGGAAACCATACTGGGCGGCAGATGCAGGAAGTGAGGCAGTGGCAGCAGCAAAAGCAATAGTGGTGGCAGCCGCCTTTGCCAGTCTTCCTGAGTTTCGCCGGCTGCTGTTGGAAGGCAGCAATACATGTGCCATCTGCGCTGCCCTGCATTGGCCTTGGGTGTGTTGGAGGATGCAGAGTCAGGTCACCTGTGATTGACACAGGGGCGTCGCTAGGGGGAGGGCGGTAGGGGCGGTACACCCCGGGTGACAGGGGAGGGTGGGGGTGACAAGCGCCGGCCCCTCCCGCCACTCCCACGCACCGCCGCTCCCTCCGTCACCCCGGGAGCAACAGCGCACGGCCGAGCGAGCACCCCGTCCGTGCAGCGCTGCTGCTCCCGGGGTGACCGGCGGTGCGTGGGGAGTGGCAGGAGGGGCCGCCGCTTGTAAACCCATGCACCGCCGCTCCTTCCGTCACCCGGGAGCAGCAGTGCACAGCCCACCTCCAGCCAGTGGTGAAAAAAGCCGCTGAAAGAGGGGGCTTTCCCCCTTTCAGCGGCTTTTTTCGCCGCTCCGCTCCCTGAGCGGAGCCCGCAGGGAAAGGAGAGGGGCGGGCCAGCGAGGGGAATGACACCCCCCTCGCTGGCCCAACCCCTCTCCTTTCCCCGGGACGGCTCCGCTCACGGAGCGCAGCGGGAGAGGGGCGGGCCAGCTGGCCCGGGCGGAGGCGTCGCTCCGTGCGCATGCGTCATGACGTCATGCGCACGGAGCAACGCCCCGCCCCCATGGGTGCTGCTTGGCTTGCCGCCCCCGGCAGCCCAGGGGCTAGCTACGCCCCTGGATTGACACAAGGAGGAGGGGAGGGTCTGCAGCCAGTCAACAGCCAAGCAGGAGAGGTGAGCCAAGAAGCAGAGGATGGAGGATGTAAAAAGGTTAGAGAGAAACCTCTCATTGCCTGGAGAGGTCATTTCCTGGTTCCATGGAAAAGCTATTTTGAAACATCCACAGGGATTAGAGGCCAACTAAGTTTGTTTCTGGTATGAGCTTTCGTGTGCATGCACACTTGTGGTATCTGCTAGCTAGGGATGATGCGAGTTGCAGTTCAAAAATAGCCGGAGAACCAAGCTTGGCAGACCCTGCATTAGGGCATCTTGTTGGCCATTTTGAGAACAGGGCATTGGACAGGATGGTCCATCGGCCTGACCCAAGCAGCTAGGCACTTCTTGCAGAGACAAGGTTGGCTCGGCACCCAGCAAGGAGAACCAAGCAAGACGCTTCTTTTTCATGCCCTCGTTGTAATCCACCGAGTCACCGCATGGATGGAAGTTGAGCGGGAGAAGTGCTAGCCGGGTGACTGGAACAAATTGGTGTTGTTCCGAACAACAACTGCGCCTGTGTGTCCCGGAGAGCTGCTGGAACGGAGTTTGAGTCAACCCCTCGTCTTGTGACTCTGAATAACATCTGACTTTGTGCCCTGCGAAAGGTCAATGAGGAGGGCATCTCGGGCCCATCGCTCGAGCCAGGATGAGGAGGACCAGGGGGCATTGAGACAGGGAGTGGGGAGGGCAGGGCAGCCAAGAATGTGGGCAAGGAGATTTCAGATACGTCTGAGAAATAGTGGGGGGTGGGTGCCACCATCAACCGCCCGCCAACATGCAATAGCTTAAAGGATGGGATGGACACATGAAGCGGCTTTAGGAACATCTGCAGCTGCCTTAATCCGAGCCAGACCATTAGTCTAGCAAGCCATATTTTCTACGGCTATGCCAACTATGCTGCCCTATGCTACTCCAAGGTTTCTGAGCCTTTCCCAACTCCACCTGGAGATGCTGGGTATTGAGTCTAGGACATAAGAAGAGACTGCAGGATTAGGCCTGTGGCCCATCTTGCCTCACAGGGGCCAACCAGATACCCATGGGAAACCCGCAAGCAGGATCCACATTGTTCCCCACTAGGTGGACCATAACTGTTTGACTCAGATCAGGGCTGCCCCAATGCATTTTGCTGCATGAGGCAAGAGACAAGAGGCCCATAATCCCACGTATAAAAAGCAGATCAGAGCAGCAATTGGATCTTCTCTCTGCAGAGGTGATGGGAATTTAGGAGGCTAGCAAGGCAAGCTGCATAGTCTGCCGAATTCTGTCCTCTGATCCGTCCCTGCCATTCTGTGCCTGCCCCCCAGCACCTGCCACTTGAGTTGGCCATCTCCCTCTGCCTAACAGCAGGGCCGGCCCTGCATGATATGACACCAACAACTGTGGCTTGGCTGCGCTGTGGGAAGAGCACAGGTGAGGCCACAAAGGGCACCTGCGTGGCTCCAACGTCAGAAGCTAGTGAAGGGTTTGCAAAGGAGAAAAATGCAGGACCTGCCACACACACAGAATGGGGTGTGTGTGTGTGTGTGTGTGGAAATCTGCCAATTTCCTTTTCTCCTTGTTTCTCACATTCCCAGTCTTCATTTCAGTTCTCCGCCGGCTTGCAATTTTTTTCACAGAAATTTGTCAGAATTCAGATGAACGCATTTCTGCAGGCAATTTCACCCATCGAAAGCATTAATTTTCACGAACGTGTGCATTTTCAGCCCTGTTATTCGGTTGGAGAGCGACCTTGCGAAGTGCAGATAAGCGTGAATATTGAAGGGAAGATGTGCTTTTGCTTCAGAAACTGCAAATCGGATAGTTTCCATTTAAAAGGGCACACACACACACACACACACACTCTTCCATACTCGGTCTTCTCAGGCTGCGGTTTGGGGGTGAAAGGTGTGTTGGGTGGGGTGGAGCGTAGAAACCTTCTGAGCCAGGATGTGGGGAGAGCAACGGCCGGCAAGGTCCATTGCCGTTTTGCACTACCCTCTCTTGCAAAATGCCTGTATTTGCTGAGATTGCGTAATATGTAAATTAATCTTTAAAAAAAAATTTTTTTTTAAAAAAGTTGCCAGATCAGCATTTTTTGAGTTAAAGATTAAACACGATTTGGAAGAAAGAAAGAGAAGGAGGAAAGGAGGAAAAGGAAGGAAAAGGAAGAGCGCGCAGCTTGCAAGTTGACACCCGGAGCTGGCTCAAGAACAGCCCAGACTTGTTAGCCTGATAATAATTTAAGGGAAAGGGGAAGAGGAGGTGGAAGGAAGGTTGGGGGGGGGGGAATAAGCCAGGATCCCAAAGGGGCGGTTGCTTTGCTGGCCAATAACATACCACTGTCCTGTTAACTCTTTCCAGGATGGGCCGGTTAGTGATTCCTTGCAGCCTGTTCAACCTTCTCCTTTTCTACCACCCCCCCCCCAAGTCTTTGTTTCGTAATATTAAAAGCTTTTTGATCAGAGCCAGCTGGCAAAAGGGAATGAATGAAGCAAAACTTTACGAAGAGTTGTACAGGCTGAGGGAGGTGGGGCGGGGGGGACTTGAACTGCACAGAAACCAGAACCAGCAGCCACACAGGGGATGAGAAGATACAGCAGGAGGAGATCTGCCGCCTTGGGACCTTTAAAAGTTGTCCCGACAACAGGGGTTTTTATTGCAGTTGGCACTAATTTTTACCACCTTTTCTGCTCCTGGCGCTATTAACAGGAATGGGCAAATCTGTCCATTTCAGTTTCTCATTTCCCCAATCTCCAGTTCTCTACATTTCCACACACATTTGCAAATCTTTTTTAAACAGTCCTTATGAAATCCATCTGCCTTTTCATGCAAAATTACCCTTATGCGCATTTGTGTATGCAATTGTGCGTAGCAAGCACATTTCCGCAAACCCATCCCCCCCTAATGTAATTCATTTTTTGTATGCTGTGCCCACTATTATATGCGGTTTTATGCACGCTTTACCTCGGCGAGTGCGGTTTCGTGCACGTTACTTGGCTGGAGGACCGATCTGCAAAAGCCATATAAGTGCACATTTTGAAATATACCGTATCTGCGCTTTGGATCGCACGTTCTTTCACGAAGTGCAAAATTTATACGTTTGCCTTCAAATGCAAACTGAATCGAGTTTGTCCCCCATCCCTACACTTGCAGCTGGGTTGCTGCGGAAGGCAGAAGAGACTCTGTTTAATTCTTATGCTGCCGTTGTCAGCAATGTGCTGATGACACGCAGCTCTGCTTCTCCTTTACATCTGCAGGTATGGCGGTAGATAAGCCAGATCTATGTCTTGGCTCAGTAATTGGATGGATGCCAATAAACTGAAACTTAATCTGGGCAAGACTGGGCAAGAATGAGGCACGGTTAGTGGGTGGTTCCCTCAACAGGATGAATGGGTTGTGCCTTCCTCTGGGTAAGGTTACACTCTCTAAGAAGGAGCATATACTGTACGTAGCTTGGGGGTACTTCTGGGTTCCCTACTGTCACTTGAGACTCAAAGTGCCTTCCATCAGCTTTGACTGGTGGCTCAGCTGTGCAGGGATATACTAAATTATGTTGTCTATGTAACACAATTACAACATAAGAGATTTTACTTTCTTGCGTTCCATGATCACTGCAGATGGTGACAGCAGTCACGAAATTAAAAGACACCTGCTTCTTGGGAGAAAAGCAATGACAAACCTAGACAGCATCTTAAAAAGCAGAGACATCACCTTGCCGACAAAGGTCCGTATAGTTAAAGCTATGGTTTTCCCAGTAGTGATGTACGGAAGTGAAGCTGGACCATAAAGAAGAACTGGTGCTTTTGAATTATGCGTATAAGTTTTCGTGTGCTTGCACACTTCTATAATTTCATAATTACTGATCTATGTATTTCTAATAGTATAACCAAACCAGTAATTTTTGACATAACTGTGAAAACTACTCTGAAAATTTATTATTCCAAAAATGAAACCTTCATCTGGTTGTAAATATTAAGATTATACCAGCAAGAATGAATCTTTCTGTAAAAAAAAAAAGAGATTTAAATCAAGTCTTACTGACTGGTGATTTAAATCGTGATTTAAATTGATTTGATTTAAATCGAATTCACCCTGCTACTAGTTGACGCCAACTCTATGATTCTATGGGGCTGCCTTTGAAGACGGTTTGGAAAACGGCAGTTTGTGCAGACTTGGGTGGGTGGCCAGATTGTTGGCTGTGGCCCGAGCTGTGGCTCAAAGTGCTGGTTTTGCTCTACAAAGCCTTATGCGGTTCAGGACCGCAATTCCTCAAAGATCGCCTCTCCCTACACGAACCAACCCAAAGGGCATATTCCAGCAAGGCAAAAACATTCCCGGAGGGGGGGAAAAAACAAGGTGAGAGGTGTGGCTTGGGAAAGACCGGAGGGCTGAAAGAAAGGCTGCATTTGGCCCCTGTACTTGGATTTCCTCTTCCCTAAGCAAAATGGAGCCTCCAGGTTCAGGGGCAGTCTACCTTTGAAGGCCGGGCAAGCCTGGTGGGAAGGCTGCAGCTTTTTGTGCCCTGCCTGTGGAGAGCACTGCTGCTGTCCTTTTGACCTGGGGAACCTGGTTTGCCACAATGAGAGAGCAGGATCATAGAATCATGGAATCGTAGAGTTGGATGGGACCCCCAAGGGTCATCTAGTCCAACCCACTTCCAGGATGTTGGACTGGATGGGCCACTGGCTTGATCCAGCATCCAGACTCTTCTGAAGTTAAGCATTGGGCTTGCCACGAATGGAAGCAGGGTGCTGGGTGGCTCGTTGGAGCTACTTTTTTGGGGTGATCCCATAGGATCCATCCTATGGGATTAGGAGGCAGCGTTGTCGAAGCTTGCAGCATTCCGCCTAAATAAAGCAAAATAAACACAAACTATTCAAATAAACCCCCTGGCTGGCTACAACCAGCAGTTCTACTAAGTCTCTTGATTTTAAAAGAATTTTCTTTTCTTTTTCTTTTTTACCAGAAGCAGAATCACGAACCAACACACACAGTTCACTGGAGTTTTAACAGGAAGCACGTATTGCCTTTAAACACAATCATTTTTAGCTCCGGTCGCAGCAGAATTTGTATAATAGGAAGTTAAGAGAGACCAAAAAGAACATACAGTATTCAGATGTCGGGCTACGTGCCCTGCAGGGATACTGTTCAGCAAACGGGTACATTTAGGTGGTTTTTGGGTGTGTTTTTTAAGTGCCAGTTTTTGATCTGAAGGGTGAGTTTGGGCAAGATCTTTTAACACAGGGTGGGGATCTGGTGAGGAGTCTATGGCTTTCCAGGTATCGGTGGACTCCAATTCTAAACCAGCATGGCCACTGATTCCCTCAAACCCCCCCCCCCGGATTTAATTCCATATTTGATGACCAAATATGGGATGCACCACTACCTACCTAGAATGGACCACTTTAAATTGCCAGTGGGACTTCACATGACGGAATGCTCCTCTGTGTTCTAAACATTCCCTGCGCATAGAAAGCTAGGGTGTCAGGGAGAAAGCTTTCTCTAGCATGCTTGCTTCCTAGGGTAGAGGGATTATCCATGGGTTTGTCCACATTACTGCTTGTCCTGTACTTAGAAAGCAAGGGCCCAAGCAGTTTTACCTTTGTACCGCCTCTTCCCCCCCACCCCCCACAAAACCCGCTCCTTAGAGGTAAATCAAAACAAATGGCAAACTCCGTTGCCATTTGTTCCCATTCGGCGTTAAACCGTGTGTGTTTCCCCAGGGGAAAGCAACGTGGCAAATGGAAGCGTGGATAAGCATTCCCTTAGATCAGCCTTTGCCAACCTGGCGTCCTCCAGATTTTGGGACTACAACTCCCATCAGCTCTAGCCAGCATGTGTTAAAACATCTGGAGGGAACCAGGTGGATAGCTCAGTTGGTTAGAGCGTGGTGCTGATGATGCCAAGGTTGCAGGTTTAATCCCCGTAAGGGACAGCTGCATATTCCTGCATTATAGGGGGTTAGACAAGATAATAATAATAATAATAATAATAATAATAATAATAATATTTGTACCCTGCCCTCCCTGGCTGGAGCCGGGCTCAGAGTGGCTAACATCATATATATAATACAATATGCATAAAAAAGCAATCAATCGATTAAAATGCACCCCTAAATTAATTAAAGTTGAAGTTAAAACTGGACAAATGACAATACCCAGGTTAAAATTGAAGGCGGTTACCAGCTGTTTCCACTGATATTATAAGGACCTGTGAGTGGGCTGGGAAACCTCCTTCGTTCTTGTTCTTACACAAAAAGAAAATGAGTCAGACTCAACCCTGACCAAAGGCCTGGTGGAACAGCTCCGTCTTGCAGGCCCTGCGGAAGGGTGTCAAATCCTGCAGGGCCCTGGTCTCTTGTGAGAGAGCGTTCCACCAGGCCGGGGCCACAGCCGAAAAGGCCCTGGCTCTGGTCGAAGCCAGTCTAATCTCCCTGGTGCCCGGAATCTTCAGGGTGTTGTTATTTGCAGACCGTAAGGTCCTCCGTGGGACATACCAAGAGGCGCAGTCCCGTAGGTACAAGGGTCCTAGGCCGTATAGGGCTTTAAAGGTTAAAAGCAGCACCTTAAACCTGATCCTGTACTCCACTAGGAGCCAGTGCAGCTGGTATAGCACTGGGTGAATGTGCTCCCATGGCAAGGACCCCGTGAGGAGCCTCACTGCAGCATTCTGCACCCGCTGGAGTTTCTGGGTCAGTTTCAAGGGCAGCCCCGCGTAGAGCGAGTTACAGCAATCAAGCCTGGAGGTGACCGTCGCATGGATCACAGTGGCCAGATCAGGGCGAGAAAGGTAAGGGACCAACTGCTTGATACGGCGGAGATGGAAAAATGTCACCTTGGCTGTTGCTGCAACCTGCAACACCATGGAAAGGGAGGCGTCGAAGATTACACCCAAACTCTTGATCAGGGTCCCTTCCAATGCTGTGATTCTGTCAGAGGTCTATGAAATGCCTTCTATGGCGAGGGCTACCTTAGACTCAGATCCTTATAGGTTAATTTCAGAGCCATGAGCCGAGCTGGAATCTACCTGAAGGCAAGTTGTGTTTGTGATCAGTACTGATGTCACCTGCTAACCCTTGTCAACAGCTGGACCGCTCCATTTTACCCAACGTTAGTGCATATTAAATATTTCACATCTTTTGTCTTGTAAAGCTAGGCCCATTGATTCTGGGGCAAACTAGAGGACATTAACTAAAAAATTCCTCCCAGTAGCACCTTAGAGACCAACTAAGTTTGTTCTTGGTATGAGCTTTCGTGTGCATGCAGTATCTGAAGAAGTGTGCATGCACACGAAAGCTCATACCAAGAACAAACTTAGTTGGTCTCTAAGGTGCTACTGGAAGGAATTTTTTATTTTATTTTGTTTTGACTATGGCAGACCAACACACTACCTACCTGTAACTAGAGGACATTAAGAAAGCTATATTCGGATTGCATTTGATGTATGCATTTTATAGGTGGGTTAAACCGACGCAGAGGTGGCGCAACTGTCTAATTCTTGAGTAATCGTGGCTGTTTATCCTTAAGAGTTTTTAAATGAAACTCAAAAGCAAAACTGGACCCCGTGGGGTGCTTCTGTTCCCGATCAATGCTAACACAGCATTTCCACATCGGCTCAAAAGTAAGCCCCATTGAATTCAACGAGTCTTTCTCCAAGGTAAATAATGGTTATAGGTTTGCAGCGTTGGTTGTGCAGCAGAGTCCTTTTGGCGATGACTGTTGGTGGGTGATCGGAACTGTAGCCCGGCGACTAAACATTAGGAAGAACTTCCTGACAGTAAGAGCTGTTCGACAGTGGAATTTGCTGCCAAGGAGTGTGGTGGAGTCTCCTTCTTTGGAGGTCTTTAAGCAGAGGCTTGACAGCCATCTGTCAGGAATGCTTTGATGGTGTTTCCTGCTTGGCAGGGGGTTGGACTGGATGGCCCTTGTGGTCTCTTCCAACTCTATGATTCTATGATTCTATGACTCCAGCCTCAGTTTCCCCCCCGTGTACGAAGCAAACCATTAAGAACATAAGAAGAAAATGCTGGATAAGGGATCCTGTTATAACAGGGGCCGGCGAGATGCTGTTCCCTTGGCAAGTGTTATCCTCTTGGCTTGGAGTCCCGAAACTGGGTTCCAGGCACTCCACTGCAGAGATGAAGGCAACCGAGATGCACTCCGTTTACCTGCGTATCTGTCGGTGGGTTAATTCTGGCTGGCTCCCAGGTAAGGTATTGATGGGGGCTCTTCAGCAACATGAAAGCATCGTTGAATCTGAATCCGGGGCGGGGATGCATGAGTTGCTCAAACAAGACAAGCCGCCAACTTTGGGAACTACCCGACAGTACCTAGATAACGATTCTTAATTATTAACCCACTTGATCGTGAAGGAACTGTGGCCTCCAACCTCTTAGCTGGAATGTGCTGCTAGGAATCATGTGCGTAGCACTGTGTGTCTGTGTTGAAAACAACAGCAGCAACCCATGCCAAGTGCTTCCTGATCTTTTTCATTGCGACAGTCTTGGGAAGTAGGTCAGCAATTTGTCCCTTGTCGGGCTACCCGGGCCGGATCCTGATCATTTGCTTTTAAGAGCATGCAGGCATGAGAATGTGATCAGAGGCCAGAGGAGAAGCCGCCTAGGAGCTTTCTCGCCCTCTCCTCCTGTCCCTTGCCAGAAATTATGGGATATTTTGGCAACGGGTCCTTGCACATGTTCAGATATGTCTGGGGTGACTCTGGTGAGAGCTAGAAATCTGATTTATTTATTTTTTTACAGTGGTATTTTCTTTTAAAGTTTTTACTAAGATTTACAAACAAACAATAATAACGGCACAGTAACAGATTACAGGTAAGATGCAAGGCAATCAACGCAAGGCCAAGAGCACGGGGTGAAGATATCACCTGGATAACAGTGACAAAGAAGGGAAAACCAAAGAAACGAGACATTCGGACTCAGATAAGAAGCCAAGATCAGTTATCCATAAATATCAGTTATCCGTAAATCACCACAACTTTGAGGTGGAATAAACTCGCTTTCTTTGTTAGTGGTGAATTTAATAAAACAATACCACATTTCTCCAAATTTGTCTGACTCTCTTGCTTTCCTTAACGCTTTTGGGATTTGATTTTTGTAAAATAATAACGATAAGACAAGATAAGATTTCTTTATTGTCATTGTACAAGTACAACGAAATTGAATGCCATCCCATAAAAGCAAAACAAAGCCAAAAAAAAACAACCACAATTTAAGCCACACATACACACACACACCCATCACAACTCTCCCAAGGTCATATGATCTAGTTACAGCATTTAAGATGGTTATAACAACAAAAACAACAACAATAATAATGTGTTTTTGGTATGACTAATAATAATAATGCTTTATCATAAAAAAACTCCTAAGTGGCTTATGCACAACAAGGAAATATATTCAAAGTTATTGACAAAGGTATCAGCTGATTAAATGTTTGGCTTTAATGAATTATTAGTTCCGTCTACCACCACCCATTTATGAGGCTTTGCAGAATCACAGTAGAAGCCACAGTGGAAGAGTGATCCAGCGGATTCTAAGGTGGCTCAGTCCCATCCCTCTCACCCTTTGGGCTTTCCCACTGAGCTCTGCCAGCAGGTATGGTGCCACCAGCCTCCAGCCTACCTGCTCAGCAGCCAGTGAAAGGCTGGTTCACGTGGCGAAGGTGAGTGGAGGGGAGTTCCCACAGCCTGATGCAAGGAGGGTTTGGGTTGCTCTGTTAATTGAATAGCTGCAAAAGATGAAAATGAATAAAAATATTATTGAAAAATGAATTATTATTTTTTAAGAATAGCTGCAAAACAAAGTGAGGAACACTGGAAGGTGCCTTATTATGCAACATCAATTTACTTGCCCAGTATAGTTCTCCCCCCACTCCTGCTCCCTGATCCTTTTAAAAGAAGGAAATGCACACAAAGTAGTCTTAAGGTGAAAAGGAGTCGTAAACTGAGATTTTCCGCATGCAAAAATGCGCTCGGCCTTTCAGTTGCAGTCCTTCCTGTACGTGTTCATTTTGGGGTACACAAGTGTATCATCTTGAGTTGGCAATTGTATAAAAACTAAGTCTCTAGCCCTCAAGAATGTGGAAGTGTCATGGCCCTGGCTTAAGAAGGGTGCAGAATATTGATCCTGAACGAAAGGTGCTGGGGAGACTAGTCCAAGGGTCCTGGAAATCCCAGGCCCTGAAGCCACTCCAGGATTTAGTCATCAAGAGCCCTCAACTCTTCTCGAAACCAGAACTCCTTGGGGTGGAATCAATCACCCTGCTGACCAGGAATCATGCAGGAAGATGCTCTGACCCTAATGTCCAAATATTCCCCTGCCACCTGGGCAGACGGGGCTCATCAACCTATGAAGGTAGCCCATCTTGGAGAAGGAAAACTTTGACCTTAAACCTCTGCTGCCTTGCAGGATATATTGGGGAAAGAAAGGGCTCATGAGTAAACTCCACACAAATCGGTTCTGCCTGCAGCATGTATTGTCACCCGCATATTTTCCACAGTAGTGGCACCTCTGGTTTTCTGCCAGCTTAGCAAAGCTTGCACCAAACCCTAAAAAGTGGGCCAGGGAGATGCATTCCTCCCCAAAGGCCTTGCTGTTGGCCCCTCATCTCTCTCTCCGCCCCCCACAAGCCTTGCCCTCACCAGACTCCTCTGTGCCCTCCTGGAGTGTTTTTGCCTGACTGGGATTTGTCCCTCAACAGTGAAAATTGGGGTTGCCAAACCGCCAGGTCTGACTTGAAGTCTCCAGGTTTGCCTATCCCACTTCAGGCAGCTGTTGGAGGGCTTGAATTTCCAGGTGGGCAAGGGTGCCTTTAATATCTATCTATCTATCTATCTATCTATCTATCTATCTATCTATCTATCTATCTATCTATCTAGGGGACTATGCACAGAGCTTATAAACCTCAGTCAGCAAATTATATAGCATAGACACTCTGATGGGTTTGCTCTCCTCCCCTTCCCCTCTCCCAATTAACCTCCATCTCTAGGGGCCACCCTGTGACATCACAAGGGGCCACACCTAGGTCTCAAGTTTGGGCCCTAGAATCTCAGATTCTGGGGTGCTCTTCACCCGGCAACCTTAAAGAGTATGCCTCTTGCTTTCTGGGAAGGAGCACTCTCTCTCTGTAGAAACTTTTTTGTGGCTAGAATGAGGCATTTTTTTGCTGCATTTCATTTATTTTATTTAAAAAATAGTTGTTGAATTTTGTTGCATTTTCATTGTTTTTTACACAAACCACTTAAGAGATTTTTACACACACACGCACACACACAGGTAAACGTACCCCTGACCATTAGGTCCAGTCGCAGACGACTCTGGGGTTGCAGCGCTCATCTCGCTCTATAGGCCGAGGGAGCCGGTGTTTGTCCGCAGACAGCTTCCGGGTCATGTGGCCAGCATGACTAAGCCACTTCTGGCGAACCAGAGCAGCACACGGAAACGCCGTTTACCTTCCCGCCAGAGCGGTACCTATTTATCTACTTGCACTTTGACGTGCTTTTGAACTGCTAGGTGGGCAGGAGCAGGGACCAAGCAACGGGAGCTCACCCCATCGTGGGGATTCGAACTGCCGACCTTCAGATCGGCAAGCCCTAGGCCAGGGGTGCCCGAACTAAGGCCCATGGTTCAGATACAGCCCGAGCGAGCCAATTATCCGGTGCGCAAAGACCCTCGCCACCCGCTCTTACCGGCACGACTGCCCATCTCCGGATCGGCGCGGCACCGGAAATAGCTTGTGCGCATGCGTCATTTCTGGCGCACTCCCGGGTCTGCAGAGGCCCATGCGCACGTGCAACAGCCATTTCTGGCGCCACGCCGACCCAGAAGTGCGCAGGAAACGATGCTTGCGCATGCGCACAAGCTATTTCTGGAGCTGCGCCGACCCAGAAGTGCACATGCGCTCCCCCGCCCTGCCGCACAATTGGCACCGGAGGAACTGGCCTGAGGCTGCGTAAGTTTGCAGACCTCTGCCCTAGGCTATGTGGTTTAGACCACAGTGCCACCACATGCATATATATATATATATATATATATATATATATATATATATAGTAAGTCTCACATCCCTTGCTCTGCTCATTTTTATCCCTGGCCCTGCCTGCCCTTCGCATGTGGCCCTGGAAAGCTTCCTATGAGGGAATGTGGCCCTCAGCTGCCAGATCTTCAGTAGACGACCCGTGTTGTAACTTAATATAGTCACAGTCCCTCTTCCTCTCTGAGAGCTACAACTCTCAAGAGGGACTAAGGGTTAATCCACGCTGTGGAGGGACCAGGGCCCTTGCTTTCAACCAGTGTACCATGGCACCCTGGGGTGCCTTGAATGATGGCCTGGGTGTCCCTCTTTCCTTCCTTTCCTCCCTCCTCTGATGCACAGCTGTTTGTTGCAGCACCTCTGGCTACAAGCTCCCTGGGTGAATGGTGCCTCTGGGAGGCAGCTCTCTTAGGGGCGGGGGGGGGGCAGCAGCTGCGGGAGGACTCCCAGGGAGAGAGGAGAAGAGATGAGGCCGAGGGAACACTCCACAAGGGAGAGTGTTCGAAAAAGGGTGAGGGGCTGCTAGCCCTGAAGGCAAGGGGGCTTCTGAGCCCCACAGGGGTGCCTCAGAAAGAAGGTAATTGGGAGCCGTGGACTCAAAACGGCTGAAAGCATCTGGAGTAGGATTTCTGCTAACAACTCTCAGCACCCTGAACAAACTACACTTCCCATGATTCTTTGGGGGGGGGGGAAGCCATGACTCTTTTAAAGTTGTATCAGAGTGCTTTAAATGTAAGGTGGCTTTCAGGTCTGCAGCAACAGTTTGTGAACCTCTGCCTGAGCTTCCATCGCTTTAGAGGAGCAGTTTGGTTGCTCCTCAGTACGAAACAAACAGCAAGCAGCGCAGGAGGACGCGAGCACGCCAAGTGAGGGGGGGGGTCCGGCCTGACTTGCTGCTTTTCTGCGTGCAGGGATTTGGGCGGTGGGGATTCAAGTTGCGGCAGCCCACCACCACCTGCGTGCAGCTATCACATAGGCTGACAGTCTCGCTAAAAACCAAGTCCAAGTTGGATCGCAAGGAAGCGGCGGCCGTGAGCACCCCGCTCCCCACAAAATCCTTATTAAAAGTGGCGGCGCGTGCCCTCCCCGCTTTCTTTTTTTGCAACTTCAAGCAAATAATTTTTTGCAATAATCAGAGTTGGCTCTCCGTCGGTCTCCCGGCCGCCGCGCTCTCTCTCTCTCTCTCTCGCTGCCGGGCGCCTCCGCCCCCCTTTCGTCGAAGATGGCCGCTGGAGCGAGCGGCGGAAAGGCCGGCTTTCCCCTCCCCGAGGCGAGACCTCCCCTTTCTGGCTCCACCAGCGCGGCTTAAAAAAAGAAAAGAAATAAATTGCACACACATATATGCTAAAAAAAAAATGCACATAGATAAACCAACAGCCAACCAGCCCTCCTTTTCTTTTTCTTTTTTAATACTCGCTTGCAAGAGGCGGCGGCGGAGGAGGAGGGGGCGTGCCGGCTTTAGAACGCCGCCTCCTCCATCTCCTCCTCCCGGTTTGCAACTGGCAACGCCGGGCCGGCCAATCGGCGCTCGAGCCGGCTCCGGGCACCGTTCCATTTCGGAATGTTGATACAGCGAGCGGGCCAATGGCGCGCGGCGAAGAGGGGAGCGGAGAGAAATGTGTGTGTGTGTGAGTGCGCGCGCGTGTGCGTGTTTTTTTTTTTTTTTTTAACCCGGCTCCCTCCGCTTGCACGAGCTCCGAGAGGGGCGGGAGGAGGAGGAGGAAAAGCCGAAGGCAGCGCGGGCAGCAGGCGGTGGGGAAGGAGGGGGGCGTGGTCCAGGGGGAGCCTCTCTCTCTCTCTCGCTTGGCTGGCTGGCGGGAGGGAAAGTCTCGGAGGCAGCGCGGGGGGCTTCACCCCGCAAAGCTTCTGCGGCGGCCCCCCTCGCCCTCTGCGGGGAAGGGGGCTTACGCCCCCCCCCTCTTCACCCCAGTCATGGAGCCCAAGCCGCGTCTTTTCAAACGCCTCGCCTCCTCCGGCGGCAGGATCTGCTCCCCGCCGCCCGGCTTGACGTCCGCGGGACCCTGCTGCCCCGACGGCAGTCCCCCGGCTCCCGGCTTGTGCTGCGGGGTGATTTCCGCCTCCTGCAAACCGCTCACCTCACCGTACCCCCCTTCTTCCTCCTCCTCCGAGACGGCCAGCAACGCTGTCTACACGGTGCTGGTGGAAGATCCGGCGTCGATCCGGAGGAGGTCCCGGCGCAGGAGCTGCGAGGACGGCGCCGGCAGGAGCTCCCCGGCCGGCAGCAAAGGCAGGCTCCAGCTTTTGCAAAAGGTAAAAAGCGGGGGAAGGCGGCAACTTCTCTATCCCGCCCCGTCTGGTCCCGTCCCGTGTTGCTGCTCCCGGCCTTGGCCGCGCGCTGTCGGATCTGCCGAAGGAGAAGCGGGTGGGTGTGTCCCGCCATGGCGCACGGGAGCACGGAGGGCCGGAGGGCGGGCGGGCGACAGACGCAGGCGACTAGCTGAAGTTGCAAAGACTCGACGGCTGAGGGCTTCGCGGCGCTCCTGCTTCCTTCGTGGACTTTTGGGGCGGGGGGCGGGCGGGGAAAGAGATACGGCTGTCCTGCGCAGGGGAGGCTAGGAGTACGGGGCGTGTGTAAGGAATATTATTTTTGCAGAGATCGGAAAAAGGAGAGTCCCCAACCCGTTTGGCAAGAGACGCTTAGAAACTTTGAGGCGGATTTCAGTTGAGGGGGGTGCATTATATTTGCAAAGGGGGGGGAGGGAACCACGCAGAGCCATGCATGGCAGCTGGAGGGTGGGACCGGGAAGTTGCATAGGAAGGGTGGGCTGGAGGAGCGGCCCTTACACGAAAACACTGAGAGCCACCGCGGTTGCTTGAGAAAAAGAAGTCCCGGGTGGATTGGAAAGACCCGGCTTCTTTGCGGACGGCACCCGCGCGCGCATTCTTTTTTGCCTAGGATCTGCTTGGAGCGGGGACAGCAGAGACTGGTAGCCGCGCAGTGCGATCCTTGGAGTGCTTTGCTCGGACGTCAATTCTAAACAGTAGGGCTGAGTTGGGGGCTCCGCTAGGCCCCCGAAGCAAAAGGGCCCGTGACAGCGCCGAGCCCCTGCCCTGCTGCGCTTGCAAAGAGCGCGCGCGCCATCGGGTCGAGCTGGCAAACCCGGCCTCGCAGCAGCCCCGGCGGAAAGTTTGATTCCCCTTCGCTAAAAGATGGCGCCTCTTGCTGCTTGCTTTGCTTGCGCTGAAAGTTTTGATCGAGGGGAGGGAATTGCAATGGGCCGGGACGTGGAGCGGAGCTGCAGAGCCGCCTTCTCGCTCTCTCTCTCTCTTTTTCCGCCCGAGCCCATCCCCGCCCCATCGGGTCTCCACCCCTGCATGGCGGGGCGCGAGCTGCTCGGAGGGACGGGCCATCAATCACTCTGCAGAACTGGCACCCCGCTGGGCCTGGAGGGGAGGGCCCGGCTGCCGTGGTGGGTGGGATCTGCCTCGATTTGTGGGTGGGGGGACGGCAGCGCCCGCCTCCGGAGCGCTTGGCTGGGGAAGCACACGTGCGCCGTGCAGGGGGGCGGGGAGGCGTCTCTTTTGGAGTCCTGTTGGGAGTCCGAAAGGGCGAGTTGAGTCGGAGGCGGCGGTGGGCAGAATCTGGAGCTCGTGGGAGTTGGAAGCCAAAACATCTGCAGGGCAATCTGCTTGGCAAAGGCTGGTGCAAATGTTAGGCCTTGATTATTCCTGCCTTGCGCGCGGGGGGGGGGGTTGGACTAGATGAGCCCTGGTGGTCCCTTGTAGGAAAAGTTCTGCTGGACCAGGCCGGTGGCCCACCTTGCCCAGCACCTTATCTCCTCCTGCAGTTTGCAGTGCCCTGTTTTGAATACCTCGTCTCAACAGGGGTCGTGATGAGTTGGAAAAGGGCGAGTGAAATGACCCAGCTGGTGGAGTGAGAAAAAGTTGCAGTGTCTGAGACTTTTTAGTTTACAGAAAAGGCGAATAAGAGGGGATACAGTAGAGGTGTGTGGAAGTATGCTCTGCATGTAGAAGGTGGGAATTTCTCCTCCACCGTTGCACTATAAATCATGGCTATAAAAGGAAGCTGAAGGTTGGAACATTGAGGACAGATAAAAGACAGTCCTCCTTAGAGCAGCACATTGTTAAACTGTGGAACACTTTCCCGCATGAGGCAGATTGGGGGCCACCACCAAGAAGACCTCTGCCTTGTTTCCAGCCTCTGAACATCACTTGGGGGCATGCACAAGTCTTAAAGCAGGTTTGGAATTTGTCTAGGCAAATTTCAAGAGCCAAAGGGGGCTGGGAGGGATTTTCCAATGAACTGGGGCTTCCATGTTGCTTGGGAATCCTTCCTGAACATGTTCCAGGAATCTTACTTTGTGCAGAGTCAGATCACTGGTCCATTCAGCTCCATGGTGCCGATGCCATGGATGAGGAATGTGTGGCCCTCCAGCTGCTGATAGGCCACACTTGTCCGATCCCTTGACCGTTGACCCTGCAGGCTGGGGCTGATGGGAGTTGGAGTCCAGTAACATCTGGAGGGCCAGAGGCTCCCCATTCCTGGTCACGGTGTGGTTGCGCCACTCCAGGATTTTGGACTGGAAGTTGATTTATTTCTATTATTTGCATTCATTTATTAAATTTATATACCACACTTCACCATAATATCTCAGGGCGGATCATGGAATAAAATACAAGATAAAACCAAGTAAATAACTAAAACGAAAAGAACTAAACAATTTAGCCCCCCCACCCTACCATTCCTACAGACACACTGTAGAATATTAATCAGCCAAATGCCTGGTTGAAGAGGAACATGTTCGCCTGGTACCTAAAGACGTATAGTGTGTGTTTAGGGAAGTTTTTAATGACTGATTTTTAATGCGTTTTTAAACTTTTGTTGGAAGCCGCCCAGAGTGGCTGGGGAAACCCAGCCAGATGGGCGGGATAGAAATAAATTGTTGTTGTTGTTGTTGTTGTTGTTGTTGTTGTCGTCCCAGGCGAGCCTCCCTGGGGAGAGCATTCCACAGATGGGGAGCCACTGCAGAAAAGGCTTGTTCTCGTGTTGCCGCTCTCCAGACCTCTCACGGAGGAGAGGTCATATGGGGAGAGGCGGTCCTTGAGGCATTGCGGTCCTGAGCCGTTTAAGGTTTTATAGGTCAAACCCAGCACTTTGAATTGGACCCTGAAACTAATTGGCTGCCGGTGCAGTCGGGCCAGGATTGGTGTAATATGCTCAGACCTTCTTGCCCCGGTGAGCAACCTGGCCTGCTGAACTCTGTGCCAGCTGAAACTTCCGGACCGCCTTCGGAGGCAGCCCTATGTATAACGCATTGCAGTAATCTAATCTAGAGGTTACCAGTGTATAGACAGGGTTAGGCCAAGGATCCCGTTCTCAACCAGAGGTTGTTGTCGTTCAGCCGTGTCCGACTCTTCGTGACCCCATGGACCAGAGCACGCCAGGCACGCCTATCCTTCACTGCCTCCCGCAGTTTGGCCAAACTCATGCCAGTCGCTTCGAGAACACTGTCCAACCATCTCATCCTCTGTCGTCCCCTTCTCCTTGTGCCCTCCATCTTTCCCAACATCAGGGTCTTTTCTAGGGAGTCTTCTCTTCTCATGAGGTGGCCAAAGTACTGGAGCCTCAACTTCAGGATCTGTCCTTCTAGTGAGCACTCAGGGCTGATTTCTTTAAGAATGGATAGGTTTGATCTTCTTGCAGTCCATGGGACTCTCAAGAGTCTCCTCCAGCACCATAATTCAAAAGAGGTACCACGGTATAATATCTCTCTCTCACACACACACAACGTGTGTTTATCCTCACACACCTATAAATATAAGCAACCCTATTAAATCCTTAATGCTAATACGCCAAACATAATAACACCATAAGCCAAACGTTTATTTGACAGCGCTCTGGTGTGTTGTTGAAAACATTACAATTCTACTAGTACAAATATTTTTGAAGGTGAGCCCTTCATCAAAATACCCTTTTTCTAATTCTCTCCATCCTCCCCCAAAGTAATTTGTGTGTGTGGGGGGGTCCCTTTTTCAGCCTGTTGCCCCCTAACTTCCATCCTCCCTGGTAGGGCTGGGCGATGTTTTTCAGCATTTTGATATATCGCCAGCTAAACATCACGATATATCAATATGTCACAATGTCTGAAATAAGGATGGAGGCTTCACGGTTTCCCCAGCATTGTGATTTTTGCATAGCATAACACTCACTCGCACACCATGATTCATAATATATATCCAGATCTAAAATCATGAAACCGATATCACAATATGGACTTCAAACCAGTTTTGGACAACATACAGGTGAAATTCGAAAAATTAGAATATCGTGGAAAAGTCCATTTATGTAAGCAATTGTTTTCATTAGCTACTGGAGTTTAATATATGAGATAGACTCATGACATGCAAAGCGAGATATGTCAAGCCTTTATTTGTTATAATTGTGATGATTATGGCGTACAGCTGATGAAAACCCCAAAGTTGAGATTGTTAATTTGGGGTTCTCATCAGCTGTACGCCATAATCATCACAATTATAACAAATAAAGGCTTGACATATCTCGCTTTGCATGTCATGAGTCTATCTCATATATTAGTTTCACCTTTTAAGTTGAATTACTGAAAGAAATGAACCTTTCCACGATATTCTAATTTTTCGAGTTTCACCTGTATTCTAGCTCCTATTTTAGCAGGGCAACAGTACCACTGAATGTCCACTAGGTGGGTGCTGCATATTTTCTCCTGGGCTTTTTTTAAAGGTGGGAAGATGGTGTGGAATAATTGGCTGGAGGCAGAGCCATGCACACTTCCTTGGAGTTTCCCCTTTGTATCCTTTCTCCAGCCTTAACCTGACATGCAACAGGTTTCGACAACTTCGTAGACATGAGGCCTAGAAACTTGGTGGTGTGCTTTTAATTTTTTTTTTTTGTTAAAGTTGAGGTTCTCGGAAAGCTGAGGTTCTAGAATTGTACGGCTGCCACTTGGACGTGCAAGGGTGCCTACATCGCCGGTCAGAACTTTGGAACTGGTGCTGAGGTCGGTCCAGAGAGGTCCAGTCTGCTGCAGTGGTCGGATTCCGTAGATGGATGCAGCCCTGGGTGGCAGCCAAGCGCCGGAGGGTTTTCCAGTTTGGTGTCGTCTTAGTGCAGAGTCAGATAAGCTATGAAGGACAGGAATTAAGGCCGGGGTGGGGAGAGAAGGTACATTTATTATTGTGTCTATTTAGAGTGTTTGTAACCTGCTCCTCAGCGAGTAAGGCTCCCAGAGCAGCTTACATCATCATCATCATTATTTGGAGGATGGATGGCGGATAACAGATTGAGGTTGAATCCTGACAAGACAGGAGTACTGTTTTTGGGGGACAGGAGGCGGGCAGGTGTGGAAGACTCCCTGGTCCTGAATGGGATAACTGTGCCCCTGAAGGACCAGGTGCGCAGCCTGGGAGTCATTTTGGACTCACAGCTGTCCATGGAGGTGCAGGTTAATTCTGTGTCCAGGGCAGCTGTCTACCAGCTCCATCTGGTACGCAGGCTGAGACCCTACCTGCCTGCGGACTGTCTCGCCAGAGTGGTGCATGCTCTGGTTATCTCCCGCTTGGACTACTGCAATGCGCTCTACGTGGGGCTACCTTTGAAGGTGACCGGAAACTACAACTAATCCAGAATGCGGGAGCTAGACTGGTGACTGGGAGTGGCCACCGAGACCGCATAACACTGGTCTTGAAAGATCTACATTGTCTCCCCAGTACGTTTCTGAGCACAATTCTAAGTGTTGGTGCTGAACTTTAAATCCCTAAACGGTCTCAGTCCTGTATATCTGAAGGAGCGTCTCCACCCACATCAATCTACCCGGACCCTGAGGTCCAGCTCCGAGGGCCTTCTGGCAGTTCCCTCACTGCAAGAAGCCAAGTTACAGGAAACCAGGCAGAGGGCCTTCTCGGTAGTGGCACCCACCCTGTGGAACGCCCTCCCACCAGATGTCAAAGAGAAAAACAACTACCAGACTTTTAGAAGACATCTGAAGGCAGCCCTGTTTAGGGAAGCTTTTAATATCTGATGAATTATTTATATAATAAATAATAATAATAATAATAATAATAATATTTACAAACTTTATATACCGCCCTTCATCTGAAGATCTCGGGACAGTTCGCAAGATACAAATACAGGATAGAATCACAAAATAAATAGTAAAAACAATTGCCCTGCAGACTTACAATCTTAAAAAAAAAACACCAAAAGCTCATGACACACAAGGAGAGAGGATCAGGGAGGGAAGAGGGAAAAAAAACTCAGGCAGCAATTTCTGAACAGTTGTTCCTATAATATCCAGGTGCAGGATGTGCCTGATGGACCTCTTGCAAAGCAGGTGGAAGGAGCCTTGCTTCCCAGCTTCCCCACGGATGGAGTGGCTGCCCCCAGGTGACACAGCAATAGTTTATGCAGGTTAGGGGAGGGTGGGTGGGGGTGTCCTCCCAGCCGTACTGGGAGACGCTGGGAATTGAACCTGGGACCTTTTGCATCCAAGGTGTGCGCTCTAACGTTTTGCTACGGCCCTTGCCCAGACAAGTGTTGCTGGCTTGCCCACCGTGTATCATTTCTCGCAGCCTCACTCTCAAGACTGCTGCGATCCAGGGCTTTCCTGTTGACCTGGGTTGGCTGATATCAGGGATGGGAATCCCTTTCCGCCCGAGGGCCGCATTCCCTTCCAGACCATGTCTGAGGGCCACATTCCGGGGTTGAGCAGGGCTGGGGGGGGGCAGGAAGTGGGTGGAGCATTGAATGCAAATTAAATGCCTAGTTTACACATACTGGCCAGTGGGATTTTTTAAAATTATTATTATTTCTGGGACTCATCCCAGCCACCCTCAATGGCTGGTGAAGGGGGTGGCCTGTGGAGAGTGTCAAGGGCCAGACAGAGCATCCTGGGGGGCCACATTCAGCTGCAGGGTCTGAGCTTCCCCACTAGGGCTGGGCGATATCTGGTTTTCAGCATTGCGATATACCACCAGCTAAACATTGCATGGGACGCAGGTGGTGCTGTGGTCTAAAGCACTGAGCCTAGGGCTTGCCGATCGGAAGGTCGGCGGTTCGAATCCCCGCAACGGGGTGAGCTCCCGTTGTTCGGTCCCAGCTCCTGCCCACCTAGCAGTTTGAAAGCACATCAAAGTGCAAGTAGATAAATAGGTACCGCTCCAGCGGGAAGGTAAATGGCGTTTCCATACGCTGCTCTGGTTTTGCCAGAAGCGGCTTAGTCATGCTGGCCACGTGACCCGGAAAAACTGTCTGCAGGCAAACACCGGCTCCCTCGGCCAGTAAAGCGAGATGAGCTCCGCAACCCCAGAATCATTTGCGACTGGACTTAACTGTCAGGGGTCCCTTTACCTTTTTTTTAAAAAATTGCAATATATTGATATAGCACGATGTCTGAAATAAGGATGGAGCTAGGCAGAGGCACTGGCTGGCTTCACAGTTTTTCCCGCATTGTGATTTTTGCCGGTGCCGCCTCTTGTGATTCGCTGCTTCCCCCGCCCCACCCACCGGGATTGATATGTAGGCTTAATCCTTACTACTTTCTGCAAAAGCAGTTTATCGCAGGTTTGCAGGGTTACCGTCTTCTCTCTCTCCCCCCCCCCCCGTTCCTTAAAGCAAAGCTGCTCAATATTTGTGGCATTTATTAGACTTGCGAGCCAGAACTTAAAATAAAAGCCACAGCAAATGAAGCAGTGGGTATCCTCTGTTTATTGGCTTTCCTGGTCAATCTCTGCAGAAGTGGTGTTCTAAAGGATTACTGAGCTCAAATGCTTATCCACTTAAAAATAGGTGGATTGATAGACCCCGCAGGTGCAACATAACTGTTAGTTCTTGTTTCTGAGCCGTGCTCCTGTTGCCCGGTGTGAGTAGATTTTTAGCGCGAGTGCACAAGAGGAATCGTCCTCCATGTTAGAACACGCTTATCAGTTCTGAACGGAACGGGCTTTGCTGGCTGGGATGGCCTGGATTTCATTTGCAATAAGGGCAAGCTCCCTCGCTGCTTTTGTCCGCACCTGCTCTGTTTATCTAAGATAAAGCCAAGGGCTCCTGAGCTTTAAGAACCAGAGCCAAGCCCTTCCTGGCTGTTCACGTGCATGGCGGCGGCGGGAGGGGGGGGGAGTTTGGTGTTTTGTTTTGTTTTTAAAAAAAGGAACACCGATATAAGCAGAACCACAGAAATAATACAAGGCCACGTGTTAAAAAAACACACAACTCGACTCAGACATTTTCATCACAATTATGTTGGGGCCCAGATCTGGCTGTCAAAATGAAGTAGCAACCTTTCACTTCCCCGCTGTGCTGTGTGACGTCGATCTGCGGAACCCGCCGCCGCAGGATGGGATGTGGCGGCAAGCGATGCTGTTGGGCTGAAAGGAGCTGGGCAACTCTCTCTCTCTCTCTCGGGTTATGGCCAGCTGTTGCTGTTGAATTGCTACCTGCGCCCGGCCTCAAAAGCCTCTTGTGTCCTTTTCCAGAGTCCTGCCCACTGCAGTGGGAAGGGGCTTCCGGCGGAAGCGGAGCCGATCAACGGGAGGCCGAGGCACCTGTCCGATCCCTCGGTGCCGAAGCGGCCGGAGGAAGAGGCGGCGGCGCTCCGGCTGCTGGACCAGGGCCCCCTGCATCAATCAGCCTACATCCCAGTGCCCAGGCAAAGGTAGGGCCGTTGGAGAAAAGTTATTTGGGGGTTCTGGAGGGGGTAGTTCCTTCCTGAGTCTCATTTATTGCAAAGCTCATTGAACGGTGGGAACTGGAAGGAAAATGCACCAGGTTATTGAAGGGCTGGTATCTTATCCATCTCTCGCAGTGGATTGCTTTGCTGCATTTGGAAAAACCTTCCGGTCATGTTGTTGGCCTTCCAGGGAGATTTCCCTGAAAACTAGTTTGGTGGCCGCAGCCGAGGAGCGTAGCTTGCTTTTGCTGCAGGCATTGCTTTCTCCAACTCCACTGCAAACATATTGACACCAGCTTTCCAGGACGGCTTGCTGGGTGCTGCATGGAGGGTTTTCTCACCCTTCGGTTAAACCATGGGTAGGCAATCTAAGGCCCGGGGGCTGGATCTGGCCCAATTGCCTTCTAAAACCGGCCCACGGACGGTCCGGGAACCAGTGTGTTTTCACATGAGTAGAATGTGTGCTTTTATTTAAGTTGCATCTCTGGGTTATTTGTGGGGCCTGCCTGGTGTTTTTACATGAGTAGAATGTGTGCTTTTATTTAAAATGCATCTCTGGGTTATTTGTGGGGCATAGGAATTCATTCATTATTTTTTCCCCAAAATATAGTCCGGCCCCCCACTGTTTGATATTTATTCTTCATTCTGTTATTGGTGGGTTATTTGAAAATGAGACTGCAGTTTGAATATTGAATTTTTAAATTTGTATTTTAATCTGTTATTTTAAATTGATTGTGTTTATGTTTTTGCTGTGATTTTAATTAGTGTTAGCCGCCCTGAGCCCGGTTTTTGGCTGGGAAGGGCAGGGTATAAATAAAAATTTATTATTATTATTAAAAGTTTGCTGACCCCTGTGTTAAACGTTGATCAGGATGGGGCCCCGCAGGGTGCAGCGGCCACTGCTCTTGTTCTCAACTTCTTAGTGTCCTTGATGTGTGACAGGGCCTCAGCAAACTCAGGGGTCAGCAAACTTTTTCAGCAGGGGGGGGGCGTTCCACTGTCCCTCAGACCTTGTGGGAGATGCATTTTAAATAAAAGCACACATTCTACTCATGTGAAAACATGCTGATTCCCGGACCGTCCGCGGGCCAGATTGAGAAGGCGATTGGGCCGTATCCAGCCCCCGGGCCTTAGTTTGCCTACCCATGCTCTATTCCCCCCCCCCCCCGGTTGAAGCAGGGACCTGGGACAGCTTCTTTGCCCTCACACCTGGCAAGAGGTGTTGCAATGCCGAGTGCTCCATTCCGGAATCCCGGACGGCCTTTTCCAGGACACACCGTTAACGTTTCCCCTCCCTGGTTTCCTATTCCCTCTTCACACTCCTCCCAGCTCACCAGAACCAAGCACACTCATCCGTCTGCGGCGTCTGAAAAGGAGTTTTCTCTTTGGATTTGTGGTTAAGGTACATAGACTGTGGCTACGATTCGTTGGAAGGCCGTGGTTTTTGTTCTGATGGGAGCATTGAAGGGTTAGAACCCTGCCTTTTCTTACCTGGACCTGCTGAGCTTTGCAGAATCGGGGCCATGGGGGGGGGATGCTCTTCAGCAAGGGTAGGATGAAATTGCTTTCTGGAGGCCATACCTCTCTGTGTTGAAATTTGCCCCCATTATCAATATCTGCCAGTCTCGTGGCCATGCCAACTGGCTTCATGCCACAGCTGATATTTTTTTCCTCCGTTGATGTTAATAATATGAAGAAACACCCTTAATGTTCAAAGGGCACACCGCACACTTGACACCTGTGGCTTTTTTAACTTTTAAGTGTGTGTGGGAGTGTGTGTTGTTTTTGTTTATTAATATGTTGCACAATTTTGTGCTGTTATGTTGTAAACTGCTCTGTGATCCCTTTTGAATGAATGAATGAACGAATAGTAAATAATTACCTTGCTGGGTTCTGAAGAAGCACCCTGGAATCTAGAAGGAGATATGTAATATTTCGAAAAATAGAAAAGATTTTGGAAGTAAGCAGTGGCTTAGGTTTAAAAGTAAATAGTAGTTAGTGGAAAATTAAGATAGTAAAGATGGAAGATGATAAAAAAGGAGTTGAATTCTGATGAATTTGAAAGCTTAATAATGAATTTGGAAGACCGCTAAACATGTATTATAATGCAATTCAGCAAAGAGGGATTTGAGGAAGTGAGGAAAGATAAGATGTAAAAATTTATATGTGTATGATTGGAAGTGATTATGTATTTTCAATTTTTTTTAAGGAAAATGAATATATATATATATATTTAAAAGAGGTATATAATATTTCTGGACATATGGTAAAACCCAAGGGGTGTTTGGAGAATCAGATTTTGGAAGGGAAGTTGACTCTATGCAAATGCACCCTTTCTTATCATATCTAAATTTCCTCTCAACATTTGGTGTATAGTGAATTAACTTAAGTCAGCCTCTACGGTTGTACTGTATGGTATATTTATGGAATTTTAAAAGGTGCAAATTTTGCATATTATTATTAATTTATTTAGAAAATTTATATCCTGGCTATTGATGGAATGATCATCGAGACAGCTTGCAATACACTGGAGTAGCATAGATAAACTCCAGATGGAAGGAAGTTAGACTTTCTGGGCTCTGTGGGGCTTATTTCCAGGCAGGTGTGGAAAGAGTTGCAGCCGTAGTCTTACTGAAACAATAATTCTAAATTTATCACAGGTCCGAGATGAAACTGCAGGTTGCTGCCCTAAGTATATCTTCGTTCTCGCCAGTAGGGAAAACAGAAATGATGAACGTTTCGATGAAAAAGGAAAAAAGAAAGAAAGGGTTACCTGGGCTTAGAAACAGTATGTGGGATGCAGAGATGGAAAATAACTAAGGATGCATTGACACCATGCATATAAACATGGATTTCCCAAAAGAAGTCTGGGAACTGTAGTTTGTTCAGGGTGCTGTGAGTTGTTAGGACACTCTTGCAATACATTTGAGTAGCATACATAAACTCCAGATGGAAGAAAGATAGACTTTCTGGGCTCTGTGAGGCTTATTTCCAGGCAGGTGTGGAAAGAGTTGCAGCCATAGTTTACTGAAACAATAATAAGTATATCTTCGTTCTTGCCAGTAGGAAAAACAGAAATGATGAACGTTTCGATGAAAAAGGAAAAAAGAAAGAAAGGGTTACCTGGGCTTAGAAACAGTATGAAAGAATGCAGAGATGGAAAATAACTAAGGATGCATCGACACCATGCATATAAACATGGATTTCCCAAAAGAATTCTGGGAACTGTAGTTTGTTCAGGGTGCTGTGAGTTGTTAGGACACTCTTATTCCTCTCCCAAAGCTACATTTCCCAGAGTTTGTAGGGAAGAGGGATTGACTGCTAAACCACTCTGAGAATTGTATATCTGGGAGAGGAATAACAAACTACACTTCCCAGAATTCTTTGCAGGGGGAAGCCATGACTGCTTGAAGTGTAATCATATGGCTTTAAAAGCATGGTGAGAGTGTGGCCTACATTCAGAATAGCTGGTTTTCGCTGCAGTTTCCATGTTTACTCGCGAGCAAGTTCCACCAAGTTCAGGCATCTCCAAAGTCTGTTTTGGGAGCCTAATCCGGCCCCTCGGCCGGGCATTATCCAGCCCCTGTGGCAGTTTATTTATTGTGGTCAAATCCTAAAAAAAGCGCAGCAAATTCTTCTTTAATATAATTTTTTTATTGAACAAGTAGAGTCTTAAAATGCATGCAATACCAGCAAACAAACATAGAAATTATTGAGGGTATACAGGTGAAACTCGAAAAATTAGAATATTGTGGAAAAGTCCATTTATGTAAGCAATTGTTTTCATTAGCTACTGGAGTTTAATATATGAGATAGACTCATGACATGCAAAGCGAGATATGTCAAGCCTTTATTTGTTATAATTGTGATGATTATGGCGTACAGCTGATGAAAACCCCAAAGTTGAAATTGTTAATTTGGGGTTCTCATCAGCTGTACGCCATAATCATCACAATTATAACAAATAAAGGCTTGACATATATCTCGCTTTGCATGTCATGAGTCTATCTCATATATTAGTTTCACCTTTTAAGTTGAATTACTGAAAGAAACGAACCTTTCCACGATATTCTAATTTTTCGAGTTTCACCTGTACATATAAAAACAACAAAAATAAAGCAAAAAACGAAAAGGGGGGGGGGAAAGAAAAAGAGGAACAAAAGTATGAATAGAGTAAAAAACACAGTAATACCTCATATTTCAGTTACAGGTAGGTAGCCGTGTTGGTCTGCCATAGTCAAAACAAAATAAAAATAAAAAAAATCCTTCCAGTAGCACCTTAGAGACCAACTAAGTTTGTTCTTGGTATGAGCTTTCGTGTGCATGCACGTGTATCTGAAGAAGTGTGCATGCACACGATAGCTCATACCAAGAACAAACTTGTTGTTGTTGAGTCGTTCAGTCATGTCCGACTCTTCGTGACCCCATGGACCAGAGCACACCAGGCACGCCTATCCTTCCACTGCCTCCTGCAGTTTGGCCAAACTCATGTTAGTAGCTTCGAGAACACTGTCCAACCATCTCATCCTCTGTCGTCCCCTTCTCCTTGTGCCCTCCATCTTTCCCAACATCAGGGTCTTTTCCAGGGAGTCTTCTCTTCTCATGAGGTGGCCAAAGTACTGGAGCCTCAGCTTCAGGATCTGTCCTTCCAGTGAGCACTCAGGGCTGATTTCCTTAAGAATGGATAGGTTTGATCTTCTTGCAGTCCATGGGACTCTCAAGAGTCTCCTCCAGCACCATAATTCAAAAGCATCAATTCTTCGGCGATCAGCCTTCTTTATGGTCCAGCTCTCACTTCCGTACATTACTACTGGGAAAACCATAGCTTTAACTATATGGACCTTTGTCGGCAAGGTGATGTCTTTGCTTTTTAAGATGCTGTCTAGGTTTGTCATTGCTTTTCTCCCAAGTAGCAGGGGTCTCTAAGGTGCTACTGAAAGGAATTTTTTATTCTGTTTCAGTGTATCTGAAGAAGTGTGCATGCACACGAAAGCTCATACCAAGAACAAACTTAGTTGGCCTCTAAGGTGCTACTGGAAGGATTTTTTTATTTTATTTTGTTATAAAAAAGCTTGACAACTTTGGTTCGGCCCTCACGCATGTTCGCTTCATCAAATCTGTCCCTCTTTGAACAAAGTTTGGGCACCCCTGACCAAGTTCAATGCAGCTGACACACCATCGCAGAGAACTGTCACCTGTGCGTAACGATGAGACGCCCGCGAGATGCAAAACGTTACTAGAAAGCTTAGCTGAATATTCACAGCCTGTTCCTGCTCCTTGGTTATATTGCACAAATGTTCTGCTTCGTTTCTATTCTACTCCACCTCGGAAAACTGTCCCGGGCTTTGCGAGCAGAGTTCCCCATGCGGAATGGGAATTCCCCCTCCCCTTAGGGACCTCTCCCCCCCAAAACCCTTTGGGGAAGGTTTTGAGGGTGCCCAGAAGGGGAAGTTCCGTCGGGCAAGCAGAAGTCGGTTGCACGAGGGGGACGGCAGCTTTGGAAAGGACCAGATTTATCCTTGGAAAATGTGAGCGCAGCTCCGTTAGTCAGCGCCCAAAGTATTAGATTCTGAACTTTCAGGGGACTGGGGTGCTACACTTGTATTTGTTCGATTTTGTGGGTATGGGGCAGAGTTTGAGAGAGTGCCTTTCCACGGAAAATAACAATATATCTAGGGCTTGGATATGTTGATTTATGGCCGTGAAGCTGCGCTTGAAAGTAAGTGGGTGACATTTCTGTTGAAATCCCGGGTGCCAGAGGATTGGGCAGCGGTGCCCGTCTCTTCCTAAGACTAATGGGAACAGGGTAGATTTCTCTCTCGCCATCGAAGGCTTGATCGTGTGGGACCTGGGACAGGGCCTTCACGGTTGTGGCTCCCAGGTTGTAGAACTCACTGCCTCAGTGTGCTCAGTTGGCCCCAGGTCAAATAGCATTCTGGTACATTGTGAAGGCTTTTTTCGGTTTGCCAAGTGTTTTATGAATATTTTCCTGCACACACACACACACACACACACACACACACACACACGCTTCATACTGTGAGCGTGCCTGGCTGTGCTTTTCCTCTGATTGCCACGTGGCATTTTGTGTTAACCTGCAATTGTGAGCTGCTTTGAGGAGCTGAAAGGCTGATAGGTTTAATTTTGATTAATTAAATGAAAATTATATGCAGGAGAAGACGTCTGGCAAACTTCTTCAACTTGTGTGATGTTCTGCGGGTTGCGGAATCCCGCTTTTCTGCTTGCAGAATTTGGGTTCTTGAGGGGTGGCTGCTGTGAGCTGCTGTTCTCCTGCAGACGATCCCATGTCATATTCCTGTGATCACGCGCCTACTTTCCTGCGTGCCCATGTATTTCCCAGATAATTCTTCACCCTGAGTTCTCTGCCTTGAGAGTTTTCAGTTTAATGGGGGTGGGCTGGCGTAACTGAGTGCTGGAACGGTGGAGGGAGCTGAGTTCGATTCCCGACATCTCCCGGGATCAAGGCTGTGCGTGAGACCCTGAAGAACCACCGGCAATTTGAGCAGAGCTAGGTGGATTGCTCAAGAGCGACGGGCCGCAGTTCATCTGTAGAGCACATGCTTCGGGTGCAGGAAACATTGGCTTCACTCTTTTGTTGAAAGGATGCTGCTGGAGGCCAGAGTGGATTTGATTTAAGTCACAATTTAAATCACTAGTCAGTAAGACTTGGTTTAAATCATTTTTTTTTAAAGAAAGACTCATTCTTGTTTGTATAATCTTAATATTTACAACCAGATGAAGGTTTCATTTTTGGAATAATAAATTTTCAGAGTAGTTTTTACAGTTATATCAAAAATTACTGATTTGGTTATACTATTAGAAATACATAGACAGATAATTATGAAATTATTGTGAGGTTTAATAAGTTAACTGTTTATATTTGGACAACTTTTCTGCTGTACTTTATTGGAAGGAGAAAAAATCATTTCCTTAATAACCATTTAAACAATTTATTTAACTGCAGCAAGAACATTATAGCATATGTATTACATGTTCGTTAACTGATGTGGTTCAACATTATATATATATATATATAAAAAAAACTTAGACTGAGTTTTAGCACACATGAAAAACTTAAAACAAATCCTTATTTCCTGATGAATAGCCTTTGGACTATAATGTAACTTAAATAGAAAACTATCTTTAGAAAGATTTTTTAAAATATTTTATTTAAAAAAAATTTAAAAATTATTTTTGGATTTTATTTATTTATTTTTTTAAAAAATCATTGATTTTTATCCACCCTGATCTCCACGTTCAAGTTCCCAAGGCCTCCAGGTCTCTGAACTCCCCCTTCCTCTGCCCCTCCTGCACAAGCTGCCAGCCCCTTGCCTGCAGCAGGCTTGTGCAGGCCGTGCCCAGCGGCGCCGCTTGTGAGCTTCCTGAGCTGGCAGTGCTGTGCACGCTGGCCGGCTGCGTCACTTTCTGTGCCGGGGGAAGCACCTGGGCTAAAAATAAGCCTTAAACCAGGCAGCAATTATGTGTGTGTTTAATCTTCTTGGATTACAGGCAGAGGAGGAGCTGCTACGCTGCCACTTCCTTTTGCGCGGGGGGGGGGAGACGAGACAGGGCTGCTGTTAGGCAAGGCAGCCGTGGCCGGAGCGCCACCTGGTGGGATGGCAATGCCCTGCCTCTGCAGCTGGAGATCAGAGAGTTTCGTTGCAGAATTTTGGAACGGCCAAACGGCAGGAATGCACAGACTCCCATGACAACTGATTTTCAAAAAGCAGAAGGGGGGGGGAGAGGGACAGATTGTGTAGATGCTGAAGCATATCCATCTGCAATTGGTAGTTCACTCCATTTGACAAATTGCCCGCGTCCGGATCTTGGCAGCACGGTCCGTATTTTAAGCAGACAGGTAGAAAAGCCAACTTGGCAAGGTGTGAAGTGAGTTTTCAGGTACCTGCATGGTACCCAAAGTTACTGTATATTATTGCCAGCAGCAAGGGACGCGGGTGGTGCAGTGGGTTAAACCACGGAGACTAGGGCTTGCCGATCAGAAGGTCGGCGGTTCGAATCCCCGCGACGGGGTGAGCTCCCGTTGCTCGGTCCCTGCTCCTGCCAACCTAGCAGTTCGAAAGCACGTCAGAGTGTAAGTAGATAAATAGGTACCACTCCAGCGGGAAGGTAAACACTGTTTCCGTGCACTGCTCTAGTTCACCAGAAGAGGCTTAGTCATGCTGGCCACATGACCCGGAAGCTGCAGGCTCCCTCGGCCAAGAAAGCGAGATGAGTGCCGCAACCCCAGAGTCGTCCGCAACTGGACCTAATGGTCAGAGGTGCCTTTAGCCTACCTATTGCCAGCAGCAGGCACCAATGGCTTAGGTTTATGGTGTTGTGTTCAAGGTTTGCTCTTGGCTCCCGCCCCTTGGCCAGAGCGTAGCCTGCATGCTGAAAGGAGACTGAAACTGCAATACACTTTCGCTAAAGCAGCTGCCTCTTCATCTCCGTTCTTTTGGCACACTCTGCCGGCGTTAGGATGGGCACTCTCCACATGTTGCACTCGGCAGCAGGCAATGCTTCCGAATCCCGGTTGCTGGAAAACACAGAAGCGGAGGGAGGGCAGTTGTGCCTCGGGCCCTGCTTGCTGGTTCCTGCAGTGGGTCCATTGTGAGAACACTTCAGCTTTCAAGTCTTTTTTATTTTTCATTACAACTCAGCTTTATAAAGAATAGTACCTGGCAATCCAGACCTCAAGCATGCTTGTTTCCTCCTGCTCCGGAGGGTAGGACTTGAACCCATGGCTTCCAGTTACAAGAAAGGAGATTCCGACTAAACAGCTGGCAGTAGTTTCTGATGGCAAGAGCTGTTCAGCAGTGGAATGGTCTCCCTTGGAAAGGAGTTTTTAAGCAGAGGTTTTGTGTGTGTGTGTGTGTGTGCATTTGTCAGCGATGCTGTAGTTGAGAAATTACTGCGTTGCAGGAGGGGGTTGGACTAGATGACCGTTGGGTTCCCCTCTACAGTTCTGTGATAGTGATGCCATTTTTATGTTTACGTGGAGGGGTTGTTGAATGGTGGAGTTGCGCACCATACAAGCTTTTGCAGGAAGGAAGCCGCCTCTGGGCCAAAATTACCCGGTTGCAAAACGTCCTTTGTTCCTCTCCTCCCTCTTCTTTCCTCTCCACCCCCTTCCCGGACTTTGGCTGAGGAGTGCATTTCTGTAGGCTTGTGGCAGCTCCTAAGAGGGGTGTGTGTGTGTGTTTGTGTGTACATGTGCACACCAGTGCAGGAGCGGAAGGACTGAACCCTCCCTTCCAAGGACTGGATAACTTGATACTCAGCCGTCCCGGAGTGCCGTTCACCCCAGAGTGTTGCCTCTGGGCGCCTGCAATGCGGAGCGGTCTAGAGAGACCTGTTAAGGCATTGCTGTGTGGTAGTAAACAGCTTGGCTTCTCCTGTCAACCTGGGCTGCTCCAGTTCCTCTCTCTCCCTGCGCTCGCCTGGTGGGCTGGGTGTGTTTGTGCGGGTAGAACAGTCTCATTCTCCTTTCTTTTTGTGTGCCTGGAGGGTTTGGGGTGGGGAAAGGAAGCAATTTATTCTCTCTCTCTCTCTCTCTCTCTCTCTCTCTTTCCCCCCACTGCAAATCCCTCCCCCCAAACCCACATTTTCTATAAATCCTTAACTCCAAAGTTCCTAAACGTTCGTAAGTGCGCGTAACTTGGGAGGACAAGGGTGTTATGGGTCTGTTTTGTTCTTATTTTGTATTTTTATTTTTGTTCTTATTTTGTATTTTTATGCTGCGAACCGCCCTGAGTTCTTTGGATGGAGGACGGCATGCCAATTTAATAAGCAAACAAATAACTGCCCTGAACTGTTGAAACGAAATTTAAAAAAAAGTTCCTTCCAGTAGCACCTTAGAGACCAACTAAGTTTGTTATTGGTGTATATAAGGGTCTGGTGATTTTCAGTGCATTTGAAGAAGTGTGCATGCACATGAAAGCTCATACCAAGAACAAACTTAGTTGGTCTCTAAGGTGCTACTGGAAGGAATTTTATTTAATTTTGTTTCAACTATGGCAGACCAACACGGCTACCTACCTGCCCTGAACTGTATCTTCTCCTGTGTCGAATGGAAGACTTGTAAGTTCCTCGGGGCAGAGACCTGTGTGTGCCTTCCAGAAAGTGGCGTGTAGTTGGATGGTGCCCTATATCAAGATAAATATATATATATATATTCCTTTCAGGTTAAATAAGGGGTGGGCATTAATCCCATGGATACATACCCTCAGCTTCTTAAAGCAAAGTAGATGTGCGTTATAATCCTGGGAGTTATAGTTTTAAGGACGCTGAAAGTTGTTAGGACTACAGTTCTCAGAGTGGCTTAACTGTTCATTCCTCTTCCCAGGGAACTCTGGGAACTGTAGTTCTGGGAGCGGAAGAGGGGTGACCTAAAAACTCTCAGCACCCAGAGCAAGCTACAGCTCCCAGAATTGTTTGGAGCAAACCCTGACTCCTTAAAGTGGTATGCTGCTGCTTTAAATGTTCGTTGGAAATGTGGCCTCGCCTTGGTTCAAATGATTCGCTAGTTTGCAGGTTCGGTCCCCGTACGGGACAGCTGCATATTCCTGTATTGCATGGGGGTTAGACTAGATGACCGTTAGAGTCCCTTCCAACTCTGTAATTCTATGATTATCCCAAAGCTTACTCTTGTGTCTCTCATGAGAGGTTATCTTGGCTTATCAAGATAGTGATTACATTCCTGTGCACACTTACCTGGGAGTAAGCTCCGTTGAACTTGCCACAGGATTGGTCAGCGTGTTCTGAATCATGTTTGGGCATCTCTTTACCGATGAAAACACTTGTTGCGGAGTTGCAAAGCAGTAGAAATCCCCCCCCCCCCGTGTCACAGCAGGTGATCAGGCTTCCAGCTTTCTTGTTGAGCTTTTTTTAGAATTTTACCCCCAGGAAATTAACTGCCACAGGGACCGGATAAAACTGGCCGAGGGGCCGGATATTCTAATTTTTTGAGTTTCACCTGTACAGTATATTCTCAATAATTTCTATGTTTATTTGCTGGTATTGCATGTATTTTAAGACTCTACCTCTGCAATAACAAGTAGATTTGACCACAATAAATAAACTGCCACTGGGGCCGGATAAAGCCCGGCCGAGAGGCTGGATTAGGCCCCCAAAAGGACTTTGGACATGCCCGAACTTGGTGGAACTTGCTCCCGAGTAAACTAAGCTATTCTGAATGTAGGCCACACTCTCACCATGCATTTAAAGCCCTGCGATTATACTTGAAGCAGTCATGGCTTCCCCCTGCAAAGAATTCTGGGAAGTGTAGTTTGTTATTCCTCTCCCAGATATACAATTCTCAGAGTGGTTTAGCAGTCAATCCCTCTTCCCTACAAACTCTGGGAAATGTAGCTTTGGGAGAGGAATAAGAGTGTCCTAACAACTCACAGCACCCTGAACAAACTACAGTTCCCAGAATTCTTTTGGGAAATCCATGTTTACATGCATGGTGTCGATGCATCCTTAGTTATTTTCCATCTCTGGATTCTTTCATACTGTTCCTAAGCCCAGCTAACCCTTTCTTTCTTTTTCCTTTTTCATCGAAACGTTCATCATTCCTGTTTTCCCTACTGGCAAGAACGAAGATATACTTATTATTGTTTCAGTAAGACTACGGCTGCAACTCTTTCCACACCTGCCTGGAGATAAGCCTCACAGAGCCCAGAAAGTCTAACTTTCTTCCATCTGGAGTTTATGTATGCTACTCAAGTGTATTGCAAGAGTGTCCTAACAACTCACAGCACCCTGAACAAACTACAGTTCCCAGAATTCTTTTGGGAAATCCATGTTTATATGCATGGTGTCAATGCATCCATCTCTCCGGGCCGGACTTTGGAAATGCCTGCCATAGAGGCATGTGGCTGGCCACTGTGAGAACAGGATGCTGGACCAGATGGGCCATTGGCCTCATCCAGCAGAGCTGCGTAGAATCACAGAACTATAGAGTCCACCCCCCCCCTTGCAATGCAGGAATATGCAGCTGTCCCGTGCGGGGACAAATCCTGTGATCTTGGCCTCACCTAACCAGCTGGGGTCTTCCAGTGTGCTTGGATAGCAGGGCCATAACTATTCCGCAGCCGCCAGTCCTAAATATGGTCTTAAGAGCCGAAGCAGGCGTGGCAGATGTTGCAGGACCCAAAACGAACTCTTGCATGTGGGGGCCTCTTATTTCAAGTGAAAAGCCTGCATGGTTGATTGCTAAAGGGCTGGTAACGGGAAGTTCCATCTCTGGTCTTTGCTTTCTCCAGCTTGGATGTTTGGCAGCCGCTTCCTTCCCAGAGCTTGGAGGGAAGAGAGAAATGCATTATTTGTTTGTCCATTCTGGGATCATGAGCTGCTGCTACAGGAAGTCATGTGGGAGAGTTGAGAGCAGAGGTTCTCCATCCCCGGGATGGAGGGGAGCCCAGATTTTTGCACTAGGCTGTCAAATCGCTCAGGCGTTCCCATTGGCTCATGGGGCTCAGCAGGAAGGAGGCGATAGGCTGTGAGTTGGGGAGGGAGGAGCCTCCATGCCATTATTTACACTTGTGCACTGTGTGTGTGTGTGTGTGTGTGTGTTTAGAGCCGCAGCTTGCTTTTCTGCCCTGGGAGTCCTTTGACCCCTTACTTGAGCAAAACTTCCTTGAACGGGCCTTTCCGCAAGCCCAAGATAGCTTTTTTTTTAAAAAAAAACATTAAAAATTTATAGGGTTTTTACAATTTAAAACACAAAACATTGACACGGTTAAAAAAATTTCCTACTCCCCCTTCTCCCACCAAGGGGAGCAAATAACTAAGCCTCCCTCTCACTGGAGCATTTACACAATCTTTTCAAATTTAACCAAATAACTTGTGTAAATCATTGCTTAAACCTGGCCCTTTGTCTGGGCCAGAAATTCTTACTTTCCTTAATTTCATCCTCAATTGACTTCCTCAGATCCCCCCCCGTCGAATTCCAAATCAAAACCTATTTCCCAGTTTTCCAATTCATCATCTATTCTACTTTGCACACTATGACCTTCCTCCTTATCACTTTTAAAAATATTTATTCATCCGACTTAATTGCTTATAATTTTAACTCGGCCTCGGCCTCTTAGTACTTCTGAACTCTTCTAAAGCCATAATTAAATTTTCAATAGTCAAATGAGTTTTGTTTAACTAAATTTTCCTTTCCCACCCCCCACCCCTTTCCCTCCCTCCGGTCTCAAAAATTTTGGCTAATAATTATTAACATTTTCCATTACCACAATATCCATATCCATCTGTCGAAACCATGAAAAGAGAAAAATATCCATAAACATGTCCAATTTTTTTTTAACCCTCTCAAAACCCTGAACCCAAAAGTCAAAGCAAACTGGCTTCTGTTTCTGTCTTGTCTCTTGTAACATTGTAGCATTGTCATGACAATGTACATCCCTCAGTGATTGCACCTTTCTTCTTCCGTAGAATTTTCCCATTGTCCATTCCATTTTGCAAGCCCAAGATGGCTTTGACAGCCTCTGCAGCGTGGAATGTGTGAGCACGATGTTGCCTGCTTCTTTTTTAAAAAAATAAAAAAATAAAAAATAAAATTTGCACCCAGGCAATCCAGATTTTGTGCTGAGCACAGCCAAATTCTGCAAGTAGCAGAAATTAGTTTTGCATAGATTCTTCCATAATAAATTGCGGCTTCTAGATTCTCTCTCTCTCTCTCCAGAGCAAGTGTGCTGGGGAGTGTGGCAATGGACTAGCCTTCCTAAACCACCCCTCCCCACCCCCACCCCTCCACATTTCCTCCTAGCTTTGTGGTTTAGTGGAAGGACTGGCTCTGTTGTTGCAGAAGCACCTGGAGTGACTTGGCTGCTCTGCAGCCAGACAAACAAGTTCTCTCCACACTGATTTTTTGCAAGCAACAGATGCAAGGTATCTTCCTCGGTTATTCAGCAGCCAAACCAGCTAGAAGCCTAGCAGCCACAATTTTTTCCTTGTCTGCCAAAGCCCAGCCCCAAAGTGTGGCCTTCCAGGTGTTTTAATATTTTTGCATAATTCTAACTCGGTTTTTCTAGGCACGGGTAAATACCACTATAGACCTTCTGACAGCTATGTGAAATCGTACTCCTTTCTGGCTTCTGAGATGGCCTGTGCACGTGGCAGTCATGAGGACTAGCATCCCAGCGTTGTTTTGAAAAGAAAGCTAGAGCAGCTACTACCCTGTGAAGGATGGGTTCCTTCTACCACTTGAGGAGGGTTTTTAGTTCAGGGGAAAAAATGGCAAGCGGCAAAGTATAAGATTATGCAGAACGTGGAAAAAGTAGATGGAGGGTTTTGCCCCTCTCATAATGAGAGAATCCGATGAAGTTGGAACGCTGGAAGATTCAGGACAGGCAAAAAGAACATACTATAGTTGAACTATAGAATTTGCAGCTACAAGATGGTCATCAATTTGTCTGGCATCAAAGGATAGGGCAAATTCATGGACCAAAAGGCTATCAATGGATACCTGCGTTCTCTCTGGGCTGTCGGAGGCAGTATGCCTCTGGATACCAGTTGCTGGGAACAGCAGATGGGGAGAGCCCTGCTGCACTGCCTGCAGGATTCCCATAGGTGCCTGGTTGGCTACGATGAGAACAGGATGCTGCCCCTCCTTTGGCCCAATCTAGCTGCAGGGCTCTCCCAGGGTTCGAAATTCGCCAGGTGCCTTTAGCACCTGGCTATCAGCCACTTGCGACCAAGTGAAGATGGCTGGGTGCCAGGATGGAACCTAACGTCTCCACCATTTGGAGGTGCGTGCCTGGGGATCCTAGGATTTTGCCTGTGTCCACACACTAGCAACACATCCTGCAGAATTCTACCCATTCTATTTTATCGGCACAATCAGAAGGAATTTCAGGAGTCCAAAAGTTGTGTCGAAAAATAATGACTTCCAAGCCGCCTGGCCTCAAAATGGCAAGTAGGAATTCCGTTTTGGTGACTGTAACCCTAGTTTTGCGGGTGGTGCTGTGGGTTAAGCCACTGTGCTGCTTGGGCTTGCCGATCGAAAGGTCGGCGGTTCGAATCCCCGCGACGGGGTGAGCTCCTGTTGCTCTGTCCCTGCTCCTGCCAACCTAGCTCTGTCCCTGCTCCTGCCAACCTAGCAGTTCGAAAGCACGTCAAAGTGCAAGTAGATAAATAGGTACCACTCTGGCGGGAAGGTAAACAGCATTTCCGTGCGCTGCTCTGGTTTGCCAGAAGCGGCTTAGTCATGCTGGCCACATGACCCGGGAAAACTGTCTGCGGACAAATGCCGGCGCCCTCGGCCAGTAAAGCAAGATGAGCGCTGCAACCCCAGAGTCGTTCGCGACTCGCGACTGGACTTAACTGTCAGGGGTCCCTTTACCTTTACCCTTTATGCCCTCTGTTACATTCTGAAGGGTTCCCCCCTCTGCTTCTCCATGGAACAGTGAGTGACACACTCCTTGTGCGGCTCGACTTCTCTTTTCCCTTACCAAAGTCCCAATGAAATGGGGTCCGCGTGTGCGTCACGGAAGTCTGAACTCAGCCAACCCCTTTTCGAACCTGCGCGTGGGTCGTTGCGCTACAAGGTAAGCTGTTTGCCAAATGGCACGGCCGGCTCTCGAGCGTGTGTCCCTGCTGTGGCGAGAAAGTGCAGCGACAGATGCTGAAGTCTCAAAGCCGGTTGCGGCGTTTCCTGTCTTGTGACATTTGCCGGAGAAACAGAAGCTTTTCTGTCTCTCTTGCCGGTTTGACTTTACGGCTGGTTTGGCAGGTCATACATGCAGCAAAACTGAATTACCGGAGCTCCTTTTGCTTTTACCCCCTCTCTCTACCTCCCACCAGCTTAGAATGCGCACCTCACATTATACGGTCCTATATACCTGAAGGAGCGTCTCCACCCCCATCGTTCAGCCCGGACACTGAGATCCAGCGCCGAGGGCCTTCTGTCGGTTCCCTCACTGCGAGAAGCAAAACTACAGGGAACCAGGCAGAGGGCCTTCTCGGTAGTGGCGCCCGCCCTGTGGAACGCCCTCCCATCAGAGGTCAAGGGAATAAACAACTACCTGACATTCAGAAAATACCTGAAGGCAGCCCTGTTTAGGGAAGTTTTTAAACTGTGATATTTTAAATGTATTTTAATATTTGATGGAAGCCGCCCAGAGTGGCTGGGGAGACCCAGCCAGATGGGCGGGGTACAAATAATAAATTATTATTATTATTATTATTATTATTATTATTATTATTACGGAGTGTTTTTATGCTTGAATGTTGGAAAGGGGCAGGAATCACATCCTGGCCTACTCAGTGGTAATGTTAGGGCAGGGCTGGGAAGGCGGGTGAACAATGGTGTGCCTCGAAGCAAAATGCAGCTCATCCCTTTATACCAGTAGTTCTTCTCTGGGCCAACTCTGAGAATAAAAATGGACTCAGGCCACACCGAATTTTTTTTAACGATAAGAAATAGTTCTTCTCTGAAAACAAAAAGAACTGACTGTCTAGTAGTGTAAATAAAAATGAAGACTCAGGCCACACCGAATTTTTTTTAACGATAAGAAATACATTGGAAAACAAAAAGAAATGACTTCTAGTAGTGTATTTATAACATAGAAGACAAAAGACCAAAATTTTAATAAGGATTGGGGAGATTTATAAATTATCTTAAAAACCATTGTAAACAGTTAAAACTGTTAGCAGGACTGGAATAACACTTGGTAGTTTAATGGTGAATTTTGGACATAACGGAGATGTAAAAGGTTAGGATTGTCATAAAAGATGCAGGAGGAAATGATTAACAATGGGACCCACAAAGGGAAGGAGGGAAGTCCCAAGAAATTCTTTGGAATCTTGTTTTTATGTTGCGAAGGACTCTGGGGTTGCAGCGCTCATCTCGCGCTTTACTGGCCGAGGGAGCCGGCGTTAGTCCGCAGTTTTTTCGGGTCATGTGGCAAGCATGACTAAGCCACTTCTGGCGAAATAAGAGCAGCGCATGGAAACGCCGTTTCCCTTCCCGCCGGAGCGGTACCTATTTATCTACTTTGACATGCTTTGCTTTCGGAAGAACTGCTAGGTCAAGCACTGGAATTAGCTGGGACCGAGCAAGCGGGGCCGGAGCTCAGATGGAAAGCCTAGGTGTCTTGGTCTCCTTCTGGATTCGGAACCGGTGATTTACTCAGCCGACCTTCTGAGGGCTCAGCAAGTCACACCCTAGGATTCTAACTGCTCTGTGTTTAACCCACAGCGCCACCCGTGCACCCTATATATATATATATATATATATATATATATATATATCACAGAGAACACAAACTACCTTATAACATGGTCATGGTACATCCATAAAGTATAAAAATGCAGCTCTATAAGAACATAAATCATTCCCAAAATATAATATTGATGGACCTTGAATCTACTTGCCGCACATCTGTCTTCTGGGGTCTGAGGTTCTCTCTTCCTGATGTGGATCAAGCCCTCCCCTGTTCAGCAAAGGAGATCCAGCGTCTGAATGTGACAGATCCATACAATTGTAGAGTTGGAAGGGACCTCCAAGGGTCATCTAGTCCAGCCCCCTGCCATGCAGGAATCTTTTGCCCAACGTGAGGCTCGAACCCACAACCCTGAGATTAAGAGTCTCATGCTCTACTGGCTGAGCTATTAGCCAGCTTTGTGCAGCCCTCATCACCTGGTGTGGTGACCTGCGGGGAGAGTCTGTGAGCGCCATGCCTTCAAGGAGAAGTCCATGTGGGTGGGTGGGCAGACAGGGTCAGAGCAGGAGAATTCAGGCATTGCCTGAATTCTGTTTGTCGTTGTACCACTTGGGCGGCCTAAACTCCCCACCACCGCACACACACACATCTCCTCCCAGGGTCTCAGGGCCAGGGCTTATTCCCGAAGCCAGGGTAGTCGTTGCTGTCGCTCGGGGAGGTGAAAAGAGAAGAGAAGCCAAACTTAGGACTCTAGTACTGACCAACGAAATGCCCATGTGCTCATTGCTTTCTGCACTTGTTTGTCTTGGAGGAGGTACTGGCGGCAGCGGTAGAAATCTATCGGCCGCTTCCAACCAAGTGAAGATGCCCGGGCGCCAGGGTGGCATTTGACACCTCCACCCTCTGGGGATCCCTGGAACTTGCCTCCCCCCCCCCTGCACACACCCTGTTGAATTCTACCTGCGATACAAGTTTCTTGCCGCTTGGCCCCCAAATGTCAACTAGAACTGGGGTCAGAAAACTTTTTCAGCAGGGGGCCGGTCCATGTCCCTCAGACCATGTGGTGGGCAAGACTATATATTTTTTTGGGGGGGGGATGAAATGAATGAATATGCTATGCCCCACAAATAACCCAGAGATGCATTTTAAATAAAAGCACACATTCTACTCATGTAAAAACACCAGGCAGGCCCCACAAATAACCCAGAGATGCATTTTAAATAAAAGGACACATTCTACTCATGTAAAAACACCAGGCAGGCCCCACAAATAACCCAGAGATGCATTTTAAATAAAAGGACACATTCTACTCATGTAAAAACACCAGGCAGGCCCCACAAATAACCCAGAGATGCATTTTAAATAAAAGGACACATTCTACTCATGTAAAAACACACTGATTCCACCGTCCGCGGGCCGGATTGAGAAGGCGATTGGGCCGCATCCGGCCCACGGGCCTTAGGTTGGCTACGCCTGAACTAGAACATTCCGTTTTAGCGGCTGTAAGCCTGGTTTCAGGAGCCATTTAGTGCCTAGCATAAATCTTGAGTTTCCAACACTGAATTGGCGGCGGTTGTATTTTTGATGTGAGCTTTCTTCGTCGCGAAATGTGTTACAGGAACGAACTTAACAAGCAGGTCAGCCCTGTGCACGGGTACACCTTCTCACCCGACTAGTGATGGGTTCAGCTTCATTTTTTTTTAAAAAAAAATATTTATTGCAAACACATAGATACATCCATTATACATAAATAAAATGGAAAAGGAAAAGAGGAAGGAAAAGGGAAAAAAACATAAAAAGAATAAAAACAAAAAAATAGAGCTAACTTCAAAAAACAAAATCTGAAGAAGTGTGCATGCACGCGAAAGCTCATACCAAGAACAAACTCAGTTGGTCTCTAAGGTGCTACTGGAAAGAATTTTTGATTTTGTTTTGACTATGGCAGACCAACACGGCTACCCACCTGTAACTTCAAAAAACAAATACCGGTACTTTCAAATTAACTTCTACGTAGGTTGTACAAGCCTTCTTTACACAGCTTTGGCTTCACTCCTTAATTCAAATTGTGACTTCCCGCTATCCACAAACATACTTAGTAAATCAATCCCCCCAAGATAACTGGTGTCTTGGAGAAACAGTCTGATTCCCAGTGGGATTTAGTCTACGTTAAGCCAAGCGGTGCTCTGGAAGCCTTCTAAGTTCCCAATGTACGGTGCTCTGGAAGCCTTCTTTTCCCATGTAATTTATATAAAGACACCCCGGGTTCAGCTTCACTTTGTTCTTCAGCTGGGGCTTGTGCAGAACCTGTCCCGACCCCCTAAAAAAACAAACCCCTCCTGCTGCACGAGGCATGCTGGCCTTCCGCTTCTCCTCCTCCTGTGTTTCTGCTGTTTCTCGCCTGCCGATTCCTCCCGGTCTCTGCAAAAAGTTATTTTAGCGTCGCTTTAGGAAGAGCTCCCTGGCGCTGTTGCTGTTTTTGTGGTCACGCTTGGCTGGGTGGGCGCCTCGCCAGCCAATTGGCGTGACCTTCGGTTAAGCGAGAACGCCGGAGGGTGGAAGGGGTGGGCAGATTTGGCCGCGGCGCCTGTTTACGTTATGTTCGGAGCTCCCTGTACTGTTGGCGGAGGAAGCCCAGCTTCTCCAAGGGGACACACATGCCCTGCTCTCTCGGCAACTCGGTGACATCACCGCAGGGGCGGGCGCATAATGCACAAATGTGGGTGTTCCATTTTCAGCCTCATGTGCTCCTCTCCGTCTCTGGAGGCGGTGGTTGTATCTAAAGGCAAATGTGGAAACAGACTGTTTGGGTTGGGTGTTGTGGGAGAGTCCTGTTCAGAGGAGGCAAGTCGAAGCTGGAAGGTCAAGGTGGTGGGCGGGACGGGACATAAAAAACAAAGGGATTTTTTATTTTTAGGAGGGGGGATCTGCAGAGTGCAAAATCTCCTGAGAACTTAATCCATGGGTAGGCAAACTAAGGCCCGAGGGCCGGATCCGGCCCAATCGCCTTCTCAATCCGGCCCACGGACAGTCTGGGAATCAGCGTGTTTTTGCATGAGTAGAATGTGTCCTTTTATTTAAAATGCATCTCTGGGTTATTTGTGGGGCGTAGGGATTCGTTCATTCCCCCCCCCATCCCAATATAGTCTGGCCCCCCACAAGGTCTGAGGCACAGTGGACCGGCCCCCCTGCTGAAAAAGTTTTCTGACCCCCGCGGGCCTCAATCCCTTTGCCCGTGCTGTTCGCACATGTCAACATATCAATGTTTTGTTTTTTGTTTTTTTTATTAAAGATTTTCTTGGTTTACAAAAGTGTGTATATCAGTGTTTTGTTGAATTTCTGTTTTTAAGCGATTGGTCTCTAAGCTGAAACGGGGGGGACCGGTTGGTTGATAAACCGGAGGATAAATATGTGTTGTGTATAAACGTTGTTTTGTGACCTTTTTTATATTTTAAAATAAATAAATAAATAAATAAATAAATAAATAAAACCCCATAATATAGAAAGCGTAATCCTTGAGTGCGAGAAAAGACTTAATTCCAGGAACAGCAGTTTTTCACTTGCATGAAGGCCACTCCTAGTGAGCAGCTGTGGCAGGTTCTGTGCAGGGATTTATGCTGGAATTGCTCTTCTTGACAATGTGTTGTTGTGTTGTGTTTCCTCCCCTCTGAACTGCAGAAAGTTGTCTGAGAAGGCGGGGATTGACGAGGTCATAGCGGCTGCGGTCCTCACGAGCCTGTCCACCAGCCCGGTTGTGCTGAACAACCCACCCAACGGTTTCAGCGCAGGTACTGCAAAGACGGGGAGGAGCGGGGTGGGGGTGGGGGTTGGTCTTTGAGATGAGCAATGCCTGCTTCCTAATATTGTCCCAGGTTAATTTGACAAGGTGTCTCTACCCCGTTTGGGTTTCTGCAGCATGTCGCGTTTTACGGTTCGCGGCACATGTGTGGGCCGACTTTTGATCCGCTGTGCCGTGTCTGCCAAATGATTTATATTTCAAATACTACAGATACAGATATATACACTGCTTGATTGTAAAATAAAAATAAAAAAATCCTCAAATCAGTTTGCGAAAAAGATAAAACAATAAAATGATAACTAAGAAGAAGTGACAACAGAAGAAAGCTTAAATAGAATAAAAACAGATTATTATTTTTTAAATATATTTATTAATTTTTTTCAAAACATCAACAAAACACATAAAATCAACTAATACAACAACTACCAACACCACAATTACAAAAACAAAAACTTACACATACTACAAAACTACAAAAATGAAAAACAAAAAAATATTTCTTAAAAACCCGTTCACCAGGCTCTTGTTCACCAGGATCTCCGCTTGCATCATCATCATCATCATCATCATCATCATCATCATCATCATCATCATATTTATACCCCACCCATCTGGCTGGGTTTCCCCAGCCACTCCAGGCAGCTCCCAACAGAATACAGTGGTGCCCCGCTAGACGAATGCCTCGCTAGACGAAAAACTCGCTAGACGAACGGCATTCGTCTAGCGGAAGCTGCCCCGCAAGACGAAAAAGTCTATGGGGCTGCTTCGCAAGACGAAAAATTTTCGTCTTTTTTTTTTCGTTTAGCGGAGCGCGGCTGTCATTGCCGCTTCGCTAGACGAAAAACCCGCTAGACGAAAATTTTCGCAGGACGAATTATTTTCGTCTAGCGGGGCACCACTGCATTAAAAACACGATGAAACATCAAACATTAAAAACTTCCTGAAACATGGCTGCCTTCAGATGTCTTCTAAAAGCCAAATAGTTGTTTATTTCCTGGACATCTGATGGTAGGGCGTTCCACAGGGCGGGTGCCACCACCGAGAAGGCCCTCTGCCTGGTTCCCTGTAACCTCACTTCTTGCAGAGAGGGAACCAGCAAAGACCCTTGGAGGAGACGCTCCTTCAGGTATACTGGGCTGAGGCTGTTCAGGGCTTTAAAGGTCAGCACCAACACTTTGAATTGTGTTTGGAAATGTACTGGGATGGAGCATGGATATAGGTGTGCATAGCTCTGACTTTTGCATGGTTGGAACGAAGCCTGCTTCACCAGGCGCCCTGCTGGCTCTTCACTCTGGCCCTGCTGGCATCCGGCCCTCGGAAGGTTCTGCACAAAGGGATGTGGCCCTCAGAATGAAGATGGTTCTGGCACCTGGTTGTTTTTTGTGCTTTAGTTATGCTTGGGGTGACCAGCGAGCGAGGAGCAGTTCTGACGTCTTTTTTTCTACCCCGCGGCAGAAACCAACGGTGATGTTTGGAAGGAAGTTCCGGCCATGTCCTCCAGCTGCAGCAGCAGCAGTAACAACAGCGGCGACTGGAGCTGGGACCCTCCCAGTGACCTCTCCACCCCTTCGACGCCGTCTCCACCGCTGTCCACGGATGCTCCCGCCAGCTTCCTTCCCTCGCTGCAGTCGGAGCTGGAGGAGACCGAGGCGACTCACTTCCTGTTTGGTGACCCCATCCCCAGGAAGAGGAAGGTGAGAGAGTGGGGGCTAGGGTGGCATCTTGGGAAAGAACCGTAGAGTTGGAAGGGACCCCAAGGGTCATCCAATCCAGCCCCTTGCAATGCAGGAATCTCAGCTAAAGAATTACTGACAGGTGGTCACCCAACCGCCGCTGAAATACCTGCAAGGAAGGAGAATCCACAACCTCCCGAGGGTGACCGTTCTACTGCTGAACATCTCTTACTTTTGGTCTTGTTGAGCTCAATCCCCAATGGAAAATAATAAGCCTTTAATCTGTGATCCTACAAGTCTCTGATTGCTGCTGCTTGGTAGCCTTTTAGCCCCAATCTTCCAGGGCTGAACAGGTTTCTAGTCCCCAGGATAGGCATTGAGACTCCGAGGTGGCCCTGAAAGTGGTCCTTTCTCCCGTTTCTTACAGAACTCCACCAAGGTGATGTTCAAGTGTTTGTGGAAGAACTGCGGGAAGGTGTTGAGCAGTTCCTCTGGGATGCAGAAGCACATCAGGACCATCCATCTGGGGTAGGTTTGGGCACCCCTGGTCGTGCCTTGTGGGCCCGTTCAGTTGCTGGCACCATGGGCAGGTTGGGTTTGGAGTGGGGAGAAATGTTGACATGTTTGCACGCTTAAACCCATTTTTGGAAGTGGGAAGATGAAGAGGGAAAAGAGTTATGTGTGTAGGACTTGCGTATTTGCAACCAGTAACGCATAATCTGTAGAAGCAACTAGAGAAGTAAGTGCAGAGGCACTGATGGCAGGAGGGAGCTAAGTATTGGAGGGCATCAGGAACATGGAAGAGCCAAACCTTCATGGCAGGACACATAGGAAGAGTTTTGGATTGGATTTGATATCCCGTTTTATCCCTACCCAAAGGAGTCTCAAAGCGGCTCACATTCTCCTTTCCCTTCCTCCCCCCCACAACAAACACTGTGAGGTGAGTGGGGCTGAGAGACTTCAAAGAAGTGTGACTAGCCCAAGGTCACCCAGCAGCTGCATGTGGAGGAGAGGAGACGCGAACCCAGTTCACCAGATTACGAGTCTACTCCCCTGCCTCAACCGCTGCTACATAGATTTCAAGCCCCCATGTTCTTGTGGAATCCACTAGGCTAGATTACTGCAATGTGCTATACTTTGGGGCTGCCCTTGAAGACTGTTGGGAAACTGCAGTTAGTACAGTGTGGCTCCTAGATTATCAACTGTGTTATGCCAGCTGTGCTGGCTCTTCAAGTCCATTTTTGGGCCCAATTCAGAGCTCTGGCTTTGACCTATAAAGTCTTTTGTGGTTTGGGGACCAGGATGTTTCATGGCTTAGAACAGTGGTTCTCAAAGGGCAATGAAATAAGTAATTACTGTACACATTTCAGTGTCTTATATAGTATAGTATCAAAAAAAGTTATTTATTTATTTTTTGCTAAATATATATGAATATATTTCCAAAATGAGAGCGAGATTATCGAATGATACCGAGGACAATCCTAGTTGCGTTTTCCAATGTATGTATCAATAAAAAAATCAATCAAGCAATAAAAACAGTGTGGTGCGAGCAAATTTTTATTCTGAAAGTGTCGCCCAGAGGGGGAAAAAGTTTGAGAACTACTGGCTTAGCTTGGTTGGGCTTTGCAGTCTCAGTTAAAGGTAACAAGAGACCTGAGCTGGCCATTAGGACATGTCATTTTTGGGGGGAGGGGGAGTTTTGAAAATTTCTTCAGTGAGAGATTCTTTAAAAATACATTTTTTGGGTGTGAGGAACTCAAATCTATTTTTGTGATTGGACAACATTTAGCTGGTTAAGTCTACGTTTGATGAAGGAGCACAGGAACTGTTTTCGGAAAGTATTTTAATTTCACCCTCTGAAAACGTTAGGTCATGATAAACAAAGTACTTGGCAATCATTTTGAATGATTTCTATGCAGTTTTACTCTCCAAGCAGAAAACTAAATTGTATTAATTGAACCAAAATACCTTTCGAATTCCCCAGTCACATTACAACTTCTTAGCACCCCTCATCTTTGGAATTTGAAAAAAAAAAGCTGAAAAATTCAACGTGTGCTGTCGGATGTGTATCAGGAACCTTCAGGTAGTGATGATCTGAGAGCCTTCGGCAACCTGACGCCCTCCAAATTTTTTGGACCATAAGTCCCACCAGCCTGTGCTGATTGGGGCTGATGGGTGCCAGACATTTGGAGGTCACCGGGTTGCCGAAGGCTGTGATCTCAGAAGAGAGACGCCATCAGCATCCACCAGTAGAATTATCCATCTGAGCTCATTTTTTAAAATACTGGCCCCGCTTCATGTGCGATCTTTCTTCACCCCTAATTCCAGTGGCTGCTGATGGCCCCCCTCCATTATTATTTTTTACTTCCGCCAGAAGGAAAGCTGACCTGGATCAGAGCGACGGGGAAGAAGACTTCTACTACACGGAGCTGGACGTCAACGTGGACTCCTTGACGGACGGCCTGTCCAGCCTGACCCCCGTCTCCCCCACCTCCTCTGTGCCCCCGGCCTTTCCCGCCCTGGAGGAGGTGCAGCCAGAGCCGGGGGCTCCTTCATTCAGTCCGGACATTTCCACGGCGCCTCACCCGAGCCAGTTGGCGCACATGGCCATCCTCAGCCAGTCGGCGCCCACGAGCGTCTGCCACATTCAAGCCGACCATGCGTACCAGGTGGGCTCTCCGGAATGGAGCGCTGGCTGGAGCTTGGGGCAGGGGCAAGGAACCTTTTTCAGGGGGCCGTATCACCTCATGCGCAACCTTCCGGGGGCCGCTTACCCAGAGAGGCAAAACGGGACAGAGCAATGAATAGGACTCTTACTGTTCCGCCATAGATCATTATGTTGTAGCTATGCAAAAGTCAGAGGCTTCTACGCGTAACACACCTCTCTGTCTTGCTTCCAGACAAGCGTTATTATTTTATTGCATTCGTATCCTGCGCATTCTTCCCGCGTTTTATCCTCAGAACAACAACCCTGCGAGGTAGGCTAGGCTGGGAGTGAGCGAATGGCCCAAGGCCAGCCAGCGAGCTTCATGGCTGAGCGGGGATTCATACCCCGGCCTCCCAGGGTCCTAGCCCAGCACTCTAACCACTACGCTGCCACCACTGGCTGCCAAGGATGCATTTCAACCGTGCAAAAGCACTCGAACAGGGTGTGGCCCCTGGGGAGGGGAAAGGGCTGCAGAGAGAAACTGGGGTGGGGGGTGGGGGACAGCATTTGGCCCGCCCAGGCCGGACGCCCCCCACCCCTGGTTTAGTGGGGGTTGGATATGAATAACTGGGGGAAATACTCACCGCATAAGAATGACTCAGGAGCCCCGATATGGGGCAGAGCCAGGTTTTCCTGTGTCCCCCCAACCCTCCAAATTTGGTGACCTGCTGGTTTCTAAAAACAAAACAAGAAATGCCCCTTTGCTTTGATTTCCAGGCAACGGGTCCTGCTGGCGTGCTGGCCGATCTGAAAGCACCACCCACTGGAATGGAAATCAGCATATCATGGCAACAGCCAACATTTTTCCCACCTCTGCCCCCTGTCCTTTTTAAAAGCCCCCCGGTAAGTAACCCAGAGGGCCACACTCGTCTCCTCCCCTCCCCTCTGCCAGTGTGGTGCAGCGGTTAGAGCAGGGGTCCCCAAACTAAGGCCCGGGGGCTGGATGCGGCCCAATCGCCTTCTAAATCCGGCCCGCGGACGGTCCGGGAATCAGCGTGTTTTTACATGAGTAGAATGTGTGCTTTTATTTAAAATGCATCTCTGGGTTATTTGTGGGGCATAGGAATTCATTCATTATTTTTTTTCAAAATATAGTCCGGCCCCCCACAAGGTCTGAGGGACAGTGGACCGGCCCCCTGCTGAAAAAGTTTGCTGACCCCTGGGTTAGAGTGTTGTACTATGGGCTGGGAGATCAGGGTTCGAATCCCCTGCTCAGCCATGAAGCTCTCGCTGGCCGTTGTTACCTTGGGCCAGCCACCGTCTCTCAGCCTAACCTACCTCTTAGGGTCGTCGTTGCGATGGGCGGGGTGGGAGTGGGGGAACCGTGTACACCGCTTTGAACTCCTTAGAAGAACAGATGGTATATGAATGTAATAAAATATAAATGGACGGCTATCTGTCCTGGATGCTTTAGCTGAGATTCCTGCACTGCAGGGGGTTGGACTAGATAACCCTCAGGTGCCCTTCCAACCCTACAGTTATTTGAAATAAATAAATGAGGCTGCTGGCTACAGAGATCCATTGGTGTAGTCACCGCCCATCATTGCCTCTAATTAAGATGCCCCTCGTTGCGTTGGTGGGTGGGTACGTCTTTGGCTGCAGAAGATGCAGCTGTTGGTCTCTGAACATAAGACGAGCGCTGCAGGATGAGGCCAGTGGCCCATCTAATCCAGCATCCTCTTCTCACAGTGGCCGACCACAGGCCTGTGGGAAAGCTGCAAGCAGGATTCAAATTCGGAAGCATTGCTGTTTGTGACTGGAGGCAGAGCATAGCTGTCATGAGTTAGCAGCCTTCGATAGCTGTCTCCTCCTCTGCTGCTGCCCCCCCCCCGGCCCCAGAGTTGTATCGCTGCTGCTCCGGTTGCTGCACAGTTAGGGCACGATGCACAAAAATAATATTTTTTTCTCCTTCCCTTCCCCCCCCCCAGGGCTGCCTAACCCCTATCCGGCCTGCTGACATAGGAGAAAAGCGCCCACAGGTCCCTCCTGTGCCCGCTGCCAAGGGGCACCCACCAGTGCCCTCTTCCATGCCAAAGCCTGCCACGGGGACAAGGTGAGTTGGCCAGCTGGTGCTCTTGCTTACTCCCCCCCCCATCCACGTTTTGGTGTCTGTGTTTTGAAAATAGAACGGAAATTTGCATCTCTCCCCCTTGGCCTCTTAAAAGGTTTTGGTTTTCACACTAGTAGTAGTAGTAGTAGTAGTAATAATAATAATAATAATTATTATTTATTCCCCAGCCACTCTGGGCGGCTTCCAACAAAATATTAAAATACAATAATCCATCAAACATTAAAAGCTTCCCTAAACAGGGCTGCCTTCAGATGTCTTCTAAAAGTCTGGTAGTTGTTCTCTTTGACATCTGGTGGGAGGGCATTCCACAGGGTGGGTGCCACTACCGAGAAGGCCCTCTGCCTGGTTCCCTGTAACTTGGCTTCTCGCAGGCTCTGCCTGTGCTTCAAGAAACACGTTTTTAAATCTAGGGTGAGGGTGCATTTAAGGGGAAAGGAGTTGTTTCTGGCATACTGAACATAGAAACTTGCATGTGTGCCTCCGGAGTAGAATGAGAACCATTTGACACTTGAGGTGCTTCCGGAGAGAGAAAGTTGAGCAATACCCAATTGAGATCTGTTCTGCTTTAAGCTGCCCGTGAAATAGCAACTCTCCTTCCAGACTTGGAGGACCCACATAAGCACCTGTAGGTAGTCCACCTTTTCCCATCCCCAAATGTGTTGGTGATGGTGGGGTTTTCATTGGGGCTGAGGTGGGAGGAAAGGGTTAAATACTTCTGGACACCCACCCACCCCAACCTCTCTCACTGCATCCTGCGCTTGTCACCATGCACCCTGTGGTGAAGTTTGGGTGTGTGTGAAAAGAAACTTGCAATAAAAGCTGCGCTGTTTGGAAAGTGAAGGGTTAAAGTGATGGAGTCGATTCCTAGAGAGAGGAAACAGGCCACTTGCCATCTTCAGCTGGCAAAAGTGCTCAGCTGTTCCATTTATGTTTTTTTTTTTTAATAAAAAAAAACTAGAAAAAGTCGAGGGTGGGGGAAAGGTCTGATTTTCTGCATTCTGGAGAAAACCAGAAGGCAAAACAGGAGAGGAGCATGCTTTGCCTGCAAGGTCATGCAGATGTCCTGTAAAATAAAATTTAGAAAGTGAACAAAGCCAGTCTATTCCACTGTAGATGTCCCTTGTAGAAGCAGCCTTGAATGCTTTTCGGTTTTGCTTTCTGGATAGATGGACCTATAAGGGTTACATTTCACCTTGGCCAAACCCTGGGATCTTCTGCCTTAGAGAAGTGGGCGTTTTGCCACCGAGACTCAACCTCTCCTGCTTCTTGTGCTCTGACCCCTCGTGGAAGCACCGGCCGGCCGTTCGACCTCTCCGCACAGGCAGCTCCTCCTCTCGCCCTCTCCCTCAACGGCCTTTTCTGCTCTGCCCCTTTGCAGGAAGCCTCGCGGCGAGGCCAAGAAGTGCCGCAAAGTGTACGGGATGGAGAACCGCAACATGTGGTGCACGGCCTGTCGCTGGAAGAAGGCCTGCCAGCGGTTTGTCGACTGAGACGAGTCTCCCTGCGGGCCCAGCTCCGGGAAGGACGCCCGCCTGGGCTCTCCCCCTCCTCGTCGCGCAATTTGCACTTCTGTGCCTTCCAGCCTGACCTCCCTGGCTGTCTGCCCCCTTCCTGGCAGCACCGCCCTCTTCCCCCACCCTGCCCCCACCCAAGGTGGGGACTCCCATCTGTGCCTTGGCTCAGGAAGAAGGAGAGTCTGCTGCGGACGGTGGCAGTGTAGCTTTGCAAGGAGGAAGGAAGGGACCCCTGCCCTTCCCAAGCTGTGTGCACGGCCCATGCAGGCCCTCTCGACCCCCACAATAGGAACACTCTGGTGCTCTTTTCTCCTAACCTTTTTTTTAAAAATACCTGCCACCAACCTTTCTTGGCCAAATGGCAGCTTTTTCCACATCCGCACATGTGAAGATTGAGCCTTTTTTGAGGGTGGGTGTGGGTGGGTTCTGTTCGAAATAAGCTATTTCTTTTCCTTCTCCCTTTATCCTTACCTCCTCTCCTTTGTAGCCTCAAGGTCAGAGGTGGGGAACCTTTAGCCTGCGAAAAGATACTCAACTGCAGCTCCCAGCAACCCTGGTCATTGGCCACGTAGGCTGGGGCTGATGGGAGTTGGAGTCCAGCAACCCTTGGGGAGGGTCCCCCACCCCTGCTCTCTAGGGTCTGAGGCGAGGGGGACAGCCAGCAGTGCCCTGTGAGAAAGCTGCCAAACCTTGGCGAATCAGGCATAAGACACAAAGGAAATGCCCCAATCTCCAGCCCCTTAAGCTGTATTGGCTGCAACACAATTTTCAGAAACAGAAAGGTGTTTGTTTTTGTATAGATTTTGAAGGTAGTAGCGAGTCTAATCTAGGACTCTGATGCAGTTGCAGGGGTTGGGGTTGGGGGTGGGAATCTGTAGGGTGTCCTTGGAGCCTGAGAAGTTTTATCTCCCCGTCTTCATTCACTACCTGCCTTCTCTTTTCCACCTCCACCCTCCAAGGCACAGAGAGAAGGAGGCTGCATTTATAGGAAACGTCCGGACTTTTGCAACCTGGCGTAAGAATGGTCCCATGGTGGATTTGTGAATACCTTGGTCTCTTGCAAGAAATAAGCTATGCACGGGAAAGGCAGCCTGCTCCCCCCCCCCAAACAGGAGCCGGAATGAATTTGCATTACAAGTTACTCTGACCACACAAAGGAACACTTCAACTTCCACATGTGCAATCCCAGACTCTCTCGAATTTTGTGTGTGCCGGCAGGAAATCAGGAAATGGATCTGCGGCAGGATTTGACTTGGGTGCCGGATGTGGGTGGCAGAGTTGAAATTTCAGTGACAAGACTCGCAACTCCTTCCCACCCGACAATTCTGGCTCGAATTTGAATTTTGGAATCAGGATTTTCTGAGTTTCGTATTTGGAGGAAACTTGCCAAATGTCGAACATTGAGGTTTCATTTAGGTCTGTTTTTTCCATCTCCCTTCCACCTTCTGAACTGCTGCGGCTTTTTGTGTGTGTGTGTGTGGTGGGGGGAGAGTAATTGCCATTTTGTAGCTGTTCTTGGGGTGGGGTGGGGTCCAAACCAAGCAGTGATGAGCTTGCTTGCACTTAAATGCACCAGATGCCAGAATGATGTGCTTTAAATGGAATTAGTCCATTGCACCTGTGTCATTGGACACACAGTGCAAAGGCATGACCTTTCTGGAGAACTCTACGCAACCTCCCTAGCCCACCCACTTCCTGCAGTGTCTTGGGTCTCCCTTTCATTTGGGGTGGGGAGGGGTCGCTCTTGTGCAGTGGAAGTCCGCATTGCAGCTGTTTCCTAAACCTTTTTTTTATTATTTGGGAAAGTGAACATTGATTTTATTTTTTCTCAAGTATCGCACCTGTAAAACATGTTGATATTCTTACCCAAATTTCATCCATCTCCATAAATATTTAGCTAGGTTGTTAGAATTTTTTTCCTTCCAACCCCCCCCCCTTTTTTTTTTAGGAGCCAGGTCTTTATAACCAAACTAATCCTGTTAAGGTTTTAAATGTTTTTGCCCTTTGTTTTGTTTTTGTTTTTTATTTTCGTGCCACACTTCAACCCCCTTAGATGTTTCTTGCAGCTAAAATAGCTACTTGTCTGAAAGACAGACCTTGTAAAGTTTGGTAGCTATTAATGGGAATCCATGGTCCTCAGATAAAATCTGCTTTTAGCCAAAATGTACCCAGAGGGAACCGCGCTGATACGACAAGCAGCGGCAGGAATGCGTCTCCATTCTTGCGCCGCTGCCTTATTTCAGCAGCATTTGCACATGTGTTGCACATTTCCAAGTCACCTCTGCGCCTATCATCCTCATGCTTTGGAAATGAGGACGATCAGCTTTGGTAACCAGACTGCCGGGAAATGCTTCATTGGATCGCCACTCTTTGCACTACACCAAACTGCACAAGGATTTGAGGGTTGTTGTTTTTGGGGGGGGTATGATGTTCTTTAAGAAATGGAATGGTAGCAAAGTTTGCATTTTTAAGGCCTGCCTCAGCGTAATACGCAAGGTGAACGTTAGGTGGTTGGGGAGGTTATCCCGTTAACTTTCCAAAAGTATGGCTTCCATTTTTGCAGAGGGAATGAACCTCGCTCCCCACCCTGCAGCTTTCTCTCTCCCTCTCACTTTAAGCAAAACTGCACTGGCTAGTGAGAGAGGTAGTCCTTTTCTCTCTCCCCCCCCCCATTTTGAAAAAAGCTTTGCTGTGCGGTCTCTTGCCTGCAGTGGAACGGACAAAGTCCTCCCGAGTCGGCCACGATTGTTGTGAACGTTGGAAGATAATCAGCCCCTTTCCCATCACCCCTATTCAAAGTGGCCTTTTGGAGACGAAGGCTGCCATCCTTTGTGTGCTTATGTAGCAGGAAGCCTCCTTGAGGGATCTGCTTCTGAGTAAGCAGTCAGATTGTGCTGCGTGGCAAGAAACTGTGTGTGTATGTGTGTGCGTGTGTTCAGGAAGCTTTATTTTATATATAAATATATATATAAAAGCAGCTTTGGAATCTGTTAAGAATTTCAGATTATTTTATTGTATGAAATCTCGGGTGCCCCACCTTAGAGAGATTAAGGCAGCAGCTCTCCATTGGATGTAGACTTACTTCTGAGTAAGCATGGGTAGGATTGTGCTCCAAGGGTCTGAGACTTGCTTGGAAGCACTTGCATGTGAACCCAGCTTAAGTGAATGGGACTTACCTCTGAGTAAACGTGGTTAGAACATTAGACCAACCATAGATGTTCAAGAGATGTTCAACATGGAACAGCTGTTCCTGGGCTGTACCGTTTCAAGCCACTATAAATGCCAGCAGCAGAAGACTGAAAACAATCCTAGTCATATGAACCTGTCTTGTCAAGGGATGAGCCCCCACCCTTCTCTGTTAAATAGACTGCCACCTTGTGGCTGGAGGTCAAGTGGTACTTTTGCGCCAATGACACTTGATCCTAGAGCAGCTTTTTTCAATGCTGGAACTCCCCATCATCCCTGCCCTCTGGTCCTGCTAGGTAGGAATGATGGGAGTTGTAGTCCAACAACGTAGCATAGGGGGACCTCACGTTGAGAAAGGCTGCCTAGAATGTTGCCAAAGGCAATGTAGTGACTCAAAAGGATCTGGTGTATACGCCATGCCCTCTAGGTCTCAGAAGCTGTAAAGTGGGCTGCGGAATTTGAATCTTTCCGGTAGAATCGGGGCTTTTGAGGATTCAGATCTGCCTTCCTCAGAGAGGGGCACCTTTCCTCTCTGGCCTGCCCTGCATATTTCCTGACATTTACAGGCGAAACTCGAAAAATTAGAAAATTGTAGAAAGGTTCATTTCTTTCAGTAATTCAACTTCAAAGGTGAAACTAATATATGAGATAGACTCATGACATGCAAAGCGAGATATGTCAAGCCTTTATTGTTATAATTGTGATGATTATGGCGTACAGCTGATGAAAACCCCAAAGTTGAAATTGTTAATTTGGGGTTTTCATCAGCTGTACGCCATAATCATCACAATTATAACAAACAAAGGCTTGACATATCTCGCTTTGCATGTCATGAGTCTATCTCATATATTAAACTCCAGTAGCTAATGAAAACAAATGCTTACATAAATGGACTTTTCCATGATATTCTAATTTTTCGAGTTTCACCTGTAAAATGCAAACCAAAACTGGATTGAAGCCAGAATGTGCTTTAAGACTGTTGGCTGCCAAGTGGAGAAGTAGACGACTCTGCCCCCTGCAAGTATTTATTTGATCCTCAGTAGGTGAAGCTTTTCCCAGCCTGGAGGGAATACTTGCTACCTGAAGATCAAGCAGCTGCGTCTGGCACAGAAGTAAAGGCAATATTTCTTTTTTAAAGTTGGCAACCTTACTCCATTTTCTTCCTCCCACCCCCCACTCCCTTACTTAAACCAGCAAGCCTCTGCTTTAACTTCAAATGGCAAAAGAAAATATTAAAAGCGTATTGGCAGCCTAAGAGGTTAGTTTCTTATGGCACTGGGTTAAATCGGTGGTTTCCTTGCAATTGTTCCTGCCGCAAGAAACCAATTGAGATGAGGGCTTATCTGCACTTCCTCTCTCCGGGTTGCTCCCCTCCCCCTGAAAACCGCTCTCTAGTGTTCAATTGAGCAAGCTGCAGTCGGGTTTTCTGCAGATGGCTGTTTGTTGTGTTTTCTCCAGGGAAAGGAACAGGACATTGGGGGAAACGGCTCAGAACCTTGCTTCCTAGGCATTGGAGAAGCGCAAGTGTGGACAGGGCCTGACACAGTTGCATGAAATTTGCATATGATAGTTGATATGTATAGGAGCACAAACATGTTGTCTTTCAGATTGGGGGATAGATGGGAGTCCCATGGTCAGATGCAAAAAGCTCACGCCTCCTGGGCCACCCCGTCTTTAACAACACCCCCGGTGGGAAGGGTTTTTGTCCTCAGAAATTTCAGCAGAAGCCAAACACTTTAAAAACGCAGCCGAGACGCCTCGAGCACTCGGTGGGTGTTTGCACTTCAACTGGCATGTTCGCAGTTTGAAATCTTAAGCTTAAATATTTATCGGTGGCATTTTAGCCCTGTGCTAAAATACCATTGCTTCTAAATCACCGTAAGCCTTAAAAAAGAGATAGAAAAAACTCAGGCAAGTAATAAAAAGTGGGGTGGGAGAGATCAGCGGTTGCCCTTTCCTCAAGTAAAATTTGCAGTGCCCAGCGGTGATATCCAGCTAACGTTACATCTGTGCAAAGATTTAAACTTTTGCACTAGATTGACCTCCCCTATACCCACTTCCGGCACACAATCCCAATTTTTCTCTGGATGGTTGGTGGTGGGAACCCAGAGCATATTTAGGAGAGAGCATGGGGGGGATCTATTGCACTAGTTTAAATCTGTGTGCTGATGGAACAAGTTCCTTAGTTCTACGTTGTATACACCCCCCGTGCTGTAGGCAGTTGGAAAAGGCAGTCAGACACGCTGGGAGAATAACCTCTGGTTCTTGGCAGTGATGTGACCAGTTATCGTATTCCCAAGTCAGGTTTGTTGCGGTGTATTAGATCACTTTCAAGAGAGTTTGCACAAATCTCACACACAACCCCACAAAAAAATTTTTTTGCAGTAAGTGGCCAATATTTGTTGGATCTTGACAATGCCAGATACAGTTGGTGAAGCTCCGTAAATACCTGTTTCCCCACTTGAATTTCTAGAATTAGGTTCTGCCCTTTGCATACCTTCTGGACATTTTAACATTTGAGTGCGATTATAGCCATTAACTAAATCCTCAAATATGCAATGTTTAAGGGCAGTCAGATAAAACAGAATAAAAGGGTCTTGGGAAGTAGGGGGAAATGCCAGGTTTTTGACTGGCATCCTATCTGTTAAAAGCTCCCTGCAGGTAAAAAGCTAGCCCAGCACAGAGCAGGACTGCGTGAGATCCCTTCTCAATATGCTGAATTTCCACTTCCAGGGAGTTGTTTTACAAAGCGGTGCGTTCAACTCCGGTTCCTACAAGCTGCTGCTACTGCTGCTTGTGTAGGCTAAGTCTAGCATCCACCCAGGTCTTTTATGATTCTATAAAAGTCATTTTAATGGCCAGACCGGTCTGCCCAAGACCGTGCCAGCCAAGAATGCCCTCTGTTCTTACTGGTCAAGAGCTGTTGGGTTAGATTAGGTCCTTAGTGGGGAGACGAGGAAGGTGGCTGGAGGTCAACACAGAGCTTGCAGTGCCTCGGATGCTCCCCTACCTTCCTTTTTGTGAGGGACTCTGGCTTCTCTGAGGAAAGGTTACCATTCCGCAACCTCCCTGAACAGGGTTTCCTTGCCATTAGCAACTGCAAGCAGCAGAGAATGCATGTAAAAATTCCCCAGCATAAAGATGCTTTTAACTTGATTCATATTTATGGCTTTGCACATGGCTTTGAATATCAATCCAGCAAAGCAAAACAACACATTAAAAAAAGGTGGGGAGGCTCACTCTTGGCAGGTGCAACAAAATTGGGTCAAATTGCCGGCTGGGCCTTGCATCAGTGGAATGTGGAACATGCCTGATGGTTCTGGGAATCATCGCTGGCAGGACTAGACTGTCTGTAAATAAGGATTGGACAGTGTGTCAACTTGATCATAATCTCAGATCAGAGGCAGCCGGCTTCAGAAGCAGTTTGTGGGTGTTAGGCGTTATTGCTGTATTATGATTTTGCCACAGTATCCCAAACCCTCCTTGGAGGTTGCAAGGCCCTGAGGTTAAATTGGCACTTCCTTTTTGTAGCCGGGACACCTGCAGTTAGGGAGAGCGTGTAGTTTTGACATTGAATGTATCTTCCCCATGTTTTGATGACTGTTTTTTTTTAGGGCCACAGCCAGACAAATCCTGTTCTAGATCAAGAATGATCTCCCACCTGTGAGACGCAACTCAGCTGGGAGAGCTATGGCGCTATTAGCAAAACACAAACAGTGTGTGTGTGTGTGTGTGTGTGTGTGTGTGTGTAAAAATAGCAAGCTAAAACATTCCTAAGTGCTGCCACAGCAAGAAATGTATTTTGAAAAGCTTTTTTTTTTAAAAAAAAAAAAACAAGCCAAGAGAAGAGGAAGAAACCAAACTAGGATTTTTGTTTTGCTACGGTTTGAAGGATATTTACACAGCCCAGAATGGAATAAACGGTTCTCTTCTTTTCCTGCCCCCCCCCCCATTTAAGGAACCTTTTCTTTCAGGATGTTAGAAGTGTGGAGATGGCGCTTCTTGTACTGACCGTGTGTTTGCGTGTATGTCTGTATGTGTGTGCTGTGCTGTGCTCAGGTGACCTTTGGTATCAGAGGAAGCGTGCCAATCAAATTGAGACTTTTATCAGATATTCAGAGGGGAAAAAAGTTGTTGTTTTTTCAAGAAAATGCTCGTGTCTTGGTCTTTCTGGGTTTTAGTGTTATTTATTGCATTTATAGCCTGTCTTTTTCTCCAGGGAGCTCAAGGTGATGTATATGGTTTTCTCCCCTCCTTCATTTAATCCCAAAAACAAACCTGCGAGGTACGTTAAACTGAGAGGCAGCAATTGGCCCAAGGTCACCCAGTGAGCTCCATGGCCAAGTGGGGATTTGAACCCTAGGCCCTATTCCAACAGTCCAACCACTAAAACACACTGACCCCTTTGAAGTGGGAGACAACGGGTGGCTTTTATGGGGAGGGGGGCTCTTGGATGTAGATCACTTTCAAAAGTGTTTGCTCGGACCCAGAGACTTCTGCATCATCTTAGCAGCATTGAGGAGTGATCGGTAGATATCTAATGGAAAAAGAATGGAGTCAGTCTCCAGGTTGACTCTGTAAGGAATGCTGCCTTCTTAAGAGTGGAGAGCTGTCAGGTCTGCTTTGTTTATTGCCAGGTGGACATCCCAATTCAGTTAATTTCAACACTGAAGTTGCTATTATTTATTAAACTTCTGTACCACCTTTCATCCAAAGACCACAGGGCAGTTTACAATGTAACAATATAAAAAGGTAAACGATCCCTGGACAGTTAAGTCCAGTCAAAGGTGACTGGGGTTGCGGCGCTCATCTTGCTTTCAGGCCAAGAGAGGTGGCATTTGACCACAGACAGCTTTCTGAGTCATGTGGCCAGCAGGACTAAACCGCTTCTGGCACAACGGGACACAGTGATGGAAACCAGAGCTCACGGAAACATCTTTTACTTTCCTGCCACAGTGGTACCTGTTTATCTACTTGCACTGGTGTGCATTCGAACTGCAAGGTTGGCAGGAGCTGGGACAGAGCAACGGGAGCTCACACCATCGTGGGAATTCAAGCTGCCGACCTTCCGACTGGCAAGCCTAAGAGGCTCAGTGGTTTAGACCACAGCGCCACCTGCGTCCCTTTATAACAATATGTAGCATAGGTAAAGGTAAAGGGACCCCTGACCATCAGATCCAGTCGTGTCCGACTCTGGGGTTGCGGCGCTCATCTCGCTCTATAGGCCAAGGGAGCCGGCGTTTGTCCGCAGACAGCTTCCGGGTCATGTGGCCAGCATGACAAAGCCGCTTCTGGCGAACCAGAGCAGCGCACGGAAACGCCGTTTACCTTCCCGCTGGAGCGGTCCCTATTTATCTACTTGCACTTTGATGTGCTTTCGAACTGCTAGGTGGGCAGGAGCTGGGACCAAGCAACGGGAGCTCACCCCGTGGCAGGGATTCGAACCGCCGACCTTCTGATCAGCAAGCCCTAGACTCTGTGGTTTAACCCACAGCGCCACCTGGGTCCCATAGCATAGTAACAAACAATAACACGCACACCCCCACACATAGTTTTAAAAGGCCATGGATTGTTTGATTAGACAATTAGACCTGGGAGGAAGAGAAGGATTTTGCCAGGAGCCTCAAGATATGTAACAGGTGGCTGGCGACCCTCCCTGGGGAGAGCATTCCATAAATGGGGAGCCACCACAGAAAACGCCTGTTCTTGTGTTGTCACCCTCTGGACCTCTTGTGGAGGAGGCACACACAGAAGGTCCTCGCATGATGATCACAGGTTGGTTCGCATGCGGAGAGGCTGACCTTGAGGTATCGCAGCCCTGAGCTGCTTTAAGGATTTTCGTAGGTCCAAACCAGCCTTTGCCAACCTGCTGCCCCTCCAGCCATTTTGGATTACGGTACCCATTTGCCCCAGTCAGCACACCCGTGCGCCATGTTAGCGAAGGCTGGTGTTGGCCATGCCTCAACAAGGGCCAACTGGGAGAGATCAGCTGTGTATGGTATTGCCAGCACTCAGGCTTGCCTCAATCTGCTTCACCCCTCCTGCAGCTTTGCAGAAGCAAAATACTGCAGCGCAAGCAGGGCGAAAGTTTGCTTACCTTGCACAATCTGCACATGTTGCAGAAGGAAGTTCTAGTGGACATCTGTCTCCCCCTAGCAGCAAAGGGTTAGATGTGCATCTGGAAGCAGACAAAGGCTGTGTGCATACAGTGGTACCTCAGGTTACATACTCCGCTAACCCAGAAATAACGCTTCAGGTTAAGGATGGAAATCGTGCTCTGGCGGCGCAGCGGGAGGTCCCAATTAGCTAAAGTGCTTCAGGTTTAGAACAGTTTCAGGTTAAGAACGGACCTCCGGAACAAATTAAGTACGTAACCAGAGGTACCACTGTACAGTTGATGAGTTGGCAATTGGGACAGTGGGTTAGTGCACTTCTCACTAACATAAAAATGCACTGGAACTGTTTTAAGAGTGATGGGAATGATGGGCTGCTCCTCTGGGTCAAGAGTGCTCCCTGCACATAGAAAGCTAGCACATCAGAAACAAGTGTTCTAGCTTTGTTTTGTGTAAGGGGGAGGGCATCTATTCCAGTAGTATAGGATAGCTAGGCCAAGATTGCACTACTTTACTGAAACCTCAGTTCAGTAAGGCCTTCTGAAATTAGGTTCAGCCTTCTAGAACAAAGCTAGCAGGAAGAAAGTGTCATGTATCCTTTACACCTAGGGTGGTGGTGGGGTCATATTTTTTAAAATAGGGTAAATGCCTGACTCTTAAAATATTTTTGACTTATTCCTAAGGAAGTGGAAGAAAATGCTTTACAAATCCTTCATAATTAGCAGGCCGCTTTTTCTGCAAGTTCTTTTCACACCCCCAGAACAGCTTACATAGCAAAATACACTTGAAATATCCCACGATGGGTCTCTTCCCTCGCACCCTGTATTGAATATATTTCATAGCCATGTGTGATTCCTTGCGCAGGGAGAGAAAGTACTGTATGGGAAGCAACTTCATGGGCACAGCTCTCAGTGCTGAATCATGCCAAGACAGGGTGGGGGACGTTCAGCACTGGGCAGGGAATAGCACTGTTAACGCCCATGTTTTCAGTGCTGCACGTGAGTTTTCAAACCAAATGCTCCCTAACCGCCAGAGTAGAAAAGGGAGATTCCAACACTTAAGGAGACTTCAAGGTATTGGGTCTCTGTATTTATTAAATCGCTTACGATCCCTTTGAACATGATCTGGTCCAGATACATATTTAGGTGTGTTTATCAAATGTGTCAATATTCCACAAATCTACATGGCATATGACCATGTTGATATTGCAGGTTTTATTTTCACCCCCTTTCCAAATGACTTTTAAGATGGAATTCACATGCTGCAACATGTTCACTGAGTTACCCCCTATGACACCAATATCCCTTTTTTGGTTGGTCACCATGAGCTCAAGAACCGGGTGGTCAAGGGATCATGGCTGCAAGCTTCTTGTTGACAGTAGGGAGGGGAATGTATGTGCACACCTCCATCTGTCAAATTTTGGGGCTTGCAGGGGCATCAAGTATTCATTTTTTTATCTCACTTTTTTCTGCTATAGGAGCAGGTCTCCATACACCCCACTCGCCCTATTTGCAAATAACTCAGGTCAAGAACAGGAAATCGTAAGAAGTGTGTTGACTCTTAAAAATAGAAACGGATACTTTTAGCAGCAATATCCCAATTTATTGAAACAGACTGATTTTTGCAAGTATGTCTAAGTTAATCTCATGACAAAGTAAATATAATCAGCTCGGCAGACCTCTGGCACGCCTAGACAGACAAGAAAGTGTGAGATCGTCTAGAAAATAAGGTCATAGTTACCTGAACTACACTGACAGAAAATCAGTACAAACACACACTCATTTCCCAACTGACTTCTGGGTTCTAAAATCCCCATAGCCCACCCTCAAAATAATAAACATCGGCAATACAAACACAGGTTTATAATAATATATAAAGTCAGTTTAATATAGAATATTCCCAGCAAAAAAAATAATCAACGATGTTCAAACACTGCCCCTGTTTTGTTTGCTTTAGTTACATTTTAGTAGACAGGTTTAAGCACGCTGAAAAATAAATATATATATGAAAGCACACACCCCCACATACACGCACATGGCATCCTTTACTATGAAGGAATCCTTTGAAAATAAACAAGGCAGAAATTCAAACCATACGACAGAGAACCTTAAAAAATAAAATAATAACCCAGTTCAGTATGGCTTAAGAGTTGCACATGTCACAGAATGAACTAAAAGTAGATTATCTTCAATCATATTGCAAAGTTTCCAGTTACTGAACTTCATTATTAGAGCTTCTCTCTTTTTACTTAAAAAAAAGGAAAGGGCTGGGGTGACGTCAGAAGCACAAGCATGATTGTGAAGAGCCTTATCTGAAGGTAGCCAAGCTTTTTGGCCAGATATGCCAAATCCAGAGAGGGAAACATAATGTACTAATTTTGGGCACAAGTCAGGGGCATCTCTCCTGTGCTTATTAAGGATGGGAGTCACACTCCTGAATAACTCCCATTTAATTCAGACACATGTATGCAGGAGAGCTCCCTGGTATAAACCCAAAAATATTAAATAAAAATTCACGTTACCCAGCCTGCAGAAATCACACTGCCCATTGAGTCGTATGATCGATGGCATGAGATGAGAAGAGCCCAATGGACCTTTTTGCTCCCCCTGCTGTAGAGGGATGTTCTCCTGCACAAGCCCCTTTGAAATGCAGAGCAGCATTCTACAAGGAAGTTAAATCCCTGATTAAAATACACGTGTGTGCAGAACAATTCCATTTCTTCTTTTTTGGTAAAACAAAACGCCAATCTTAAAAGGAGCAGAGCACTGCATGCATGTTTTGTTTCATAGCTCAGGTTCTATAAACGCTAGAAACTTGCCACTCCCCTATCCCAGTAGATGCATATTTTTTGCTTGCAAAAGTCCTGAGTTCAATTCCTGGTAATGCTAGTTAAACAGAGCCAAAGGGAAGACTGCTGCCTGTGATCTTGGAGAGCTGCTCCCAGTCAGAGGAAACAATGCTGGACTCAGTGGACCAACAGACTGACCAGCTCAACATCATGATCAAAGCAGCATGAATAAATTAAAAAAGGTACAAGCAAAATAAAAACAGGAAGATGAAATGATTAGGAGCTCAATATGGTTAACACTGCTCAGATTGTTAATTGCAACGTGCTTACCACAGAATTTCAAATGCATATGAAATGCTTAAAATCAATGAAATTGATTTCTAGTACTAGGGTGCAAGATCTATAAGCTGCAGCTTCCAAGTCACAAACCTACCAAAGTCTAATGCGGGGGAAAGACCATAGAAAAGTAACAGCAGCCCATCACCGCATCTGAGCCACATCCTTTATAGCAGGCATAGGCAAACTCCAGCCCTCCAGATGTTCGGAACTACAATTCCCATCATCCCTGGCTAACATGACCAGTGGTCAGGGATGATGGGAATTGTAGTATCAAACATCTGGAGAGCCGGAGTTTGCCCATGCCTGCTATAGGAAGTCACCACCAGACCTATCAATCATCTCCAATCAGCTGATACTTTGTAGCCTTGCCAGTATCTTCTTCACAGTTTACAGTGGTTGCTAGACCCCAAATGGGCTTGCTGTGTTTCCTTGGCAGAACAAAGCACTGATCTAATTCATAGAATCGTAGAATTGGAAGGGACTCTTGAGGGAGGGTCTTCTAGTCCAACCCCCTGCAATGCAGGGATCTCAACTAAAGCATCCCCGACGGATTGCGAGTCCACCACCTTCTGCAGGAGTCTGTTACGCTGTCAAACAGCTCTTTCCTTCAGAAAGGTCTTCTTGATGTTTAATCACACCTACCCAGTATGAAAGCAGCCCAGCATGACCTTGATCAGGCATAGGCAAACTGGCCTTCCAGATGTTTGGGACTACAATTTCCACCATCCCTGACCACTGGTCCTGTTAGCTAGGGATGATGGGAATAGTAGTTCCAAACATCTGGAGGGCCGGAGTTTGCCTATGCCTGACCTTGATCCTGTTCTAGCAGCCTACAGGTGAGTGCAGAAACGTGGTTTGGTGAATCACGAGCCATGTAGGCTTTGTTTAAAGACAAGCACACAGCAGACACCCATTTGAGTAATCAAAATTAAGTGCCTACCTGCAGGGTTAGAGATGCTGTCCACTTCCAGATAAAACTCCTTGACTAGCAAAGCGACAGAAGAGGGCACAGACTATCAGGAACAGATCCTGAGCAAAACCCAGTGAAGTGAACCGAACTCATAAGAGAACACAAAACTGCTCAAGCTTTTTAAAAATCATTTTAAAAGAAGTTCCCAAGATCTTTGCAGTTTTTCTGAGATCTCAACACACACATACAGTGTACTTAAGTAACACAGCATCTGCAATGTTGTCACTGATAAAGCTGAAACATTCACATTTCATGGGTCTGGTTACTTCCACTTAGTCAAAATAGCACAGAAATGAGACTAACAAAATGCATAAAAGACCAAGTGGCTCCTATTTAAAGAGAGAAAGAAAACCATTTTAAATAAAGCAAACACGGGGGGGGGGGAGGAAAATGAATACAAAATCAAGTTTAACCAAGAAGAGGGAAAGGCAACACGGAAAGTCAATTCAGGGCGAGTGGTACTTTCATAACTCCCTAGTATTTTAGAGAATCATCTAGGTATAGATGCACCATCACTGTGGAAGGATGTGTGGATCCAGAACTGGCCTCCACAGTCACTTACGGACTCATTGTTAATACCGTGTTTATGGAAGACAATCTTACTCAGCTACGAGTGATCGCCAAAGAAGAAGAAGAAGCACCATGTATGAAGGTGCTGGTGTTGCCTTGCTCCTTTGTGCCTATTCTGTCACCACACTACATATGAACCAATAAAGACAGCAACATGGAATTGGCAGTCTACATAACCAAAGTTCCCAAGGTAGAGTGGAGAGAAAGAGGGGCCAGGAAGGTTCAAGAGAAAGTGAAAATTACTCCCCACCACCTCACTTCCATGGAAGGTTTCCTGCACTTTGGGTTTAAGTACTAACAAGCCAAACTGAGTACGCAGGGAACCACTTTGCAGATATGGCCAGCAAGGGTTTGTGTGTGAAATCCAACTGTCAAGTCAAGGTGGGAGGAAAATGGAATGTCTTAAATTCAGGAGTGTGCCCCCCAAACACTAGGACTCCTCAAATCCTGATGTCCTTGGTTCCATACAAGATGATGTCGATGAAAAGGGAGTCAAGAGAAACACACATATCCAGCATTTTCTAGAACTGCTATTCATCCACTGGGATTCTGTCATTTGGACAGCCAAGGCCAAGGCTTCCATTGTGCATAGCTTGTTTTCTGCGGTGTTTAGAAAGGTGTTTATGAAAGTCCAATATTAAAACATTTGTCTTCCAATTGAAATAGAATGAGGCTTTACAACAAGTTCAAATGCAAGAACAGTCTTGGATTCTAGCTCCCGTCCTGCAATCTCCCTTGAGAATATTAAAGTATTTGGTTATTGGCCATGTTTCCCTGGCTAAATAAAAACAATTCTGTACCCTTGTCTAGCAGCAGAGCATTCCACATTCACATAATAAAGCTTCCCTTTGAGCTAGTTAAGCACTAAGAACATGGAGGAACTTCAGCAAGACAGCATGCCTAAAATACTCCAGTGAAAGTGGTGCTGCGAAATGGTGGGGAGTGACAACGGATGGAGAGGAAGAAAAGAAGTGCATAGAAAAATAAAACGAGTGAATTCCCCTCTCAGTTCTCTTTATTAGCCTGAGATTTATCCAAGTAAAGGAAGCTGAAACATTAACACAGTGATATGACCCATTAATAAAGCACTGAAACAAGTGTCAATGAAATGGTGTGGTTTAAACCAGCAAAGCTCTTTAAAGGAAGCTGTTCATTAGTGCAAGACCAGATGGAAATTCTTGCATTAAACACTTCAGTGAAGGGTAAATATCTTCAGTGAAAGGCATTTTAACATCGAAAGGTTGTCACCACTGGGGTTTGTCTTCTTTGGATTCAGAAAAGCTGGCTTTGATGTTCTTCCAGAGGAGAAACACGCATGGTGGTAGGGTTTTGTTTTGGGACTATTATTTTTTGCAAGCTCTGACCTCAGGCTGTGTACAGATGATGACCCTGCAGAGAATTTGAAGCCATACTGTATAGGGCCAGGGGTGGCCAGCTCCCAAGAGACTGCGATCTACTCACAGAGTTAAAAACTGGCAGTGATCTACCCCCTTTTGGGGGGTTCAGGTCAAAGTTGTTGAGCTTTTTTAGGAAGGAGGAAAGCTGATTTTGGGGGGTGCAGGGCTTTTTTTAGGGGAGCCAAAGCTGATCTACCACAGACGTCCAGTGATCTAGCAGTAGATCCCAATCTACCTGGACATGCCTGGCTTAGCAATTGCTGTCCAGCTATTTTGTTGTTGTTATTCTTCTTTTAAAAAGTGTTCTATGAAAATGTTTGCAGATTTCTGTAGTGCTTCAAGCAGTGTATGTTTGAAGGCCAAAACAAGCACTAACCAGCATGATTGCCAACTGCTGCCATAAAGCGTGTGGCCTTCCTTAGCACCTAGTGCGATAGTGCCCATGACAAGGAACACTAGTGATCATCCGTGGAACAGTTCCGAAATCAATTTCAATGTGTGTTGTTGTTTTTTTTAAAAAATATGTACATTAAATAATATGCTTATACACTCTCTTTACAAGAAAAAGGAAAAATAAAAAACAGGAAGTGGAATCTGCTCCCTGTCTTTCACAGCAATGGTCTGCTATTCAAGGTTTCATTTCGGAGTTTACTGATGAAAACCAGCTGCTTTTTCATTTTGATCTATACGGTTCCATGCCCTTCATTGTCTTATATGGAGAAGTAGCTGCAATTGGAAGTAAATGTTAGGCATTAGTAAGATTTTGCCCCTCCAGTGAACTCCACTGCAGAGAAGACACTTCCATTGCTCTTTAGAAATGATCATCTGTACACAATCTCAGAAGCCTGTTGTCCTTGCTGCACAAAAAATAACAATAATAGCACCTTTTATATTCAATTTCCTTGCTCTGAAGGCTGCTTCCTGTGGAAGGTTTCAAGCACAATCAGTAGCACACACATTATTCTGCATAAAAATATGTTCCAAAGATAAAGTGTACAGGCCAGTTTACTATTTAAAGGCTGCACCAGAAAAGCAGCGGTAGCCAACCATGAAACATACAACTCGCCAGTTCTTAGGATCATGACCCTAGACACTTCTCTGAGGGTGCTGCAGGGTAAAAGCCTGTAGCCACAACTGGAAAACAAGATGCAGAAGATCTGGTTGGATGATTAAAAACATAGTTGGCTTTTCTAGATTCAGGGACATAGATGCACCCACGACAAACGGTCTGGCACTACACTTGAAGCACAGAAGCAGTGGCCAAAGAAGGAAGAACTTGGGTCATTTAGGTAGTTTGTGCCATTCTCTTAGGGCTGCCAAAGAAATCTGAAAGACTGAGGTGAGCATTGAAAAGGACGATTGCCCTTGTGCAGTTCCTCTTAATTTCAAATGAGGCGGACACAGGGTAGCTTCTGGGTGCATTGTGCCACATTTCCTGTTTCCCACTCTGCTGTCCTTACTGGCACCCAGAGTTCTGCCACTGGTGGTGGACAATTTACCTTTCCACCTGGCAGAGCAATCCCTGATTCTTGAGGGAACTAGGACACAAATGTGTGGGATAGCAGAGATTGGTACATTTGCCGTGAAAAATTAATGCGTCCAAGACCTGACAAAAAATACCCCACATGGGTACGTCCTAACAGAGCTCGGCAGAACTTGGCAAAGAAGGTGGTACGCTGAATATTGCCGTATGTCACTGAACAAGAGAGAAAGACAGCCACACCAGAAGAAAAGTGCATTTACAAGACTTGGCCACTAGGCGACACTTTTGCAGCAAATATTCCTGCATCATAGAGCATCACAAATCAAACCTCAGAGGAGGGTATCTTTATATTACATATGCCAATGGGCAACTGAATCCTTTGCTCAATTGACCTGAGGGCAAGTGTCCCAGTTCTATGAAGGCTACAGACCTGAAAGGCTATTGATCTCTCTGGCTTACTGAAAGAGTTGCATTATTAAAGGGGAAAGTCCTGAAATGCTCACACTGTTCTGTTTACCATGGGTAAGGTTAAAAAAAAGGTAAAGGACCCCTGGACGGTTAAGTCCAGTCAAAAGCGTATGGGGTTGCGGCGCTCATCTCGCTTTCAGGCCGAGGGAGCTGGCATTTGTTCACAGACAGCTTTCCAGGTTATGTGGCCAACATGACTAAACCGCTTCTGGTGCAACAGAACACAGTGATGGAAACCAGAGCACACGGAAACGCTGTTTACCTTCCCGCCAGAGCGGTACCTATTTATCTACTTGCACTGGCGTGCTTTTGAATTGCTAGGTTGGCAGGAAATGGGACCGAGCAACGGGAGCTCACCCCATTGCGGGGATTCAAACCGCCAACCTTCCGATCGGCAAGCCCATGAGGCTCAGGGGTTTAGACCACAGCAGCACCCACGTCCTGGACTTTACCATGGGTAAGCTTCTCACAAATCCCTTGCTGCTGGAAGCAGAGTTGTTTAAAAATGTTCTGGTAATTATTGTTTGAGAAGTAAGAGTCCTCCATATTTCAAGCTGACAGTAGAACATTTGAGGGTGGAAGCTCCATGGCGCCTGCATACAATCTAGTTGGCTCTCACTGAAAGACAAGGACATTTGTTCTAAGCATTTCAGGACCATGTGAAGGGCAACAGGTAAGAAAGTGGAAATGTTACGGGGAAATGTTTGCTGATACAGTATCTGGAGGGAACAAACAAAGAGCTTGTTTGCTTGGGTGGGGGGAAATCCTCCATACACAAGACATTTTTGTACACAAGGACATTAGCAAGGCTACTTGAGCTTTGCTAACACAACCTTCCTCTTCCCTACCCCATCCCAAACAGATTGAGCAGAACAAAAATCCCTAAGAAATCCATGTGAAATCCTTGTCAGTATCCTCAGAGTTTTCATTCTCCTGTGGAGAGTCAATGTCATCTTTGTCATCTTCCAAAATCACGTCGTCTTGTGAAATTTCTATGTCATCTTTCCATTTTATGTCATCGTCACCCCCCATGTCTTCATCTCCTTCGGCTTTGAGGTCGTCAGGATCTTCCATATATGGGCCTTCTTCTGTGCCGTACAATTCATCTGGGGAGCCATCTCCTCCGCTGGCATCCAAGTGGCTGGCCATGCCTTGGCCAGAACAATCTGTGCAAATGCCATGACGGCGGGAACCGTGCTTAATCCCCACGCTGGCTGCAGACATAAACACTCGGTTGCACACTTTGCAGACGTATTTTTTGTCTTTGCTGTGGACCTTGATAAGGGGAGTGGAGGGGGGGGGGAGACAAAGTTAAGGTAGGTAGGTCAGCAAGTAAGAGACTTTATGGTGCAATGGCAGCTAGGTCACACTGCAACAAATAGTGAAGTTTTTTGTTTTTCTTTTTAAAGCAGCTGTCTCTAATTTCTTCATTTTGTTCTAACATGACTTTGTCTGCCAACCATCAGGAACAGATGCAGGAAACCTTGAAAGCATACAAGCAGAACATGCCACTGTGTTGCCTCTAAACAAGGCTATGAGTTTCAGAAGCTGTATTTTAGTTACCCTTGCACAGATTGGGATGATCAGTCAATGCTCATTTTAACACTGGAAGGTTCATAACAAAAATTCAAAATGGACAATCTCCTGTCTGTGTGCCCCTTTATACTTATCACTCACAGAACCCATACTGCCAAAAGTGACTAAAAAGATTTTATAATCTTGAAGAAGTACCATATCAATGTTTGTTTTGATCTAGGATTTAGTGTCTAGGGTTAAACTAGGGTAGATTATTTTAATTTAATTTAATTTTGTCTTGTTTTCAAATGTAATGGTTATTATTTGCCCTGAGCCTCATAAGGCAAGGCAATCTACAAATTAAATAAAATAACATTTGAAATGACAAAAATAAAACACTGCAAGAAGTCCACATTTGTTCCTTGTGCGGGGTTCCTCCCCACCCCCGGTACCATGTAACAACAAACTACAGTTTATACTCCTTATAATTATAGTGATAAAAATGTACCTGAAATTCAATTAGCAAAATAAGATGTTTACGTTTTTTTAAAGAAGAACAGGCCAGAGAGAGAGAGAGAGAGAGAGAGAGAGAGAGACTGGATGAAGCTCTGGGGCTACTGAGTGGCATATGACTAACTCCACCCCAAAGGATGCAAATCAAGGGGCATCTCAGGGAGCAACCAGTCCCACAACCAGATGGCTGGGCACTCAACCGAATGGACAAGCATTCATGGAAGGAAGGAGAAGGCAGTGGGGTTTTGGGTACTATGGCAACAGATCACAGAAGCCCCTTCAACATTGCTGCTTCAGCAGTGCAGGCTAGCTGCCCATCTTGTCTATAAATGCCGCCATTTGGCAAACTAAGATGCAGCATTTGCACCTGCCTTAGGCAGACAGTGGTGTATCAGCTGACTATATAACAAACTTTCCCCTCAAAGGGGAAAAGAAAGTCCTATCAGGAGGCAGCTGGGGGAAAGACAGGCTGTCTGCAGAAAGTACAGGCTGATGTACCTTTTGGACACCACACAGAAGGAAGCAGGTATTTCCCCTTCACAACCAAAAGCTTAGTTACTCAAGTACATGGCTTCTATCCTTCAATCCTCTTACCAAAAGGTGTAAAAAAAATGTTTAAAGACCAGCTCTACCAAAGAGACAGTTCGGTCTGTATTTCTGATAATAAGAGGACCCAAATTTCACTTGGACTTCAGACAGCAAATTATGGAACCACTAACTTGAACGGAGCCTATATTAGCCAATGCCTTTCTAGAAGGTGGGGAAATCTGCTGAATGTTAAGGTGGCATTAGTGCAGCTGAGGATAATAGTACAATATCTTGTACCCAAATAATAGAAGTGGGTGGGTGAGTGTGTTAACTGCTAGTCCTAACTCAGGAGATGTGCAGTTCAGCTGTGGGAGGGGCAGGAGCACACAGCATTGAACTAAATTAAGAGCAAGAATAAGGTCCACACAGAAATATATGAAGTCGCCTTCTTGTTTTTTAGGGTATGTGGACGCTCCGGAGCATGCAACCTCTTAAAAAGCATTTTGATTGCCAGCTGATCGATACGCAGCTTGACAATGATGTTTCTTTACATCCTTACAGACTTTTAACAAACACCACTGTCATCTGTCATGACAATTTGTTGGGCCCAACAGCCCATAAGAAAAAGCAGGACAACATATAAATACACCTCCCTTCAATACATCTCATAGTGAGAAAATCCATCATGCATTTGGCTCAAGGGTTAACAAGAATAGCAGCAATGCAACGAGAACGATCTGGCTTACATTTCTATGATTGGTATCAAACACTTTCAAATGGACAGTGTCCAAACACAGAATTGTTGTAAGAGACCCAGTGTCAACCGACCCATCCCATCTCCCTGAATAAAAACATGTCTTCTTCCTTAGAACCATATGGGCTCCCCAAGCAGCTGATTCCTCTTTCCATGCAATGACCACAAAATGGGAGGAACAAAGCCTTGCAAGTTCACTTTCACTTTCTCTTCCTTTCACGGACAGACAAAGGAACGTGTGCACATAAAACACCACGTTTCATTTTCTCAATCGCAAACCCCTCCTGCGTTTTCCAGCTGCCCCCTGCACTCCAAAGGCTCCAAACTTACCAAGGTATGCCGTTTCATGTGCTCCCGGCGGGTGAATTTCTTCCCACAAATTTCACAAGGGTAGGGTCGTTCTCCAGTGTGGGATCGCATATGCCTCTTCAGGATGCACTGGTGCATTGCTGAGAAACTGCAGTAGGGGCATTTGAACTTCTTTCTGATCACCGTGAATTCGTTTACTGGAAGAGAAACACAACACAGTGCAGGTTACAACTCTAGCACAGTCCTGTTCTTCAGCAGACACACAACTAACTGCTTATCCAACAGACCAAGAGAAAAGCTCTGTTCTAATGGGCACCAAGGGCAAAGCTTCAGAAACTTCTTTTGTAGCAAGGTTTTTAGTATTCTTGCTGTAATCTTATAGACCTACACACCAGTCCCATATTTAAGGCCCATATTTATAGGACCTTGAAGAGTCGGACACAACTGAACGACTGAACAACAACAGCAGCAAAATTTATAGGACCATTCCCATATTTAACTAGAATTACATTTATTTACAGGCAGGTAGCCGTGTTGGTCTGCCATAGTCAAAACAAAATAAAAAATTCCTTCCAGTAGCACCTTAGAGACCAACTAAGTTTGTTCTTGGTATGAGCTTTCGTGTGCACGAAGAAGTGTGCATGCACACGAAAACTCATACATTTATTTATTAATTAAAATATTTCTTACCCACCCTTCACCATAATGTCCCATGGTGGGTTACAACAATAAAATATACAATTATAAAGACAGATACAACTATCACAATGATGAATCACAGGAAAACTGCTCCACATGGAACAGAATGATGTGACAGAGCAGGAGGTATGCACTGGGCATCTTAATTGTTGTTCCTTTTGTTGTTGTATACCACTGAAGTGTTCTTATAGAGACGTAACCCTTTATAAATAGACTAACACTGAGTTAAGGTTCATTGTCTTTCCTCATGGAAAGTTGGCCAACTCTTATAAAGACAAGCTGTGCTCTTCTGTGTGTATTTCATGGGTACAGGAAGGCTACTCAGGAATCATAGAAAGGAAGAGTTGGAAGGGATCCCAAGGGTGATCTAGTCCAACCCCCTGCAATACAGGAATCCTGCCCACAACCATACTTGGGCAGCGTTAGAAACTGAGATATGAAAGCTAGGAGCTAAATGGCACCTTAAACCTAGGTTATGGGCACAACAATGGAATGCCTAGGCACACTTTTTTAATAACAAGAATACAAAGCTGAAAATGAATGAACTGCAGCTAAAATATTATGTTCATTTTTCACATGGTCTAGTCCTTCCCCAGTCCACTCCCCTAATATTCTCAAGAGCATGTGTTTTCTCCAGTCTTCAGAGAGTAGCTGGAAGTAGGGAGGCAGAAAAAGGTCCTCCTTTCTTTCTACTCTGCAGTTTTAATCTTAAATCTTAGGCACAGTACTGTGCCCAGAGCTCAGAAAATGCTTGCACTAATGAAATTCCCGGTCGCAAAATGCGCCTAGAACAATGGAGGTTTTGAACACTGTCTCGGGTGGACTCCAACCACCAACCTTCTGATTAACAGCCAGATGCATTGACCCATTGTGCCACAGAGATTCATCTCAATCAATCTGCATATTTCATAACACAATATATTGAGAACCACAATAAGCTTCCAAGATTTACCAGTGAGAAGACTGTTGGCTTGAAATGATTTACACTAATTCAAAGAGAGGGCATACTCTTTTTAAAAATATGAATAAATGCCAGTGGAAGCAGATGAATTTCCGAGGGGGGGGGCCCACCCGAATCAATCTTTACCTACATTACTAATATTCCCCTGTAACAAACAATCATGGAAAAATACTGGGTGTGTTCTAGCCTAGGGTTGCACTCTCAGTGCATGCTGGGCAATGGTCGAGCCCAGAAGGCCTGGCCAGTTCCAAGAATGAAGTAAGCATCTACCCAATATTATTTTGGTGTGGTGTGTACTAGTAACACCCAATAGCAGGAATTAGCAAAAAAATCTCAACAGCAGGGGAATTAGCAAAAAAAATCTCAACAGCAGATGCTTCTTATTAGGACAGGATAGTCTCAAGGTCTGAAATTCTGTACAAGCAAATGTATTGATTTAAGCTGCAACAGCTTTGTACTGATTAGAGACCCATACAGCTATCACCGTGTCAGTGAAGAAACAAGAAGTAGCTTCATCAGAAATGTTTTTCTGGTGGGACTGTCAAATACTTTGCTGTAGCTGAAGATGGTTAGTACTATATCTCCGAGGTCTGATGAAACACCAAGAAAAAGAAGTAACTATTTGCTAAAGCACATCCTCTATTACTTGTCCTATGTGCAGGTGTCTGGTGTTCAGGCAGAGCTCGCCTTAGCAACAATGACCTGATGCTTGGAATCAGGCCAGAAATAACTTGCTGTGAGCCAGTGAACCGTAAATGCAACACACCAATGACTGCATGCGGCATCTCATTTTATAATCCTGGACTAGCCCCAAAGTGAAATGGCGCTTGTGGGGTAACATCGCTATTAACCTTTCAAATGCAGAATCACGCGTTGACCAAAAAACAACAAAAGGGTTCCACACTTATCTAATAGCAGCCACCTATAAATCATTTTCACTGCTGCAAACGGAGAGTGTACCAGCAATAGCAAACAATATCTTGTGTTAAATTATTTTTCTATATACGATATAGCTCACAATCCCAGTTAAATATTGGGATTGTAGTACTCCCCTTTGTGACTTTTTGAATATTTTGGATGAAAAATTCACATAATATTTTTTTTTGGACTATCAGTAGTGCTTCTCCTTGTTGTCCTGCTTTTAGAGATGAGCACTCAGATAGACTCTAGGGAAACTGCAGTAACGAGAGCCCCGGGGTCTAATTTGCCAACAGACTCTACAGAGCAGCTGGGTAAATGGTTCCCCCTCCAAATAAGGTTGGAAGTGGAATATGCACTAACTAAACTAAACAGGTGAAAACAGCAGCTTGGATCTTATTTATTGAAAGGTAATCATCTATTTAAATTAACAACTTCCAGAGGGATAGCCATGTAAGTCTGCAACAGCAAAAACAACAAAGTCCTTAAAGACTAAAAAAAATATTATGTCATAATGCTATAATAAATTTATTAGTCTTTAAGATATCACAATATTCTTTTTATCTAAATATTCACTCTCTTCTGTACTGCTTTATCTTAAAATATCACATATTAAATCATAATGGTAAACCTTGATTAAACCCAGATGGCCTTCTTCATAATAGCACCCCTGCAGTAGAACATGCTCCCCTCTAGAGATTTAGTTGGAACTAATGTTATCCAACTTTAGGCACCAGGTGAAGACTTGTCATTTCATCAGACTTTTTAAGGTAGTGGGACACTTAAATTCAGGAAAGTGAAAGGCTGATTTTATTCTATTATTTGTGTTACAGGTAATATTATTATTGTTATTATTTGTTCTTAACATTTATTGTTTTATGAAATTATTGTTTTAACCTGGAGTCACAGGACAAACAGCAGAGTGTAATTTTTTTTTACAAATAAAAATGATAAATTTTACGAAACCAATTTTGCTAGTAACAAAGATTTGGGTCTAATGGTCAAGTTTGGGAGTCAGCAGGAAAAATCAAGGTGGCAAACAAAATCTCCATAGGATGATTACACTACAGATAATGGAGGAAAAATGCCTTTTACATAGAAGAAACAAAAAATATTGTGATCAATACGCAGACTGTATGCATTCTGCTGATTTCCCCTTTTATAAAAAGGAATCCCAATTAAAGACTTATACAAAGAATGTAAATTTGCATATACAACTGCAAATAGTCCACCTAACAAGAGGTGGGAGTTTATTGGCAAAAGAAGGGAGGCAGGAGAGAATGAAGATAAAGGTTTGGAGACTAAGGGATGAGCAGTTGCAACAGGGGAACAGAGAACAGTCACCATGGGAGAGTCTCAGGGCTGCTGCACACAATACACACCGAATGTCATACAAAGACCATTTTCAACTGGAACACCTTCATGATTGGCACATATACCTACTTCAAATACTAATGTTCATGTTTTCTTATCTTATCCTCCCAATGGTTTCATTCTATTCAAATACTGTGCCATGTGCCATGTGTCAGGAAGGTGATGTGGTTACTGTTCATGCCAACTCTGTAGGCTACAAGGAAGTTCATTAATTAGCATCAAACATGGACCTGAGAGATGTGAGTTCACAGGAGCAACACATTTAATGTCAAATTTTGCCCTAAACAGACCATTTGCTAATTCTCAAATTAAGTGAGTCACCACAAGCTTCAGATGGAAGCAAGTGAAACTAAACTAGGTAGAAACTAAAGAGTCATGATTAAAAAATAGAGAGAGCAGAACTGATGCTTTTAGCACCTTGGCTGTTAAATCTCAAGTAAATTGAATAAAATAATACTGAATGATCATACACTTCCTTTCACAGGTAGATACTTGGTTTTTCTTAATTTATATACACTCGGGTACCACTATATTGCAACCCAGTTGAGTAAATCAGTTTCTGCAACAGCAGTCCATTCACACAACAGAGGGAGAACAAAGTTAAGATTGTATTCTCTCGCCAAGCACAATTTGAAATAGATGTACTGTACGATATTATCACACCCAAACACCCGTTATCAGTCAAAATAAATATTTAAGGATTTATAATTCTATACCAAAGTTTAAGCGTTAATCTAACTGTGCATTCTAATTCTTAGCCTGCTCTTATTTAATGTTTAAGAGATTCATCTCACTACACCCAATACAACCTGTCTTCTTAATATCCAAACACCACTGAACTAATTCACTTTTATAAGGTAGTGTTCAGCAAACGGGATCAAGTTATAGTGATAGCCCCTCTCCAGTTGCCCCTCTTCACTAGCAGTGGACTAGACAAAATAAATGGCTTGTATTAGATAGCTTCATAATGAACCAGTTACTAAAAAGTCTAGACAAAATGAACAAACTATAAGCCGTTCAAGTAAAGGTCACTGAGGGTTACCTACAGCCTGCACTTCAACTTCACTGCTATTTTAAAAAACTATTCAGACACAGACACAGAACAAGCAACTTTACAAAGAAAGTGACAGCCATGCAATTGGTTAATTTCTCAAAGCTTCATTAAGACAACCGAGAGCAGAAGGTAGTATAACAGAGCTACGGCAGCTAAAACTGTGGATATCTCATCTGATTATAATCTCCATTCATAGGTTTTTCAGGTTTTTGTAGTCTTTCAAAAAAAAACCTGAGAGTGAGTGAGTGTGCAAGTGAATCATTCCAATGGCTACTGAAATCATACCATCTTCAGCAACTCCCAAAGCTACTGTTTATATATTTGTTTTATTTATTTATTAAATTTGCATACCGTCCTTCATTCAAAGATCTCAGGGTGGTTCACAGCATAAAAATAAATAAATAAATAAAAACACAAAATACTTAATACTTAATAAAAACAAGAACCAAACAATAACCACCTTGCTTCCACAACACATTTAAAAGGACACATAATGTTAATCAGGAAAAGGCCTGGTTGAAGAGGAATGTTTTTGCCTGGCGCCTAAAGATGTACAGTGAAGGCACTAGGCGAGCCTCCCTGGGGAGGGCATTCCACTGCAGAAAAGGCCCATTCTCGTGTTGCCACCCTTCAGATTTCTCATGGAGGAGGCACATGACGAAGGGCCTCAGGTGGTGGGTGATCTCAGGGTCTAGGTCGGTTCATTTGGGTAGAGGCAGTCCTTGAGCTATTGAGGTCCTGAGATGTTTAAGGCTTTATAGGCCAAATTCAGCACTTTGAATTGGGCCTAGAAACTAATTGGCAGCCAGTGCAGTTGGGCAAGGATCAGTATAATATTGCTCCATTGAGCAACCTAGCCGCTGAATTCTGCACCAGCTGAAGTTTCCAAACCTTCTTCAGAGGCAGCCCTACGCATAACGCATTGCAGTAATCTAGCCTAGAGGTCAGCAGTGTATAGACGGCAGAGGTTAGGCTATCCCTGTCCAGATAGGGGTGCAGCTGGGCCACCAGCTGAACTGATGGAAAGCACTCCATGCCACCGAGGCCACCTGAGCCTCAAGCAACAGCAAAAGATCCAGGAGAACCCCCAAGCAATGTACCCACTCCTTCAGATGGAGTGTTACCCCCTTAAGAGCAAGCAAGCTCCCACCTATCCAGTCTAGGGAACCAGCCACTAACAGTGCCTAGTCTTATTAGAATTGAGCTTCAGTTTGCTGGCCCTCATCCAGTTTATTACTGAAGCAAGACAATGGTCCAACACATCCACTGCCTCACCTGCAGATGTAAAGGAGAAGTAGAGCTGTGCGTTATCAGCATATTGCTGACAACAGTTTAACATCTACAGTTTCCTGTAGATGTTAAACACCAAAGGGGATTACATTGAACCCTGAGGAACTCCACACTGAAGCCTCTAGGGGCCGAAGACCACTTGCCAAGCATCACCCTCTGGAAACAATCATCCAAGTAGGGCAAAGCAGTGTCACCTACCCCCTAACTGGGACAGCTGCTCCAGAAGGATAGCATAGTCAGTGGTATCAAAGGCTATTGAAAAATCAAGGAGAATTAACAGGGACACCTTTCCCATTTCTGTTCTGACTGAGGGCAACCAAGGCAGTTTCTGTGCTGAAACTGGGCCGAAATTCTGATTGAAATAGAATCTCTGTGTGTGCACCCTACATTTGTAAAGTCTGGAACAGCTGGAGCTGTTTTTTTAAGTTAACTATCCTAGGATATAATTCATGTTGGAACTATGAAGATAGTGCTTGCTTTTAATTCTGCTCATAGCCTCCATATACCACAGAAATGAGCTTGGTCAGACAGCTTTCTCCCATGGGTGGTTTAAAGTTGCAGAACAGGTATAGGGAACCCATGGATCTTTATATTTTGCTGGATTACAACTCCCATCATCCCTAACCAATGGCCTTGTGAGTTGAGGCTGATAGGAGTTGAAGGCCAACAACACCTGGAGAGAACCATGCTGGCCATCCATGCTAAGCTAGACGTGGTGAAAATGCATCACAAGTCAGATGCACCAACTATTACCTACTTACTTACTTACTTGCTGTATTTGCATGTCTGTGAGATGGCTCACAGAAATTAGAAATACACAAACATTATATTACATGGGAAGTTAATCTTGCCATTGGGAGCAGCTTGCATGCAGTTGCATTTCAAGTGGGCATTATTAGACATGGTTGTAGTGCAATGCTACACATGTCTACTCAGAAGTTATAAATGCATTGAGGCTTACTGTCAGGTAAGTGTGCATAGGACTGCAGCCTTAACAGACTACTGTAGTTAAAATCCAAAGCAGAGTTCTCCACAATGCAGCACAGCAAAATCCAGGGAAGAAAGTTCAGTTTGCTGTATTAATTTATTTACAAACCTTGTTTTTATCTTTTCTATAAAACAGAGATATGCACAACCAAATGAAAAATACAATATAGCAATTTACATTTTTGAAAGGCAGATGGGACCTTAAGTGCCTTAAGAAATCACATTACTGTATCCAGGTTATCAGGAGCAGCAAACTAGACTAGAGAATTCTTTACTATGTACTACTGGTATTTTATTGGTCTAGGTGCTTAAAGTTTTGGATTACTTCTAATTAATTTCTTTGTCAGCAAAAAGAACTTTCCTCCTCAAGCAAACGTGGCAATGCATTGGTCAAGGAGAGGCAACAGTTAATACATTTTTCAATTAAAATTTTATTTAAAACAATCCCCACTTCAAATATGCACATATTTCTAGCTCTGTAAAATAGAGCACCACTAGAAATTACATTCATTCCACAGCTTATTTCTGAATTTCACAGTAGTGACAATAAACATATCTGGAAGTATTTAATAGTTTAGTAAAGGTGCTATAGTACAGGCATTTATAGCATACTTTTTGTCTAATAAACACAATTAAAATATACAAGATTTGCAAGAGAAGCGAACTGTAAACAGCACTGACTGGCTGGTGTCCTTCATGTCACCAAGAAATACCACTTCAATCCCCTGACCAGTTTTGTGCTCTAATAAAAGCTATTTTAAAAATGTTTAAGATGGTGGATGGTCAGATGCATCCCGTGCTTTAGAAAATAAAAATGGGTGTCATTGTGTAAAACAGGAATGATTGGTATGAGAGGCAAGATTAACTGTTGAAGCAGTGTTTGATTTGCTAGTAGGTAAGTACTTGTCTTTGTCAAAAAAGAAATCGGGCTCACCCCTCAGCTGAATGGGGGTTGTCAAGAACTCCTCCCCCCATTCCACCTTTCTTTTATCCAGTTACTTTTGCAAGCACTGGATTTGTACAAAAGAATAATTCGTTTCATTTGGGTTTGTATTAAAATACTGCTGCACTGCATCCCAATTAGATTATAAGAGTCATTATCAGTGTCATCAAGGACAAAACAATGATAGAGCAACACTCTGTAAACAGCACCATAATAATGAACATTTATTTACAAGTAGTGCTGTTAACCTTTATAGGTTTCAGAAATCATTCACTTTGCAAATATATACATACATACATACATACATACATACATACATACATACATACATCATAGCTGTCAACTTTTCCCTTTTTTTAAGGGAAATTCCCTTATTCCGAATAGGATTCCTCGCAAGAAAAGGGAAAAGTTGACAGCTATGACATACATACATACAAAATGCATACTTTTGCATGTTAAAAGTGTTATTGTTATCAAAACATAGTGTTCTTATAAGTTCAAGTATTGTTTCTGAGGTACTTTTTATGGCTTTACTTTTTTAAAAATAGAAAACCTATTTGGTAGAATAATTGTAGCACACTAGATTGGAGCTTTATTACAATTTATAGGGACGTGGGTGGCACTGTGGGTTAAATCACAGAGCCTAGGGCTTGCCGATCGGAAGGTCGGCGGTTCGAATCCCCGTGACAGGGTGAGCTCCTGTTGCTCGGTCCCTGCTCCTGCCAACCTAGCAGTTTGAAAGCATGCAGTGCAAGTAGATAAATAGGTACCGCTCTGGCGGGAAGGTAAACAGCGTTTCTGTGCACTGCTCTGGTTTCGCCAGAAGTGGCTTAGTCATGCTGGCCACATGACCTGGAAGCTGTACGCCGGCTCCCTCGGCCAGTAAAGCGAGATGAGCGCCGCAACCCCAGAGTCGTCCGCGACTGGACCTAACAGTCAGGGGTCCCTTTACCTTTACCTTTTACAATTTATAGTACAACCCTAACCATGTATACTCATAAGCAAGCACTATTGGGGCTGATTCTCAGGTAAACGGATTAGGACTGAAGCCTTACTTACTACTCACGCAAGTTTCTTACTACCAGTAATAATAAATTTTTACTTCATTTGCAACATGATGACCACTCTCAGGTTAAAATTGCCTCCTTTATCCTCAAGAGGGCCTAACAGCACAGCCCTAATCAATTAAATTTGATTTGCACAATCAGGACCATAGCAGAACTAAATGTTAAGATGTTTTAAAATATACATAAATTATAATGTATAATGGAGCAGGAATGTTCACTGTGCTGCTGCCCTTAAAGCACACCTGCTTAAATGACTGAGCAAAGCATGTGCTAAATTTCATTGGATTTATTGCTGTGAAATAGCACTTCTTTTCTATAATCTCAAGGATACAGTGGAAACACAAGGAAACAATTCCGGGGTGGTGGTATGCTCAAATTACTTGTACTTGTCCAATGACCCCCCTTAGCTAACCCTTTCCAATAGAGCAGGCATAGGCAAACACGGCCCTCCAGATGTTTTGGGACTACAATTCCCATCATCCCTGACCACTGGTCCTGTTAGCTAGGGATCATGGGAGTTGTAGTCCCAAAACACCTGGAGGGCCGAGTTTGCCTATGCCTGCAATAGAGTAATCCCTACAATCATATACATCATAAAAATTAACCCAATCTTCTAGTTTAAAATGAACACACCCAGCATCAAACATGAATCAATAAGTCTACTATATCAATACACTGTCATGTTATACACTGAATATTTTTCATAAACAGGATTATAAATTCAAGCAATGGATTCAGTTTATAACATGACAGTTTTTAAGAGGAAGCAGGATGACTAGTGATTACTTGGTTCACTATAGATAGGCAGTTTTATTAAACACATAAGAACAGGCCTTCAGAATGGTGGGCTCCCCGTTTACAGAATTCTCTCCCCAGTGCGGCATGCCTGGCACCATCATTATCTGTCTTTAGGTGCCAGGCAAAAACATTCCTTTTCTCCCAGGCTTTTAAATCTTGATTTTCTGCTTATCTTTTAGTGGGGGAGGGATTGAGTTCGATCTGCGCATATATAATACTTGTGTACTTAAGATTGTTATACTACTTCTTTGGAAGTCACTTGGAGTTCTTTTTTCTGAGAAAAGTGACTAATAAATAATGACAACAAAACCAAGCAGTGTCAATCTACCGGTAAATGAAACAGTATCATAATACCCTTATTAGAATTAATGAAAAACTGAGCTAGCTTCTGGATTCCAGCTTTTTCCTTCGGGCTTAATGCTTAAAAAACAGATTAGTTGGCCGGGGTGTGTGTGTGGCTGTTAGGGGGTCATAATCCAGTATGTAGCGTCTGAGTCAATCAGGGCACTGTTGGACAAGATGATGTTTGCCACTCTCCAAAAGTTTCTCTGTTTTGATGCCACCTGAAGTCTTTTATTCTGGGTAAAGACTATGCTGAATCTTTAGGCAGCAACCTGCCATTTCTATATCTTTGTTTTGTTTAATATTGTTTAACACTGAACCACAGAAAGCCAGCTCACGGATTTATTATTTTTTTATGGTGGTGGTCATAATGCAAATATTACTATACTGCTCCTGTCTGGATTGAGTACATGGAATGGCCACAGTGTTTTGAGGACTCTAAATCCTAGTAGGAACTACCCATTAGGAACATTTTACACATACCCAAGATGTGCTGCATTCAGTGGGATACACACAGGAGATTTTCATGGATAGCTATTCTGTTTTAGCCTCAACACCTTATCCGTTGTCTCCTTACTAGCAAAAAATAAGAATCATGCAAGCAAATAAAAAAGAGCTATTCCTTCAGAGCTTTCCCTTTTTTCCCTCTCAACTCCTGTGTGCTGATCTCTGTCTGCCCTGCTGTGCTTTCTTCTCTCATGACCTACTGTTTGTCAAAGAGCAAAGTAAATTATTCAGCAGTTGCCAGACGGTAAAATGGCAGGCTAGTTGTGCTAATTGGAAGAGAAAAAGTATTTGCTTGCACGCTCATGCCCTGCCAAACACAAATTTTTGCTAGTCAAGAATGAGATGGCAAGAGAGTTTAGAAGGGTTTTGTTATTCAAAAGGTGAAAGGTCCAAATACAGTTTTTTCCCCAACTGGCTTTGGATTCTGCCCCCCACCCCCAGCAAGAAATTGAATTTCTAGTGTCACCCAACTTTAAGAGATTAAGGAACCTCTAGAAACCAATTTTGAGGAATCAGTAGTAACATTTCCTTGGTAGTCAGTTTGCACCTGAAGCTAAGGTGAAACTAGAAGTCACTTCTACCAATTACTGGGGCTTCTATGCACATATAACATACTTTTGCTCAACATTCTATTCTACAAATGATAGGGATTTGGTGCTTAACATATCTGTAGGTCTGTAGTCCTAGAGGAGAAGCAAAAGAGGAAGACATGGGCTGACAGGCAGCAAGAAAGAAAATAATGACTTTCCCCAAGAGCGGGACTTCCTAACAATACTAGGGTGTGAAAAGTACTTTAAAAATGATTTTACTAGAGGACATTTTTACAGGACCAACAAAAAATTAAAAGCAAAACCAACAACAACAACATCATAACAAAAAAACATTAAGGGGGAGAGGTCTCTACAGTTGTTCAAAGCAAAGTCAGTAAGCTAATAATCAAGCAGAGAACAGGCAATAATTTTAAGTGGAAAAATTTCCAGAATTGTAATTGGAAATAACATAGCCTAAGGAGGATATGATTCTTATTATCATGAGAAATGAATGCCTGCCTCCCTTTTGAACACTGAACAAAAAAAATTGAAGCACCTTGAAATATTTTTATACAGCCATTAAAGGAGAACTGCTTGCAACAATACACAAAGATGGTAAACTAGTTTAATAAATTCTAAATACCTTTGGCCTGAAGGCTAAAAATCTGACATTGTGGAGCAAATTATAGTTCTTTTCCACAAGGAGAATGGGAGTATATAGATAAGTAATGTTCAAAATCATTTTTTTCCTTTGGAGGCTTCCCTTTTCTATCCACCAGTTATTCACTATTAGCCTTTGGGCCTTCTCTGGACACCCCTCCAAGCTTCTACATAATATTCCTCTCAAGCAGCTATTAATGGGAAACATTTCTTCTTGAATCATGACACCTGCTGGCAAGTTTTCAGTTTTAGGTGTGCTCTAGATGGCCAAAGATTTGTGCTTGTTATCACAAGGCGGTTCTGTAGCCAGGTCCATCTTTTAGCTATACCAAAATCAAGTTAGTATTTTCATGGCTGTCTCTCATTCATACTGTCCTAATTTCTAGGATTCAAAAGAAGTGTAACCTACTCAATTGAAGAACAACTGATTTTAGAGAAATTGGGTTGTTGTTGTTTTTACATTTTTGAAGTAATTCTATGGGACCTAACTGTCCAAATCCACTTTCATCTAGATGTATTACAACATTCATAACACTCATTATAGCTGCACACAATTCGCAGAGGGTGAAGATATTTGAAAATATTGTGGCCCATTTAGTACAGGGGTGGGGAACCTCTTTTAGCTAGTGGGCCAGATCACTATCTTCTTGACCCCTGGCAGGCCAAAGATGACACCTATCAATCACCTGACATCACAATTAATTTCAGGGGATGCTGTTCTTTGATTTGGGTTTCCCCACTTTACTCTTTCTAGCATTCCACCCCTCACATATACAGGTGTGAAGCTAGGAGTCAAGAAAAGGGATGCTCCTTTAAGTCCTGCTTCAATAAGTTATGCAAATGAGATAACTGGGTTGTTGTTTTTTAAAGGCATAATGCATTCTTAATCAGCTACAATAAACATGAAATTTGCATATCACTAAACATTTACTCTTGATCACTGCATGACACATCATTTGAATGTGATACAGTGGTGCCTCGCAAGATGAAATAAATTTGTTCCACTATCGTACAACGGAAATTTCATCTTGTGAAGCACGGTTGGAGGAAGCGCAGCTTTACGGGGGGGGGCGCAAAACGTTTTCATTTTGCGAGTCGCGACCATAGGAAACTTCGTCTTGCAAAGCACCCTTTCGCTAGTGAATGCCTTTCGTCTAGCGAGGCATTCGTCTAGCAAGGTACCACTGTATTCATTTGCCGATATTTGAATTGTGCAACCAATTCAGCAGGCTTCAACAGCAGGTGACTTCAATCCTGCTTTTTAAAAAAGCCATTTAAAATATGCCTTTTAAAAACATAGGAAAGTGCCTCACATTGTCACATCTTTGGTCCATCTAGCTCAATGTTGTCTAAATGGACTAGCAGCAGTTCTCCAGGGTCTAAGGCAGGGGTTTCATCCAGCCCTAGCCAGAGATACTGCAGATTGAACCAGGGGCCATCTGCATGCAAGGCAGATGTTCTACCACATCTGTGCTGACAGAACTCTGCTGGTGGTTGATTCAAGTACATTATAACTCTGTCCTACTAATTCAGTTGCATTTTCTCCCTGTATTTTTGATATATATTTTAATATTGCTGTATACTGCATTCAGATAATGTGGGGAGGAGGTAGAGAAATGTTTTTAATAAATAATGTGCTGAGAAAATGAATGGAAAACCTTTTGATCCTTTGAACCTACTGTTAAAATATAAAAGTGAATATCTACCCAGAAGACACTGCAACTCAGACAGAACTACCCTGGGACTATGGGATGCTGTCTGTAAGAATAATCTTGTTTAGACTACAAAAATGTTTTCTTTAGCATTAGCATTTTCTCTTAAGATTATTATTGCTGAATAACAAAATTATATTTGTTCTTGAAGTCTGAAGCATCTCCTATATTTATGTCTCTCTGAATCCTGACCATAGAACCTGGGGAAGAGGTTTACAACTTTATTTCATTACCTGGCCATTGATTCAGCATTCACACTGTACCAAGCACTGCGACTGCTGACAAAGCAGAATACACTACCCAGTCAAGTAGCTAAGAAATACACTTCTAAGAGTTTAATCTCACTCTCTCCATTGCCCAACAGTTTTCTTACTCATCATCAGATTCCTGATTTTGATCAATACGATTCAGAAACCCTTCAGCTACTGGCGGTGTAGAACCCAGATAGCAAACTTTCAAATGAGTACTGAGGTTTTTCTGGGTACCAAAGCCCTTGCCACAAAAAAGACACATAAACGAACGTTCGCTGGAGTGCACAGACATAAGATGCCGGTTTAAGTCTGTCTTGTCTCGGAACAATTTCAGGCAGCGAGGGCATTGCATCTTCTTCCTGTTGAAGTGGATTGTTTTTTCATGACGATCCATGTTGGATTTTAGTGTGAAGCTAGCAGGACACTTTGGACACTGGAAACGGGCAAATTGCCCTGGAGATATGTGCTCAGAAAGGCTAGCCAGTATTGGCCTGGAGTAGTCCACTACATCAAAAGGGACAATCATGGGGAAAGTGTGTTCCTTAATGTGTTCCTTCAGCTTTTCCACACATTCAAAAAATCTTCTGCAGAAAGCACAGCTCAGCTTCTTGTGGCCAGAAGAATCCAAGAACAAGCCCTCGTGGACTAACTCCACATCTTCAGATTGTGACACATTTATATCTAAAAAAAGGAAATGCAAAAAAAAATTAAATTTTAAGCTTTATACTTTGAATCATTAATATACAGTCTTCCTTCTTGCCATTTACCTGTTTCAGAGCTATCTAACTGCCACAGTGTTAGAAATCCATCATAGGTGACCTGCAAAAGAAAAGTGCAATTATGTTAATGATCACTCGGATAACATCAAATATCTCTACTTTAACATGTGTAAAGGACTAAATCGGCTGTAATTCTGCTCCTTCTGCAAATTTTCATTACAAATATTTAGTTACTCAAATCAATGTTTCATTTGGGTACCTAAAAGTATGCTCAAAATATATAACCAATATATACCCAAACTGCTAAGTATCTGTATATTTGTTCATTTTGTGATCTTAAAATATCTGTGTTCAGTAGATTCTGTACAGAAATGAGAGCTTCACAAGCATGCCATGTCATCATCATCATTATTTATTAAATTTATTGGTTGCTTTTTCTTGCCAAAGGCAACTCAAAGCAATTTACCCCTTGACTACTGCAATGCGCTCTACGTGGGGCTACCTTTGAAGGTGACCCGGAAACTGCAATTAATCCAGAATGCGGCAGCTAGACTGGTGACTGGGAGTGGCCGCCGGGACCACATAACACCGGTCCTGAGAGATCTACATTGGCTCCCAGTACGTTTCTGAGCACAATTCAAAGTGTTGGTGCTGACCTTTAAAGCCCTAAACGGCCTCGGTCCTGTATACCTGAAGGAGCATCTCCATCCCCATCGTTCAGCCTGGACACTGAGATCCAACACTGAGGGCCTTCTGGCGGTTCCCTCACTGCAAGAAGCAAAGCTACAGGGAACCAGGCAGAGGGCCTTCTCGGTAGTGGCACCTGTCCTGTGGAATGCCCTCCCATCAGAGGTCAAAGAGATAAGCAACTACTTGACATTCAGAAAATACCTGAAGGCAGCCCTGTTTAGGGAAGTTTTTAATCTGTGACATTTTAATGTATTTTAATGTTGGAAGCCGCCCAGAGTGGCTTGGGGGAACTAGCCAGATGGGCGGGGTACAAATAATAAAATAATAATTACAAACAAAAACCCACTTAGATGCACGAAAAAGCATTAAAATAATACATTTAAAACACCCCACCTACTCTAAGAGGCCAAAGATAGTTAGAGGCCAAAGATCTGGTTAAAGAGGAAAGTTACTGCTTGGTGCTTAATGATACAGAATGATGGTGCCAGGCAAACATATACTTTTCTGTTTCGAAGCACCTCCATGAAGGAAAGGCTATGAAGCCAAGAAGTAGGCCATGATATGTTATGAGATAACACTGTACACTACAATTTCATATAAAGTGTTCAGTGTAGGAAAATCATGTCAAGCAGCCCGGAAATCTCATTTTACACAAAACAGGGGGACATGAAAGGTGAATAGTTATCTTAAGCACTAAAAAGCAGTTGCTGACTAGGCCAAATGGTTACCATCATTTGCTCAATTTCACTTATAGATTTACAGTATATCTCATAATTCCTCTAAGGAACGCAAGGTGGTGTATAATGGACTCTGGTTTGACATAGCTGAAAAATAGTGACCCAGTTACCCAGTGAGCTTCATGGCTGAGTGCACATTTGAACCTGGATCTCCCTAGTCTGACATTCCAAGTAGTATACCACAGTGGCTCTTGATCTGCCCTTGTTAAGTGAGACCCAGAAGGGCAGGAAGAGAAACTAATTCATTCAAAGCTTCTCTCTCCAGCTGCTGCTCAGAATATGAAAATGAGCCCTCAGATACCTTTATTTTTATACAAGGGAAGTTTTCAGGGTCTCTCTTTACGCAATTTGTATACCAACCTTTTTTGGTCCTTAGTACCAAACTGTTAAATTCTGGCATTTCAAAAAAATATGTGTAACTATCTCCGACCCTGCTCCAGTTTCCTTTATCACCCCCACCCTTAACTTCATTTTAGTATTGTCTAATTTAAAAGGATTAATTACTGGATATTTTCAAGTTTTGAGTTATTTGCATCATATTACTTGTATGCTACACAGTACTTCCCTATGAGACATAACGGGTGATTTAGTTCAGGTGATGCAGAGATGTAATCACCACTGAATACTTCCATCAAGTTGTCTGTTATGATGAAGTTTTCTTTCTTTTTAAAATCAGGGAAACAGTTGTTTAACTAAAAATAATAAGAATATATGATACATTTTACAAGACCAGATACAGGAATAAAAAGACCAGATACAGGAAGAAAAATTATTCCTGTTACGCTCTTTGATATTTAGAATAATTATTGCCCAAGTTTTTAAACAGTGGATAAATGGTCCTTAGGAAGCTCTCAATTCTGTACATGCTTGATTCTGGTTGCTAGGACTCTGAAGTATTTTTCTAGTCCGGCCTATATGTTTCCTTTAAGAAGTTCAGGAAAGTATTTCTATAATATAGGGATCTGAAGATCAAAACCATTAAGTGTGTTTCAAGAGTTAGCATTACATATTTCAGTAAACACACTGCTGTTTGGAACAGAAGGAACAAATTACTGTGGGCATTTTTTCTATTTTGATAGAATTTCACAAAGCAGAAAAGGTAAAGGAGAATACCACATTATGGACAATACAAATAGCCTAGGTCTGTTACAAATTTGAATAATTCCAAATTCTAAGATACATTAAGAATAGCAAACGGAGCATGATGACACAATTTCAGTTGTCAGTTTTATAACACTTAAAAACTAGCATTACCCCCAGATAACTATAATATTACCTGAGTTGAAGGCATCTCTCTTTTCACAGTATCTGGTGATATTTCACCAGAAGAGGGGATGATGGTAGTGGGGCTCTGAGTGGCAAGGTGTGATGAAGGCAGAGGAGGAGGAGTTGATGCTTCCACTTTGCCATCACATTCACCCCTTGAACGATTCAAGTTGGTGCCAGACCCTGAGGAACACAGGAAACGAGTCTCACCCACATAAACTAGCACCAGCTGGTGGTTTTACAAAAGGCAGGGAATGAACAGCTGTAGCTTAATCTTCTGTCAGTGGGAGTGAACGAAGTGCCACAGAGATTCCAGGACCATTGACTGTTTTAAATAGCCTCCCCACCCAAAAGTGTGGTGGGAATTATATCACACAGCAGCATAATGGTCACTAAAGGAAGTCAAAACAAGAAAAAGAACACAAGGCAGCACAAAAATGAGAGCAACTTTCAAAAGATACAATGATCCAATATTTGTATGTGACTAATTCATTGTCATTTCTTTAAAACTTCAAAAAATTCTTTTAAACATAAAAAGGACTAGGTTGTTCTAACTGTCATAACAGTTATCTCATTAGCAATTATGCAATCGGAAAAAGAATTTATGGAGCTCTGCTGCAGCCAGCAGTGGGAGACCCATGCACACACCAGACTCTAATAATGACTAGCATGTTTAAGTTAGTTATAAATAGCATTGTTGCTGTTAGGGAAAGTAATACAAAAACAACACACATCAAGCTTAAACATAGCCCACAAAAATAATGCATTATGGTACGAAAAGTCTTATTTTTTCTGAGTTAATTCACAGAGTTCTGGGACCGCTAATGAAATACAGCCTCAAACATAACCAGTAATCTCACAATCAAATACGCAAGGTACAAATACTGTATATTTTTGTGTTGAGGGCACTGTAGTACAATATGCTGGGGACACAAGACATCACTATTCACAAAAGTGAAGTAAGTGTAGTGATTTATTTTCAAAAATTTGCAGAATTTAAGTTAAGCATACATGACAGAACACTGATTATTATTTAATACTAGACTTAACAGCCTAATCCCAAGACATGAAATGGTAGCAATAAGGTGAGTAACACAGAGGAATCTGTGTTAGGCACACTCTGAACCTGTGTTAGGCTACCAGACCAGTACTATGATTAACTAGTTAATTGAACATTTTCTTACTAATAATGTATTTAGAAAACTGTGTTTGTATCAAAATAAATTGTTGTGTGATGATTAAGCTATCAGATAGCATTATACACACACCACAAAACTATTTACATTCTGATTATAAATGGTTATAAATAACTTTTATCCTGAACTGCAAAAGCAAGAAAGAAGTACAATCCTATTGAAGGCATAGAATGAAAAAGCAGTATCGTAGCAAAAGAATGTATATGTTCTGAATCTTGTTAAAATTAATGTATAGCAAGAAACGTTATACGAAAAGTACTTTTGAAAAATGACCACAACACAAACATTTTTCTTTAGCTTTTGAAGGTTTTTATGCATTGACTGTCACTTGATTTATAAAACCTAAGGTCAAATGTACATGTAACCTGATGCATAAGATGCTACTATAAATAGTTTGAGATGACATAAAAAATAACATGAGGCACTAAACTTCATATCAAAAAGCTATCATAAATAATAAGGGCAAAAATGCTTAAGAGCACATCTGAGCCAAAGGATTAGCAACAGTGTTTCCATATCACATTCATCCAAACACCCAATTTATACATGAGATTATTCAATCCACTGAAAAGCCACTCAGCAAGGATGAAGTAACAAAAGTTTCAAGTCTTACACGCTATTCCTTGGGTTCACAGCAGATTATATATATTATTTCAAAAAGTTTCCAGACATGTAATTTCCACGTTTTAATCTTGAATAGTATATTGCAAATACATTGATTTGAAAGCAATTTGACGCATCTCACTTTCAGCCTCATATAAAGAACTTATTTTGGTGCTTTCAATTTATTTGCTTATTTTAATAATGATTTTTTATGTCATGTTATCAAATACTAGGCCCACTGCTGACTTCCCATAAAGTCCCAATGATTTTTATTATTATTAAAAGGATAAATACCTAAATATCATTACACAGATTCCACTATAAAATAAAACAATGACACCATTAAAGTTTAATATTTTGAAGTCCCTCAAGTGTTTAATTGCCCTCGTCAGTATAAACCTATTCTAAATACAAGCCTTTTGTTGCAAAAGCCCCAAAATTGTTGGACCGCCTCCAAGTTCTGGAGGAGACTCTTGAAAGTCCCATGGACCGCAAGAAGATCAAACCTATCCATTCTTAAGGAAATCAGCCCTGAGTGCTCACTGGAAGGACAGATCCTGAAGCTGAGGCTCCAATACTTTGGCCACCTCATGAGTCCCTGGAAAAGACCCTGGATGTTGGGAAAGATTGAGGGCACAAGGAGAAGGGGATGACAGAGGACGAGATGGTTGGACAGTGTTCTTGAAGCTACCAACATGAGTTTGACCAAACTGCGGGAGGCAGTGGAAGACAGGAGTGCCTAGCATGCTCTGGTCCATGGGGTCATGAAGAGTCAGACACAACTAAACGACTAAACAACAACAACAACTACCTTCCAAACAGAATCTGACTTACAAAAATACACAATACAGCAAAATTGAATGCAGGCGGTAATGGCAACATCAGAGCAAATCAATTGGGGATGAAATAGTTTTTAAAGTCTGGGAAATTAAACTGACAATAAAAAGGTGTAGGTGCAAGGTAAGCCTCACTCCGTCAAGGTGCTATCCCTGAGAAGGCTCTCCCTGGTCACCACCCACTGTACCTCAATTGGTGGACACATCCAGAGAGGATTCTCCAAAGACTACCTTACCTGATAAATAGCAAAGTATTTTTGAAATAGTTCAAAGCCTCCTCTCTATTGCCCTCTTATAAGGACCATTTAAAAAAAATCAGATTTTGGGGTAGTGGGGATGCTAATTTACCGTTTCAAATTTTGGAAAGTTTCTATAAAATACATAAATAAAAATAAATCTAAAAAATACAAGAGATGAGCTTGGATTTACCGCATATGTACTTGGAAGCAAGTTTCACTGAGTTACTCCTAGTTACTTGTGATTGCAACCTTAATGTGTTCCAGTGGATTAAATTATAAATATATACAATTCAATTTCAGCATATTAAATTTGAGCAAATAAGCAAAAATCAAACTTTACTCAAGATATCACCCAAAGCTACATTGCGTTAAGTTGTACCTGTTTTCAAGAATATACAGAGAACCCTGCTAGATCAGGCCAAGGGCCTATCTATCTATTCTAGAAGTCTGTGCTCACAGTGGACAATCAGATGTCTATAGAAAACCCACATGCAAGACATGAGTGCAACATGGCATGGCCATGGCATCCCTTTCACATCAAGTCCCTGAGTGATCATATCAAAGCAGCAGGAAACATTTAAAATGTTAGGATTGCAAGAGAAATACAAATATAAAGTTGCTCAGCATACTCGCTGAATCTAAACACTTGAGAAACATTTCAAATGACACGAGGAAATCACAGTGTTATTCTGCCTGCCACAAGGTAGACTCAAAGCTACAAAACTGACAGTTTTACCCTATTTGTGCTAGGCAACAGTTCTTGCTAAATATATATTAGTGGGGGGCTTAGTTACTTAGAAGCTTAGTTGCATTTGATATCCCATTTAGGTTACCTTATATCTCTCCCCATTCCCCAAGGTAACGGCAGAACATGCTATTCAGTAGAAGTGAAATTCAGGGAGCACAACTATACAATCAATACAGTGAAGTTGTTTCATGACTGAGTGTGACTTAGCTGGATAACAAACACCCTGTGTTTTTGGCCCACACATACTGTCTTCTTTGCCACCTCCAAACTTGTACCATAGTGAAAGAAATTAAATTATGTTTACTTAAGACCTTATGTTTCTGTCATTTAGGAAATACTGAACACACAATCATCTTAATTGTGTCTTTAGCCCCATCTGTTAGTTTTTGATCCTATATCAAGAGGATTTATTATGGAGCAAGGCTTTAAAAAGGGATGCCTTTTCCTATCTGCTTGGTAAACAAGTATGCATTTGATTAGCTAACAAAATGAGCAGCAACACACCAATAAAAAACTGCCAACCATCCTAGATTCATAGCCTAGATTATGGATTCACATTATTAAGTAAAAACAAATAGTCTTGTGGCACATTAACCACTACAAATTTATTAAGACACAGGCTTTAATATATGTCATTTTTTGTCAGCACTGCCCTTCTGCATTCTATGTAGATCAGTGGCTACACAAAACAAATAAATGGACAAAACTCTGTGCTTATAATGTTAATATCCCAAAATTAATAGGAGAACATTTCAACCAATCAGAGCACTCTGTAAGTGATCTTAAGGTGGCCATACTTCAACAAGGGAACTAAAGAAAATTCCAGTGGGATGTGTGAATTAGCTTACCAATTCTTCACCAATGTTGCCTTATTGTCTGTTCTACTTTCAGGTTCTGCTTTTAACTGTTCTGCTTTCTATTTCTTCTTGCATTTCACTTTCCTCTCACCTCACCCCTCTACGAATCATGTGTATATATGCTTATGAATCATGTGTATATATATTACCCTTCATGAGGCTGATAGGGAGCAGATTCCAATTATCATCTACTTACGAATGCCACTATCTGACCAGCAACTTCCAACAGACCAAGGGCCACCTGTCACAAATTTGCTGGTAACATAGTAAAAACCTGTGTCTAGCTACCTTTTCAGATCAGGATCTTGAATGACTGAATTACTCTGCCTCACATGAAAAAGATACCTAAGCATAGAAAGCTAACATTTCAGGAGGAAGGCAAGGCTATAACTCTTCTACGTGCAGGGTATTTTTCTGTATGGAGCATCACTTAATTGTGCAAGCCCATCATCTGCAATATGAAATGGTATAATTAAGGCATAGGTATTCCACTTATCTGCTGTTTGTGGGAACTAGGCCCAAGTATCACCTTGTTAAGACTCTACATACATAGCACTCAAAATAATTAAGGTTGCATTACTCTGGGATGCATACAAGGATACAAAATAAGAGTGCCTAGAACTGTTTTTTTTAAATAACTCCTTTATGAATGCTTTTAACTTTTAAGTAGTGTACAAAGGAACAGCAACTTACAAGACAGTGAATGTGTGCCTTTGGGCAAGTATTCGAAGAGCAGAGAACTTTCCTCTCCCAGCATGTCAGCTTTCAGGGACAACAAGCTGTTCTTGCTCATAAGGGCTGCCCGCAGATTAGCAACTGCTACAGCCTGGAGTGCATCTTCCTTCTCTGGAGTAAGAGGCTGAGAGAGATAACCAGCTTCACCTCCTAGGAGTGCTTCCTCGACATTTGCATAAAGGTCCACTCTCTCTATTCGGCTGTCAGAGTTGCTGGATTCTGCCCCTGTCAGATCCACACCTAAGTGGAAGAAAAACCCAACATTAGTAAACATATCAGAATAGAGTCCTCTCAGCCACATGTACACTTGTAGCACTTCCTCCGTCCATCATTCCACAGCATCAGAATCAATATGCCTGCTTAAAATGAAGGAGCTAAGATTACTTTGTCTTTCCCCCAGTTTTATGATGCCTTCATCTGATGCTATAATACAACTGTTGCTATATTTGTGCAGTACACACTTTTGCAAAGTTATGCACTCATTTTGCAGAATATACACTCTTGCTGCTAAAACAGCAGCGGTAACATCTAGGGAAATATGGCTGCTGCTGAAGACACTCTATACCAGCACTCAATAGTGCAATATCATTATGGACAAACAGAACCTTAATGCCCCCTTTACACTTGCTCAGTTGCAATTTATTCAAACAACATATTGCAACTTCCAACATTATGAATATTGTCCTTTGAATATATTAATCTTTTCCCAATTACATGCATCTCTACAGAAAGAGGTCAAGCTATAACCACAAGCTTGTAACTCCATTCTTTCACATAAGGATTACAATTACATAGAATGGCAACATGTCTTGGGTTTTGCAACAACTATCAAAAACCAAGTATCAAAATGTTGAAGATGGTTTGTCCAATTGTTAAGTGCAGATGTTGACAGTTTCCAGGATCTTGCAACAACTTTCAAAAACCAAGTATCAAAATGTTAAAGATTGTTTGTCCAATTGTTAAGTGCAGATGTTGACAGTTTCCAGAACAAGTTGTTATATACTACACATGATTATTGAATGGCAAAGTATGCAGATTAATCATGTCCACAAAACTTTAAAATTCATCCAAAACCATAGAGAAAATCAGTGAAATAGGTAAGTTGACTACTTCCCATATTTATAGGTATAATAACCAGTCCTGTGCAAGGCAGCTCATTTGACAAGTCAAGAAAATGTTCACTTGCACAATTCCTGTATTTATTCAAGCCAGCATCAGTTGTGAATTCCCTTCCCTTCAAGGTCCAAAGGGAGTTTCTGATTATCTTCTATAACCGAAGTAAGGCCTTTCTTATATGAGCTGCCACTTGGGGGCCATTGTTAAAATAAAGAATGTTAAGTATTACATAAACGATTAAGTTTTCTACACTGCATTTTTAAAAAGATTATTAATAAACACAGTTCATGGTCACAGGGCTTTCGCTCATCCCTTCTTTTTGCTGCCCCCTGAAAATTTGCTTCTTGGGATTGGTGGAATGGTGTGAGTGAGACATGACACAAGGGCTGCTGATGAAGCAGGGAGGAGTTGGTGAAAATAACCACTCCCTTAACATGAACAAAGGAGTAACTTAGGATACAACCTATATAGTTCACAAAATGGTAGCAAAACTAACTGTGGGCGCAGGTTTAAGAAATACTGTAATTAGATATTTCAGGGGGGAAATAATGCCACATTTACTCATTTCCAGAAAACCTTCAGATGAAGCTGTTATCAATTTAGAACACCAAGTCCAAATCAGATGATTCTGTAAAAGCATATTTTAAGATATTCTTCAATTATCATAAAAGGCTGATATTTTTGGACCAAAATAATGGACTAGCTTCAAACGGTATGCATGTCTCAACACAGAAATCTTGTTTTAGACCCATCTTGCCCTATTCATTTATATTATTTAAATATCTATACACCACCAAAATAATCTAAAAGAAAAAAACAAAAGCAATCTTCTAAACAGTTGTAAGATACCAGAGCAGATACTGATCAGATGCCCCCAAGAACCAGTACACCCACACAATTGTTTTAATGCAAAATATACACCCACATAATTGTTTTAGCCTTGCAGATAGAGTGGAAATTAATCAAGTCTCCTGGGCAGTTTGGGTGCTGCTACCTACCACTGGTCACACATCAGATATAGAAGGAACAAAAAACAAGTCTCCCCTGATAACTGTGAAGGTGGGTAGGCTCAAATGGGAGGAGGTGATCTTTTAGAAATGTTAGTTTAGCCCCAAACAGCTTCAAGGTCAAAGATAGTACTGTGAGAACTGAGCCTGGAAACAAACTGCGAGACAGTGAAGTTGTACAATAGTTGTACAATAGTGATTTTGTAAGCTTTGCCTACAATCCTGGCCACAGTCACCTTAGAGATATGCAGGAGCAATGTCAGATTTGGAAGCACTCCCAAGCTACACACACACACCTCATTCAGCACAATCTCATTCAGAAGAGCCTGGGCAACAATTTTGACATCATCAAATTTGCTAACCAGCAGAATATCCATATCATCCGATTTATGTTTCACTTTATTAGTTTCACAGAATCATAGAATTGTAGAGTTGGAAGGGACCATGAGGGTCATCTGGTTTAACCCCCTGCAGTGCAGGAATCTTTTGCCCAACTTGGGGCTCAAACCCCAAAACCTGAGATTAAGAGTCGCATGATCTACCAACTGAACTATCGTCCGGTCTTATCCTACAATCACCTAGAAAATGAGTCAGGATCTCAACAGCTTTCCTAGAATCAGAAGAAGCTGGATGTAATCAGCACACCTAATGACTGCCCAGTTCAAATCTCCAGACAAATTTTCCTAGTGTTTCCATGTAGATTATAACAACATTGGAACAAATTGGAACCCTGCAAGCTGCATGCCATGGAGACAAGAAGCAGCTTGTCAGCACCACTGCATCCTAAAAAATTGATCAGAACCAACATAAAACATTGTTGGCAAGTCCCATATCTATCAGACAGACCAGAATAACATCATGTTCAATTTTACCAAAAGTCACTGAGGTCTAACAAAACTCTTGCCTGCTCTGGTTCCAAGAGGTGACGGTCATTCAGCAGGAAAGCAAGGCCACCTCAGCCCTAGAACCAGGCTGGGAAACGGGAGGAATCCAACATCACATCATGGTCTTCTGATTGTTCTGTTAATGAATGCATTTCTACTTGCCAGATGGTACAATTCCCCTCCTCCCTCCAAGCACAGTTCTGAGTCTCCTGACCACCCAGAATGGATTTGGAGCTGTGGGGGTGTATGGGGGGGGAGAGTCCCCCTGCACTAGCAGGAGTCCTTGTACTGGTTGCCACTAGTGCACCAGGCTAACTGAATCCAGGCCCAGATTTTTTTAAATGATCTAGGTTAAGGAAGCAGAACCTTGTTCAGCCCAAGATCCATATTCTCTCATGGCCTATCTCCTAAGACCCACATAGCAGTGGTAGGCAGGGTCAGATGCAAAAATGGGCTGAGAGATTCCATTCCAGCTATGTAAAAGTTTGAGGCTTCTACACATACACATATACCACATCTCCACCCTCCTTCCAGGTATGCAAGAGGCATTATCACAGTTCACAAACATACTGAACCATACAAAAGCACTCAATCAAAGTGTGGCCTATAGAGGGGCATAGCCTAAGGAGAGTCCTGAGGGCAAAGCAGAGAGGCCTCTAGGCCTGAGATTCCACATTCCAGATCTAGGAAATCAGTTTCATTCAATAATCCCTGAACCACCCCACTACTATTCTCCCAACCTCCTTACTTAGCAGGTGGAAGGCAAACAGTTTTCAAGTACATAGTAAACAGCAAGCTATCATGGTGGTTGGGCAGAAAAATTGTTTTTAGTTTTTAGTTATCCTGCCTCAGCATTCTTCTTCCACACCCACATCATGGAGCTGATGAACCAAGAACTGTACTGTCCAAGATTAAATTTACTGCTGCAATATGAAGAAGGGCAAGTCCATGAACTATGATACAATGCTGATAGAAGTTGACACAGATAAATGAAAAACTTAATTAAATTGTGGGAGCTGTACCTGAGACATGGCAGGAATACGAATTAAAAACCCTCCTCCATCTGGTACTGTAAAGAGTCAGGGCAGTTATTAACTGGAAACTCAGATTTAATAACCTTAAAATAAAGCTCTCTTTTTAAGATGGGCCATTCTGAAAATTATATTTCTGCTTAGTGCCATCAAATTAAAAACAAAAATTAATACTGCAATATAAACTTAAACTAAAAAGAGAATTGTGTAATATACAAAAGATTTCACTCTGGCCTATGTGTGCAGCGGGTTCGAGAGAGGCAGAATGTTGCTTTGCACATTTGGCTCGATATGTGGAAGGGACAGCCATGTAGTGGGTTAATAAACCTTTAAAGAACATCCGAATCAGCCCCAAGAATGTTCCCTTGATAATATCACCAATGTATCATCCATATGACAAGGGCATTCAGAGGAGCATTCTGTTTGTGTGGTAAGACTTAGCCAACTGTATTATACTAAAATACAGCCCTGTGCAGCGCTTGATTTTTTTAAATTAACAAAATGTTTACTTCAATAAACCTTATTATCTGAAATAAAGTACCATGTTTTCTGTCCTGACTAGTACTACTACATTTTTGTTTCCTTTAGAGCCCAGCTCACATTACTCTTCCTTCAATACTAACAGTGTGACAGGACAACAAAGTAAAGCCACAATTCCTGCTCAATTGAACATCTGCATCCACATTAAAATCTGCCAAGGAAGCCCAGCTAGGAACACAGCGTGTGTATGAACTTCCATCTATAGGCACACCAAAGTAGGGTCTTCCTTTTTGTGGATTAAAAATCAAAGACTTCCTGGGTGATGAAAAATCAAAGACTTCCTGGGCATTGAAATCAAGTGATGTCCTCTGATTTCAGTAGATCTGTGATGATTTAGTCAGATACCATCTAATGTCAACTGAAAATCAATATTGCATAAGCTTATAGGTACAAAAACATTTCAGAAAAGGTACAGGTGGGAGTGTTTATAGATGTCAATTCCCAAAGCAATCTACTTTCTTTTCAATAATACATATACAGTGGTGCCTCACAAGACGAACTTAATTCGTTCCACGAGTCCTTTCGTTTTGTGATAATTTCGTCTTGCGAAGCACGGTTTCCCATAGGAATGCATTGAAATTTAATTAATGTGTTCCTATGGGCAAAAAAAGGTCGGGGCCTGTTGCTGGCAGCAGCAGCAGCAGCGACTCCCAACTCTGCCTCTGCCGGGCTGCCCAACACTGTCGTCCTGACCGGGCTCGAGCTGTGCCTGAGGGGAAGCAGGAGGAGGAGTGTTGTTGTCGGGCAGGCTGCAAGCAGGAGGAGGAGTGTTGTTGCTAGACAGGCTGCTCTCCCTGCTCTCCTGCCGCCACAACCGCTCTCCTAGCAGCTCTCCCACCACCCGCTCTCCCCGCCCGCTCTCCCAGCTCTCCCGCTGCAGCTCTCCTCACAGAGTGTTGTTGTCGGGCAGGCTGCAAGCAGGAGGAGGAATATTGTTGCTAGACAGGCTGCTCTCCTCGCTCTCCCGCTGCCCACTCTCCCCGCTCGCTCTCCCCGCTCTCCCGCTGCCGCCGCCACCGCTCTCCTCGCAGCGGGGTTCAGGCTCCCGCGCTTCTTCTCACAGTGGTACTGCGCAAGACGAATGCCTCGCGGACGAATGCCTCGCGGAACGAAACACCTTCGTTTTGTGAGTCACGGCCACAGAAAATTACGTCTTGCGAGTCACCTAAAAAATCGCAAAACCCTTTCGTCTAGCGAGTTTTTCGTTGCGCGAGGCATTCGTCTTGCGAGGTACCATTGTATTGGGTAATGTTTGAGTATTCAAAGGAAAGGAAAGAAAGGAACATGCCAGAAAAAAGCAGAATATGTAACACACAACTTTATTTCAACTTTCAGGTAGGTAGCCGTGTTGGTCTGACACAGTTGAAATAAATAAAAAATTGTCCAGTAGCACCTTAGAGACTAACTATGTTCTGGGTATAAGCTTCCGTGTGCATGCACACTTCTTCAGATTTCAACTGTTCCCATTCTTCCTGTGAAGGTAATTGACCTCTACAGTGCCAAACTTAAATACCACAAAATCCTACAGCCCCGTGGTTTATTATTTACGTAATCCTATAAAAACTATATCCCTAATATATGTGAATGACCCAATAGGAAAATAATAATGCTACTCTTTCAGCAATTAAAAAAAAATCCTTGATTTCATGCATATCAGTAATTTAGAAAGATAGTTTTCTGCCTGTATTAGCACTGAAAAGTAGACTGAAAAGATTAAAAACAAGCCAGCTAAATCCTTCATTTGATTCTCAACTACTGATATGAAGAAAATCTGCACTATGCATTGGCTTACAAATTTTGTTAAGGAGACCAACAAAAACAATGTATTTTTCAGTGCTTCTTAATTTATTTTTATGTTTTTATAGGGTTGCCTTTTGGGGCCCAGCTCCCTGAAGAAAACTTATACCATAATAAAACACCAATCTAAACTGATATAACAAAGGTGTAACCACGAAAGGTACCCACCAATATATAACAAATTAAAAAATATAGGCCAGTTAAAAAATAAGAGGAGCTAACATTATCCTTACTCATATATCCCCAAGAATGATGTTCAGTTGTCTCTACACTAATGCACAGAGCATGGGAAATAAGATGAACTTGAGCTCTTAATACAGGATGATAAATATGCTATAAAAGGCATTGTTGAAACGTGGTGGAATGAGACTCATGACTGGGATGCAGTAACTGAGGGGCATAACCTATTCAAAAGCAATAGACCAAACAGGAAGAGAGTAGGAAGAGGAGCATTATATGTAAAGGAAAAATTTGTTTCCTTGCAGTAGCACCTTAGAGACCAACTAAGTTTGTTATTGGTATGAGCTCTCGTGTGCATGCACACTTCTTCAGAATCTGAAGAAGTGTGCATGCACACAAAAACTCATGCTATTCTAAAGGCACTATTCTAACCAACTTATGAGGAGAAACATCTAGCATATTTTCTGTGATGAAAAGATGAGGGAGATTTTGAAAAGCTTCAATCATGATTAAAGTAATAAATTCAGAAGAAGAGGAGCTGAATTGTTGTGGTAATGGAATTACACACATACAGCTATTATCAGAAGGAACAGAATGTTCAAGATAAAAACTTGCATGCACTTTTAAAAATTAAAATTACACCTTCCTGGTTGCGTCATTATCATTATGCCTTTGAAGCCAGTGGCATTGGGAGCCACTTTGCCGCCCGGGGCGGCAAAGGCGGGGGCACCCTCCTAGGGGCAGGGCACCGTTCTCTAGCACGCATGCGCAGTCCACCCAAGATGGCGGGTGTGAGCGGCCGGCACCCCTCCCGACTGTGCGGCGGTGCGGCAAGTTTTAAGACTGCAGCGCGCGAACAGCAGCACAGATGCTGTGCTGCTGTTCGCGTGCTGCAGCCTTAAAACTTGCCATGCCGCCGCACAGTCAGAAGGGGTGCCAGCCGCCAGCGCCCACCATCTTGAGTGGACTGCGCATGTCCACCCAAGATGGCAGGCGTGAGCGGCCAACAGTGGCACCCCTTCCAACTGTGCGGCAGTGCAGCAAGTTTTAAGGCTGCAGCGTGTGAACAGCAGCCTTAAAAGTTGCCACGCCCCATGAGCGCTGGCAGTACCGATCGTGGGGGTGGGGCACCGCCCCGAGTGTCACCCCCCAGGGTGGTACCCAGGGCGGCCCGCCACCCCGTCCCCTTGCTCCGCTCCTGTTTGAAGCACCAATTCATTCATCATTAAAAAAAAAAAACCATGTTTACACTGACTACACACTACCCTGGACAATTACCAAAGGGGTTACATCTACCTTCTTCAAAATTCAGACTGGAAGAAAGCATTCCGGTAAGTAACCATTTTATTTTCTAAGAGCCAGTGTAAAGCCACAGGAAAACATTTATCACATAATTTACATGGTTATGCTTCATGTTGTATATCAGGGGTGGCCAGCTCCCAAGAGACTGTGATCTACTCACAGAGTTAAAAACTGGCAGTGATCTACCCCCTTTTGGGGTTCGGGTCAAAGTTATTGAGCTTTTTTAGGGAGGAGGAAAGCCCCATTTTTTAGGTGTTGCTGTGCTTCTTTAGGAAGGAAAGCCCTTTTGGAGGGTTCAGGTCAAAGTTGTTGAGCTTTTTATAGGGGAGCAAAAGCTGTTGAGGGGAGCCAGTGATGTACCAGTGATCTACCACAGATGTCCAGTGATCTACCAGTAGATCACGATCTACCTGTTGGACATGTATATGAAACAACATTTTTAAGCTTGAAAGTTTCCCAAGATGACACTGCTGCATAAAAAGACACAAGTACAATACACAGAATCTGAATAAAATCTTCAAGAAATTGAGGTGTTGACTATTATATAACAGGAAATGTGTTTGTTATTTTACATAAATGATAAATGGGTTTCCATTTTCAAAGATACTTTGTACCACTGCTACAGCTTTAGAGAACATGACACAGTAATACCTCCGCGAATGTCCGCCTTGCCTAATGTCCACTCCGGTGAATGTCCGTGGCAAACCCGGAAGCACCGGAATGGGTTACTTCCGGGTTTGCCGCTCACATATGCACAAAAGTGCTAAATCGCACTTCACGCATGCACAGAAGCACAAACCGCTCTGTGCACGCGCGCAGACCACGGCACTTTGCCCTGCATCCTTTTTGGCTAGTGGCCGGGGCTCCGGAACGGATCCCAGCCACAAAAAGAGGTATGACTGTATGCAGCTTTTAAAAGCTTTTTTCTGGTACAGAAATATTTGTGTTTCTCTTGTTAATGTATCCATTTAAGGCCTAATATAATTATTTTTCACAAGTTTTCATTAATAAATTCAGTTATTAGCACACTGAAATATATAGCAGCTTGGGAGGGGCTGCGTTCAGATGTCTTCTAAAAGTAAAATAGTTGTTATTTACTTAGCATCTGATGGGAGAGCATTCCACAGGGCGGGTGTGGCTACCGAGAAGGCCCCCTGTCTGGTTCCCTGTAATCTCACTTCTTGCCTTCAGAGCTGGATCTCAAGTGAAAAACAAGACATATCCTTTACCCTACTATACACGAAATTGAACCATTAAAGTTTATGGCCTTTTAACTAGTATGCCACAAATGATTATCCATTCACATGAATGATTATACATATCACATATGATTCTACAGAGACAGACAGAAAGAAAAATCTTACTTGCTTCACGACTACTGTATGGCCACCCTGGGGCAGATAGAAAAGGAGGTACTGGAGAGCTTGTTCTGCTGTCATCTCCCAGTTGCTGTGTAATATGGCGCACAGTATCTTTGTTTTTTCTGTTCTTTCTGCGCCCAGTAGGCTGCCATCCATCTGCAGCGCCTTGTTCTGAAAAAGTATTCTGCATTGTACTATCTTTGGCAGACTGCAACTCATTTCCTCCATAATGAGATGGAGAGCTCTGTTCCTCTTTGATACGCAAGGATCCATACCCCATATCACTAGACCACAGAGATTGGGATGAAACGTCATCATGACTATCCATTTTTTGTTCTTGATCCTCTTTTCCATATGTGCTTCCTCCTTCATGACAACTAGCAATGGCTGAATCACCAGAGGAGTTTGCAGGACTTGTCCGCCGAGTCAGCCAGGGAGATATGCTCCTACCAGCTACCACTGCTGAAATCAAAGCATCTGTACTACTGCTGGAGGTTGCTCCAAGTTCATAATCAATAAAATCATCTGATGCATCAGACTTAATGCTTATGTCAAGAGCAGCCTTTATGAAATTGTGACAAGCTTGAACAATATCAGTCATCTGGAGATAGCTAGCAGCTGACATCACCTCAATAACATTCCTGCTGGTCAATGCAAGGTGTGCAGAGTACATGAAGTCAATGATTGCTTTAAACCCCTGGGCTGTTACAATATCTAAATGAGTGACCGTTGCCTGGTCAGAAGTCTTCTGCACCTGGCAGTACAGTGTCTTGAAGTAGCGACTGCTCCCAAGTAAAATGTTTTTGTGAGCCTTGAAAATCTTTCCCTCTACTATAATGCAAACATCACAGAGGATGCCATGCTGTCTTTGTTCATTGAGTTCTTGAAGCAGATGACGATAATGGGAGGCAATTTCCATGTCTTCCTTTCGATTATTCATTTAGAAATATTTGTGCTACTGCTTCCACACAGGTCTGTAAAGGGAGAAATAGAGGCATTACCACATTAAAGGGGCTGTCATACTATTTAAATCACCACAAAATTTCAGAGAGGCATTTAGCTATCTTTCCAAGTTTGAAGACAACAATAATTGAGGCATTATACTTAGAACAGAGAGTCCATTGCTTGACTTTAATATTGGATTTGCATTTAATAGGCAGGTTTTTAGAAATGCTAATGTCAGGTGGGGGGAGTTGGTAATTATTGGGATTACAGCAGCTGGGAGGAATAATTTAACCCTTCTTCCACTGCCGAAATCCTGAAGAAAATCCCCCATTTTAGCAGCAATGGGGGATTTTCTGGCCATGCAAATACCAACTTCAGATAATGGATTTTCTTAGGCACACAGCAAGGGAATAAAGAGTTAAATTCCCCCTACCAGCTTGCTGTAAACACAATAATTATTACCCCTTCAACTAATGCTATTTGTGCTTTTAAAAACCTGCACATTAAATATAAAGAAGCACTTGAGGTCATATCTGGCTTGGCCCAAGAGAATAGCCTGCACTGAATATGTACACTTGGACCATCAATATTCAGTAGCTTTGAATATTCCTGAAGCTTTGAAGATAGCATGCCAGGATATTAACCTTTCAAAACTAATCAAGAGAAAGTATGATGTATTTACCACAACTACAGAGAAAGAGACTGAGATAAGTTCCCTGTGTTAAGGTATCAAAGTTTAAGATCTTAGCAAGCTAGTGTTGATAATTATGTTTGCAGAGGCAAAGCATCCTATAGCAGAAACTCCTCAGGAAAGAAGTTACTAAATCCTGCGAGACAAACAGCTGAATTAACGTCATCCTCAGCTAGTTTACATATTTAAGATGAGACTAGTAGGAGGTACATATCCACAATAGCTAAGGAAAGCAGCCAACTCCTCTTTGCATCTTTCATCCCTAATAAGCCAACAACATTCACATCTATTTCCAGTTTCCAGGCATCAAAACTGTTGCTTGTTCAGCAAAAAATGGCACCATGTGCACACAAGAGGTGTCAGCAAGCTTAAAGAAACCCCAAGGTTTACAGAAGTACAACAGATCTTTAGGGGAAACCCTAAGAAAAATCCTCCCCAAGGAGGACTAAGGGTGGTCAGTGCCCACAGAATACGGTACACAGTAACACTGAACAGTAGCACTCCACACCAGAGGCAGATCTGCTATGAAACTAATGAAACTAATCCCAGAGGGGCCCCAGAAAGGACTTTTGTCCACATTGCTTTAAAAAAATGGGTCTAGAAGACCCAATTTGAGTCGCAATATTTTTTTGTGGGATACACTTCAACAATCCACAGTTTGAGAGTCAATAGCAGAGATGTTGTAAAGGTATGGTGATCTGTCATGGAACAGCCATGCTTTGTTGGTTGCAAAGGGGCCCCCATGACAAGCTTCAGGGCCTCAAAAATGCAGTTCCGCAACTGCTACACATGATGCAATGTTCTGTTGCAGGTCCCATAGTATTACTTATTTCAAGTTAAAACACTGTTTAAGTAAATATAATTTACCAATTTCTGAATAAAGAAAAGGTAATACAAACATGTAATTCTTCTGAATCAATAAGTCCTTAAGGTTTCTGAAAGGCCTGAAGGTTTGTGTATAGATGATTCTTTACTGGGATGCCAAGTAAATAAGAATGACATCCTTCCTGTAAGCAGAGTAATGTGTGAACGATTTAAGGAAGCTTCCATTTGGTAGTTTATTGTGGACTCTGTATCGGTCATGCATCCAAGTTTTTTATGCAGCATCAGGATTTACTTTGCAATAGGTAAAAAAAAAAACCAATTTCCAAAGCAATGATAAATACAGAATAAAGGAGTAAATATTTGGTGGCATTTTGATAACACTGTTATCATGTTGTAAAAAAAGCCTACATGGAAGAGCAATGCCATCATGTGGAAGTGCCCTGAAATAGTTAGCAGGTGCCCATGGCACAGAATACCCTGAAATACCTTTTTCAGGGTAAACTATAATTCTCAAATTTAACTGTATATACAAACTCCCAGAGGTTTCATGGTTCAAACCATTAAAACAAGTCATAAAGTAACAGACAAACAGTAAATTGTATTTGTTTTGTTGCTACTGAACTAGAGATAATGCACTGCATTTCAAATAAAAGTACCGTATATCTCAGAAACTTCCAGTTCTTCGAATCCAAATCTGACAGCAGTGGTCACCAAAGTGTTATCTATGGGTTCCTGTGTTCCTGCCACATCCACAGAAGGTCTTAATATAGTCATCCCCACAAAAATCGACAATGCACAACAGACTACCGGTATTTGCTCTTCTCACTCAGTTCCTGTTGAACACGCCCCTTCAAACACTACCATTGCCCTTCCATTCTGAACTGAGGAAAGGTACAAATTGTTTTTCTCTGTCAGCAAATGTTGTGGTGGCTGATACAGATGCCTTTTCTCCATTGATTTGGGGGGGGGGCTGATGGAAGTAGGCCCACTTTTTGTGATCCTCTTTTTCTACACTTTTAGATGTGGTAGCCATTTTGTGTTGTGCCATGCACTCATAGCTACCATTTCTGACTGGTACCCACAGCACTTCAAAATTCCAGATGTGTTCATCAGCCCCAAAAGGTTGGAGTGTACAGATTAATTATAGCTTTGTAAGACACTAGTCATTCAATTTTCTTTTAAATTCATCATCAAGTTACTTACAGAACCATTTTATACCATGTACTTTCTGTGCTCAGTTGATATCTGCTGTTTATACTTTTCCGTTGTTTTAAAAAAGCTACTAAAATGCACCCATTATAATGAATTTCCTTCAATGAAATTTTACATTCTCCTTTTCCTACCTGTACTATGCCTTGTAGATTTTAAACTTTTGCATAAACTGTCTAGAGAAATCTCTAGCCAAACAAACAAACAAACTAAATAAATAAATAAAGTGGGCTATATTCCAATGAAGCAGCTCCACTGGCACAACAGACTCCCATTCATGCAACAGAACTTCAGTTCCCACATGCTCTCAAAATCAGATGAGGAGATTTTAGGGGCACACAGGGGGAACACAGGAAACAGAAATTCCACCTCAATAGCAAAACCCCACTGGTGGACCACTGTATAAGAAAGTCTGACTAAAATGCATTATCTGCTGAAGTTATTATCTATTCTGTATGCTTCTTAGGAATAAGAGTACATGCACAAGCAGCAAATTGCTGCCAATGTTCCAACACCTAATCACACATGTGAATGCAGTTAAGTAGCTTCCACACAATATGACTTTATGATCCAATTTATTTTTCTATTACACTGTCATGAGTTAAGCTTGTTATTAATTCAGCTTCCATGCGAGAAGTGTCCTTCCAATGTCTTCAGATAATTCTTTGTTGACATTATTCACATTATCTTAGTCTCCCTCTCCTTCCCTAGTGCTAGATAATTTCTCTTGGAAACACAAAGTCAGCTAATCATACAATGCAATCACCCACCCCCAGGTATTTACCAGCCTTAACCACATCTGGCTCAGAGTTACTGGTAAGCATAATTGAATGTCCTTTAGCTGAGAAAGTGTATACACTATCAGTATGTGTTGGCTGCTTCAGGTATCTACTCTACATTTGGTTATATTTAGTCCTCTTCTGTAATAATTATTCCTTTCCCATTTAGCCAACATGCAAAAGAAAAATAAGAGATGAGTCACTGCTAGGTTGACCGACTGAGACTTAAAGGTAAAGGGACCCCTGACCATTAGGTACAGTTGTGTCCGACTCTGGGGTTGCGGTGCTCATCTTGCTTTACTGGCCGAGGGAGCCGGCGTACAGCTTCTGGGTCATGTGGCCAGCATGACTAAGCCGCTTCTGGCAAACCAGAGCAGCGCACGGAAACGCCGTTTACCTTCCCGCCAGAGCGGTACCTATTTATCTACTTGCACTTTGACGTGCTTTCGAACTGCTAGGTTGGCAGGAGCAGGGACTGAGCAATGGGAGCTCACCCTGTTGCAGGGATTCGAACCACTGACCTTCTGATCAGCAAGCCCTAGGCTCTGTGGTTTAACCCACAGTGCCACCCGCATCCCTACTGAGACTTGTATCACTAAATTTCCTTGGATTAGGGCCAGGTTCTTTGATTCTATGCTAAAAACTCAAATCTTGCACCAAAGTAGCTCAATATCTGCAAAAGGGAATAATTTATGCAAATGACACAATACTATAAACTTAATTTACATCCTTCATTTTAGTAATAAAAACAGTATTTTTTGATAACCTGGCTTTTAACTGAATTTAAATAAATGTGTACATTATATTTCATAAATGCCTTCGAGGGTATTTAAGCAACATGAGATAACTTCTATCAATCTATCTATTAACTTTTTAAGTAAACACCCATTAGAAAAATATCAATTTAGTAATCTAATGTATAGAATATTCCCAACTACAATCACTTCACAAAGGAATAAATTCAAATTCCATCAGTACTGTGGACGGTCCAGATTTTACAAACTGTATATACATAGATTACAAATGAGCACAGTTAAATGTGATTCAGGGATGAGGAAGCAAGCATTTCTGTGCAGCTACAAAGGTGGCAGACCTTCCAGAATCCGGAATCCCTGAGTTTTTGCTTAGTGTCAACCCCACAGATTAGGCAACAATTTTTAATCTGCAGACTAAAACTTAAATATGTCCCAATGACATCTTCATACACAGTAGCAGCACACTGTTTTTCATACTATTGCTTCCCAGACAGAGGAAGTCCTAAAGGAAAACATCTACCCATAAATGACCACTATGAATTTTCAGAACTTTGGAGCATCCAAAGAAATGAGGTTCAGCAAATGAGCTTTTCACTATGCTTGGAAACTAAGCACACTTCTCACGAACTGCATGTTATCTGTTTTACAGTGATAATGGAAAGATAGTTGCCTTCAAGTTTAAGTGAATTGTCCCATTTTCTGCAAAACTGCAGAAAAGTGTAAAAATGCAACTGAAAACAAAAGCTATCTCTCACCACAATTAAGAACGTAATCTGTGTGGGAATACCAAACAGAAGTCTAGACTGCCACCACTTAGCAGAAGTTTCTAAATACTGTATGAGAAAAACAGAGGGCCAGCTGAAAAAGAGAAATGTTTTAACAGGAGTTCTGTGTCCCATTCAATAGTATTTGCTGATATCAATAGCCAAATGTACATCAAGAGTCAGGCTTTTTGTGAAATCAGAATCCACAGCAATGCCTTCCAGTGTGGTAATGAGAGAATGTAGGACTTCCACTTCATCCCAACATTCTATTCAAACACAGCTCATCTTTTTATGAATTCCTTTCTCTTCAATAAGCTTCACTCCATGCTACAAAATGCCATAATAACAGAACTACTGAATTGTGCAGTGTGGTGCACGCAAAAGAACTACAAAGAGTCTATCAAATATGAGAAACAACTTCAACTCTATATAACTGAAGAGATACAGTTACAATTTGATTACAGTTCTGCAATTAAATTAATGAAGAGAAAGAACAGGTCTTGAAAAATGCAATCCAAAAAATTTCTCAGGCGTGGACTATCAACTTCTGCAGGTCAAATTTTCCAGTTCTTACCCCTAACATGAAAGAGGCATCTTACTTTTAGGACATCTAATCTTAATACTAGCTGATATCACAAGGAGGAACCTTTAACAAGGTACAGTACAGTTGTTACTCATACGGTTAAAAACACAATTAGGAAACTCCATAGAATTATTTATTATTTCATATTAAAACGTTGACAGTGATTAACTGCATCACAAACCAAGAACTTAACAATGTATCTATGGATTTAAAGTGGATATGCACCTTTAAGGGGATTATGATGGCAAAAGTATGTCTAATAAAGTGGGTTGTATGAATTTCCTAGAGTGAAGGATACAATTTAAAGCAAGCAAGCATGCTAACAGAAAGGGGGTGCCCTGAACCCTTTCAACATATATACTCCCTCCCCCACCCCTAAAAAAATTGCTTCTTCCCCTACAGGTGGGTGTTAGTTCTCTTCAAAGAACCATACTGTGAGCATGGAGAACAAAACATGGGTGGAAGTTTCAGCACTATTTCCCCACCCATGCTTTACTTTCAACACCTCTACAGGGAAATCAGTTATTCGATTCCGACACAAATGTTTGCTGCAGTAACATCATTTGCCTGGCCAAGCTAGCAATAGTTCATCAAAATTTATTTCATGTTCAATTATTCCATTTTGTATATTCCAGTTTTAGAAACACAACTTTGTTTTTCATCACAAATCAAATTTATCTCTAGTAGAAATATGATATGTTTAAACAGATCAATTGGCAATGTGTGAAACTTTTAAAGCCAGAGCAACAATAGAGCATGATATAACTGCAGTATGGGTGTCTGTAGTCAGAAAATTTCTACAGCTCTGGTTTGATCATCTTTCATTTTTCTCTATCCACTACAAGTGTACCTTCTACAGTTTCTGGATATGTAAAAAGCAGGCAGACCCCTGGATGGTTGGATGGAGATCACACAATAAAACTAACAGTGAATTTTGTTAATGAATTTATGTGCAAAAGCTGTTCTGCAACAGTCCTTCAGAAAGAGAAGTGGGGGGAGAAAGAGAGATCACAAGATGTCCAGATAAGAGTCAACCCACGTCCTCTAAGTTCCATTAGACATCTGGACAAAGCACAACAACATTCAATTATGGAAGTCAATGCTCCTTTCTTCCCCACCTCCCCCCTGATATTTGAGATGAATTAGATTTGTTAAACCATTACTAAAAATTAAAAATAGAAGCTAGCCAAAGATACTAGCTTACTTTAGCTATGTGATTATTTGGCAGTATGCACTCCATCAAAGTGAGTGTGGTTAGGTTTGCAGCAGGGGAACTAACATTGCACGCAAAAGCTTCCAAGTTCAACCCCCTCATGTCTTCAGATAGGACTGGGAAGGGTTCCTGTCTGAAACTCTGGAGAATGGCTGCCAGTCACTGTCAACAATACTAAGCCAGATGGATTAAGGATCTGACTTGATGTAACGCAGCTTCCCACATTCCTACACTTCACAGAAATGAAACTTAAAATGGGAAGTATTTGGATTTCTTATATTCCTTGCACTTTAATAAAGAATATTATCATAAAGCAAAAAAAGAAAAGAAAAGTTAAGATACTACAAAACAAGCAAAAGGGTTCTGGTATCATCCCTACGCATTAAATACCTAGTCCACCTACAATTTTATATTGTTTCAAGAAAGCATTGGTAAAATTCTGATAGAAATTTCAGTGCTTCATCCTACATACTTTTGCTGTGAGCTTTTGGTTCATAGAGAGCACAGTCACACAAAGATTATTTCTTTGGCAGTGCAAGAAAAAGTAGATAGCAGTTCATAATGCATGCAGGTCCCAGTGTGTCAACTTCTTTATAGTTGGCTTGCAAATTGCCACACTTAGTTGTCTGTATAAGACATCATTGACTTCAACACAATTATGGAAATGAAATTCGACACAAAATGATAGGTGAATGCAAGAGATTAATCAGACAGAAAAGGCCCACGAAGCTGTTGGGGGAGAATGGTACTCCAAGCAAATGGAATAGAAAGCATTAGCGGACAGAAATGGGAGATAAAACAAATCTTAAGTTTTGGCATGTAGAGGAATGGAGTCATAGAAGCTGACCCTGACAACAAACCTCAGCCACCACATTCTACATTAACTTCCACCTCCAGATGTGTATCCAAAAAGCCATGTTTGCTACTGTAGTAACCATTGAGATGTAGCAATCTGAAAGAGGTCTCAGCCTTCTCACAAAAGTTGTTTGAAAGTCTGTGGCTGCTCTAAACTACAATCTGAAGATTAAAATGCCAGGGACGCAACCCAAGAGTGCATGACCACAGGAGATCCAACTTCAACAGTAACTAGCAAGTTTATCCTATCCAAAATGGTCTACCAACCAACTATCCTCTGCCTTAGTTAAACTGAGCTTTAACTGATGTCCCCAAGTTCTGCCTCAACCATGGCCAGAGACTATAAAGGCCAATAGATCAGGCATGGGTCAGATGAGAATGAAATTAACTACTGTACTTATTAAGAGTCTTCAAGAACTCTAAAAGGTTAGTCATTATGTGCCCTTGTGGAAGCCACACTGGTCCTTATGCAGCAAGGCTTCTTCCTCTATATGCTTCTTTAATTATGTTTTCCACCAAGTTTTATGGAAGAGATGTTTAGCTAATCAGCCTGTGATTTCTCAGATCCCACTGGCCACCAGCCAGGAGTTTCAACAGTCAGGACCAGCTTCTTGCTGATTGCCCAATATACAATTGTGTCTCTGTGGCACCCAAGACCACATAAAAGATAGGTGTGTACTGTATAAACCTCCAGCAGACATGTCAAACACCAACAAACTTGCCTATGAGTAGACAGCAAATTACTGCAGATCTAAGAATATTTATGGCTCCTGATGGTAGCAGCCTGGATTTATCATGCCACACACCCATCAAAATATTTTTGCTGGACAGTAATTCCATGTGGATATGGAAGTGAATGCTGGTGTTGAGTCAAAAACCCCTGAGTGGAACTCAACATTGCATTATGACAAACATTCCATCTGCACAAGTAATTCAGCTTAGCAGACAGAATGACCCTCCTCCCATGAACTGTTCTGAAGTCCTTGCATCACACTTTTGTGGAAGTCCTTGCATCACACTTCCCTGATGAGGCTTGTTAGGAGAATCCTGCCCCTTAATTGTACTTATCTAATAATACTATTTATTTTAAACTTATTCTAACAATATATAATTTATATACCTCCTTCACTCAAAGATGCCAGAACAGAATATGTATAAGAAAAAAATTAACTCAAAACCAAACATTGTAGAAACAAAATAAAATTCATCAGTTAAGTTTACAGTAAAAAAAATTGCGGGCAGCAGCAACAGCAAAAAACAAAAACAAAACAAAAACCCTATACCCAGTTCTATAGTGAATCTCAACACTACCCCTGCCCCACTAGACAAAGAAGTACATCTTCAACTACCAGTGGAAAGCAAGTAAGGCTGAGGTATGGAAGGATAGTTTATTCTATAGGTGTGGATCCACTTCAGAGAATGTCCTGCCACAAGCACCTACACTGCGGACCACATTAGGTTTAAAAAGTTTAGGAACCACCAAAAGAATTTGATCTGCAAATCAGAGAGCAGGGGTATGAGAGGAAGTTTTTTTCCAGATATTTGGGACCCAGGTCATTCAGGGCTTTAAATGTCATCATAAGCACCTGAAAGACAACTGGCAGCTAGTGCAAGTATTTCAAAATAGGTGTGAGCAACCAGTAGCACTCCCCAGTTGCAAATTCCAGACCACTGAAGGGCAACCCTACAAAAGAGTGTATTGCAATATAATAGTCCAATCAGAAAACTATCAGAGCTATCCCTGTCCAGGTAAGGCTATGCCTGGTAAACCATCAAGAATTGGGAACAATCACTTCTAATCATGAAGCCACCTGTCTTTCAAGTGACAAAGATGGTTCCAGAAGTGTACACATACCCAGGCTACAGACCTGTTCCTTCAAGGGACTATCACATCCAGGACAGGCTGTCTTACCAAACTCCATAAAAGCCCACCCATAGCATCTCCATCATGTCTGGATTCAGTTTACTGACCCATACATAGCCCATTACCACCTTGAAATATCAGGTCAGCACCTGCACTATTTCTCCTGATTCAGACAGGACTGAATACGACTGAATTTGGTGGTGCACCACTACCAATTTCTTAAGCACCTTGCCCAAGGAGGGGTATTTATTTAACAACTATGGGTTTAAAGAAAGTGCCTCTTTTAAAGCCACTGACACCTTCTCAGCCCTCAATGAGACATTAGCTTTTATTAGCAAAGAAGACATACAGTAGGCTGAACCCCTTTAAGCTTGCCCTCATCCTCAGGTCATAATAACTGAAACTGATTCAATAAAACTTAACCAGATGGTGTTCTGGACACATCCACAAGACTAGTCCTAATTGCAGCATCTAATTCTGTATGGATTTAAGCTATTTTATCTTCAAAATGCTTAGTGAATTTGTCACAGAATGCCTCCAATCATCTGCTTCTTCAGGACAGATACAAATAGCCCCTTCACTGTGTGTATAAGCTATTACATGCCTACTGCAAGCTGCAATGGTGGCAGAGGTGAACCTCTTCACTGCCACCACTGCCACGTAGTAAGCACAACTGTATGCTCATAACTGTGTTCAGCCATATTTGTTTCAGGATTTACCCAACTTGTGCTACACCATAGTCCATCCTGTTTCATTGTCCCCAACTCCCCAGAAGACTATGGAGATCTTTAAGCTCCATAGAGTCTGTCTGAGAAGGCACTTGAGAACAGTTGTGTTGAGATCCCTTTCCACTTCAAATACTGTTTTGCAACCAGCTGTGAATCTGACAGTACCATCGTGCAGCTTTCACTGAACCAATGTGCTAACCAAAATATCACAGAGAACTTTTGTCGAGTGCTTTGCTGAAATCAAGCTAAACTGCATCCACATAATTCCCACAGTCTGCTAAGTTTTCTAGTAAAGTGATACAAGATAGAGATAATATTAGTTTGGTGGGATTTATTATTGGCAAATCCATTATGCTAGCTTCTATGAATTACTACATACTTTAAAATTTTAATTTTGCATTGTTTCCATTTGGGGAAAAATTTGATCAATTGATTGGGAAGCTTACTATGTCTTACCTTTAAACTCCCTAGTTTAAGGTAAGACACCATCAATTTGAGTACACAACAAATATTCAGCTAATCCAATTGTGTAGGGTGTCAAAGTTTTCTGGCATAGGTACAAAGCTTCAGAGTTCAGGGAATTATAAGTGTAAAGGATAACTATTTGAATTTCAGGGAGCCTTTTGAGATTTAAACTAAGCCCCTTTTATCCTTTTATTTACCAATTAAATTAAGAATATAGTAACAAGGATTAGTTCACACTACAAATAATGCAGGAAAGCCATGTTGCTAAAGGATGCAAACAGAACTCAGTTGAAAAAAGAATCACTGCTCGGGAGATGTGGGTTGTTCATGAAAATAATTTTGATTTAAGAAGCTAGAAAGGCAAAAAGTTATGAATCAAAAACTATGCATACTTGTATTAATAAAACCTTGAAGGAATGGTGAATATTGCAATGAAAAGCAAAAGCTTTCATGAGGAAGTAAAGGCAAGAAGAAATGTATTTTAGAATATGTCCAGCCAATATCAAAACAGTACCAGACCAAGCAGGCACCTACAGTTTGTAATTAAGGCTGCAATCCTAGCAGTGTCTACTCAAAAGTAAGTCTCATTCAATTCAATGAGGATTACTCCCAGGTACTTAGGTAAGTAGGTTAGGTTTGAAGCCTCACTCCGCTTAGGCTATCCACCCAATAAAGTATGCCAAGGTTGTTTCTGTAAGCTACTCAGAAAGCTTTTCTAATATACAACCTGGAAGAGAAGGACATAGGCTCTACTGTATGGATGTCCTAGAAAACACAAGCCATAGGGACAATGTGGCCCATTTCCTCTATTCTCTGAAATTCCAAACTCTGACCTGTATGTTGCCATATATCATTAATTAAAATAGTTATTATGTCTGTTTAATTAGCAAATAATGTCGTATGAAAGAGAAGAAACAGATCCAATTAATTTACAATGCATAATTATATCATTCTCACTTATTTAGATACGGCTTCATGGAGTAAATGGGACATCATAGCCGTAACAATATGATTTCAATAAGTAGTCTACCAACAGTAAAATTAGCTTTTCATCATCCATTTAAACAACAATCAACACTAGTATCTCATACTGCAAGCCTAAACACACTTACTAGGAAGTAAGCTTAACTGAACACAGCAAAACTTACTTACAAGTAAACATGCATTAGGATTTCACTGTCAGGTTTGCTCATTATTTTCAGGATGGAGAAATGCAAGTTCTAGTTAATCAAGACCTGAATACTGTTTTGTAGATCCAGCTTGTCCCATAAGACTCTCCTTTGTTAACTTGTAATACACCAGAGGATAATTTTTCACTATGTGGAAAACTGTGGTTAACAGTAAGCTCTAAAGTCTAAGAATCCAAATGCATACACAGGCTGAGAACTTGACAAGTAATAGCTGCATTCAACTGCTATTAATTCAGTTCAGCACAGCCAATCAATAAAACAGAATTGGCTGTCAAATGTTAAGAGTGGTTCCTTTTATTCTTGAAATACTACTGTATTTAAAGTGACACAGTATGAACTGCCAAACTTTAGTTCACCAAGCTGGCAGGGTGGGGTGGGGTGGGGAATATCATGCAATTTCCAAAGTTTGTGTAAAACTGCAGCTTTTGTCTGTCTCGTGGCAAGAAAGCCGTGTCTAGCTTTCCCTTTTACCAAAATAGAATACTCTTCTGGAAGAAAACCCCTTAAAATAGAAGCAGTAAAAGTAGGGAACCAAGTTACAGTATATGTACTTAAAATGCTAGTGTACAACATATATTTAGAAAATGCAACTAAACATTTGAAATGACTCAAGTATTAAAATGCATACAATAACTTCAGTACAGGTGCCTGCAAAACACTGTTTGCAAAACACACTTCCTTATTAGCATATATATAAACACTGCTGATAATAACCTTGTCTCTAATCCATGCTAAATAAATACATTGACTGAATACGAAGCTAATTTTAAGAAATATCTCCTAGTAAAACTGCCCTTTGTTTCTATATTTCTTGACACATCAAAATACATTACTGCACACAATAGTTCTTTTATATCTATTTCTGGCTCTCCAGCAGTACAGTAAGCAATAAGGAGCTGTCTTTAATTTGAAGGAATCCTCCCACTGTTAACAGTCCTGGAAATCTGGTTCATTCCTTGTCGCCTGGGATTGAGTTATCAGATGCTACTTGCGTGACTTTTACGGAACTGACAACCTATTTACAGACACAAAAAGGCAATCTACAACTTTAAAACTTCTACCATCACCTCTGGTTTTTGTTTTTTTTAAAGGAGACCTTTTACTCTCCCTACAAATTATTCTTGTGAGGTGTTGACACCCCCTTCATAAAATGTTCCCTACCTGTATGCAACATTTTCAAATAAATTCCCTTACTTATCACAAGCATATTATGTAGTCCCCCAGCTTTAGGCAGGGAAAGCATTATTCTGAAGACAGGGGTTTTAAAAATATACAGGGCCACTACCAATATTTCAGCTTGCAATTAAAATGGAGGAAAGGCCAGCCGATCGGTGCCTGACTTCAGGGGGAGAAATAACCCCAAACAGGCCTGGCTTTAGAGAGGCAGAAAGAGAAAGCAAGCGAAAGAGAAATATACAACATGTTTCACCAGTATTATTACCTCATCCCTTTCTTCCAAGCAGTTTTGAGCCACTCTCTCTTGACAAGCTCTTGGGTCCAACTTGCACAGATGCTTATTTTTAAACGCTGTGGGGTGGTTTTTGTTTGCTTTTCAAATAAAATTATCAAACCAGAATGGAAAGGCTTGCTATTTCACGAAGTGGAGCTGCTGTTAAAATGCCCCCTTGTCTCCTCTCCACTCCCTTGAGCTGGGCGTTGACGCAGCAGAAATTACCAGCTGGAAAATTCCCCTTTTGGAGGTTAGAGGGAGGGGTGGGGTGGGGGGAGAAGAGGAGGAGAGAGGGGGTGGGAGAGAAGCAGGGAGGGGGGTTAAACCCTGCCAGTCACAGAGCTGTCCCCATCTATCCACCCACCTAGCCCCAAATAAGGCATCATGTCCCGAGGTGAAGGAAGATCAGAGGAGCTCCATGCCCCTTCCACACACAGGGGGGTGGGAAAGTCATCTCAGCAAACCGCCCCCCCCCACCATGTCCCACCCTCCAGCTGGGATTTTACCCAGCTGCCCTACCAGCATTTCTCAGGGAACAGGCACAGCGTGCGTGCGCCGCGCGCAAGGAGGACGCGCTGCCCCCACGAACCTCCCATTGGGCAGGCAAGCGAGGGGTAGGGGGACGGTGGAGGGGGCTAAAATCCATGACAGAGAGGGAGGAGGGCGAAACGAGTATCCTTTGCCTTCAATTAGGGGCAGGAAGCGGGGGGAGGTGGGAACCCGACGCCCTCATTCAACTGCCCCCCCCAAAGGTCAATTTCTCTTTTCTGCTGTCCCCCAAAGGAAACCCATCCCCTAGCCCCAAATAAGGCATCATGTCCCGAGGTGAAGGAAGATCAGAGGAGCTCCATGCCCCTTCCACACACAGGGGGGTGGGAAAGTCATCTCAGCAAACCGCCCCCCCCCACCATGTCCCACCCTCCAGCTGGGATTTTACCCAGCTGCCCTACCAGCATTTCTCAGGGAACAGGCACAGCGTGCGTGCGCCGCGCGCAAGGAGGACGCGCTGCCCCCACGAACCTCCCATTGGGCAGGCAAGCGAGGGGTAGGGGGACGGTGGAGGGGGCTAAAATCCATGACAGAGAGGGAGGAGGGCGAAACGAGTATCCTTTGCCTTCAATTAGGGGCAGGAAGCGGGGGGAGGTGGGAACCCGACGCCCTCATTCAACTGCCCCCCCCAAAGGTCAATTTCTCTTTTCTGCTGTCCCCCAAAGGAAACCCATCCTGTGTGTGTGTGTGTGTGTGTGTGTGTGTGTGTGTGTGTGTGTGTGTGTGTATATATATATCACTCACCCCGCACTGGGGAGGGCGGACAAGTTTTCCACCACCACCAAGAAAAACGCAAAAATCTCCCTACAGGGAACTAGGTTAGTGGGAGACTTTTAAAATGCGCTGCTGCGCGCCGTAAATAAATACATACAGAGATCCGAAGGGACCGAGTTGCCAGGTCTTTTAAAACATACTTTTCCTAGAAATAAAGAGGAGAAGAAAAAGTATCGCGAGCGGGAGCGCAACCCAATACGCTTAAGAAGTAGGAACGGCGCGTTTTTTAAAAGAAAATAAAAAATAAAAAAGGAAGTTTTTGCAGCGCGCTTAAGGCTATTAGGAAACAACCACCACCTACCCCCCCACCCCCAATTACAGACACCATCGCCTCAGGGAAGAGGAAGTCTTCGCCGTCGACCACAGGGGAAGAAGGAAATAAAGGGGTGATGATGATATCATTGATAACCTTGTAAGATGTATAAATGGAAAGCGGATTTTTTTTATTTTAAAAAAATTGTTTTGTTTGTTTATTCTGCCTGCCTGCCCATCTCTCTCTCTCTCTCTTACCTGCGCTTCATGAGGAGCGCGGCCGGAGCGCTGGCTCCACACGGTCACACTCCGCGTCTTTCTCTTCATGAGTTGTGTGAAGGGGGTGGGAAAGGGGGGGGGTCGTCGAAGAGAAAGAGAGAGGGGGGACGGTTGTGTGGGGGGGGGAGAGATATATGTGGGGAGGGAAAGAGAGAGGGCTGGTGCGCGCTCCCGCCTCGCTTTCTTCCCTCCCCCTCCCTTCCCTCCCCCTCCCTCCTGAGGGAAAGGAGGCGCGCGCGCTCCACTTCCCCTCACAACTTGGCCCAAGAAGGGGAGGGGGGAGGGGCCGCCGCGCTCGAGCCGGCAAAAAAATAATAATACTAGAGGTGGGCGTGACCAAGCGAAGGGTGGGCGGGGCTCCTGTGGAAAAGCAAGAGCGGAGGGGAAGGAGAAGTACAGCAGCCGCGTCGCTGATTGGGTGTAGCTGAGCACAGGCCTCCCTAAGCCACACCCACGCGGAGTCTTTTTTTTTTCCCCTCCCCTCCCCTCTCCTCTCTTTCTTTCTGTCGGTTGCGGCCCCGCCCACCCGGCCTCCCTCGCGCCGGCAGGGGATTGAGAGAGAGAGCGCGAGGTGGGAGCGCAACTGTCAAGCTTGCCGGACACGAGGGTTGGTTGCGCGCGGGCGGGGCGGGGGAGAAGGAGGCCGCTGAGCATCATGGGACACAGCCGAGCCTGACAAGACTGTTGCCAAGGGCAAGTTGGGGCTTCTGTCTCCCTGGCAACGGTCAGGGCCTTTCCTCCCCTCCTGCTACCGCTGTCCTTCACGCCCTCTAACATTGCGGCGAGGGCTTAATGTAGGGGGGCAGTTAAGCGAAGTGAGGGTGGATTCGCACACGTAGCTGCTTTCCTCCTCGCCGTGAGGGGCGGCTTTGCGAAATAAAAATGAAACGCATCATGCCATGGTGTTTAAACCAGCGTTGTTGTAAGAAGGGATCCAACAGATGCTCAGTAACTCACAAACCGCCACAAAAATCAAAGGCAGAGTTGAGAAGAGATGATCTGGATATATAGCAACTGCCTGTTTAAAATAACAATTTGGAAGCCAACTGTGTTTCATAGATTTAACCCATCCGAGCAAATGCACATGTAATTTATATAACAAATAAATAAATAAATTGGGGAGGAACCCCCCCCCCCCGTAATGTGAGTTCTTCAAAGCTGTCTAATAACTTATGCACATAAATTCCACGACATGGCAGAAATACCTGACGTGTCGTGAAACAATATAATTTTCAGCTTTATATTAACAAACGAGAAGTTCAGAACTGATATATACCAACACGAGTCAACATATTCCAAGGAGCACCAACTCTCAGCCTCTCCTAACTTCAAAAAAGAAAAAAAAAACCCTGTTTGTGAGACTTTGAAAACTTCCTGATCTATAAAGTGCGTGTGTTTGCCGAATAAAATAATTTTGGTATCCCCCCCCCCAGATCCTAGCTGTGTTTTGTTTTTTAATTTCAAAATTCAGTCCATGCTGAATCAAAATGCTGAAGTCAAACAGCTGGCCTGATAAAAGCCAAAAACTTACACACTCAAGAACAATACTCCATATACTGAGATGGCTAAAACACCTGCCTACAGGAGGGGAAATCAAGTTTTGGATTTTTAAAAAAGTGCAAAAAGTAGGAATATGGCTTCCTGTCTGTGCAAATACATCAGAGAATAAGCATACCGGTATAATAGAATTCTGAAGTTTAATAAAATATGCTTCAGTCTTTCCATTACCTTTTTTAAAATCATGTTCACCTTTCATATCTATACGCTAATTTATGCCACTGTGGTTAAGAGTGTCAGGAATGGAAGAGTGAATATACTGGTACCAAATCCTGCTACAGCTACACAACCCCTAAAACCAGCCACAAGAGATAATTGTTCCTGCTCTTTCTAACTTAGTTCTAACTTTCTAGCTCCCTATAAACCTGCTGCAGCAAATTCTAAAACAAATGCAGTTTATTGTCCAAACTGCAGGGTGGAGGATTCTGTGGGTTGTAGAAAAGGTCAATTTACTCAAATTGCCTCATCAGACTTCCTCCAAATCACACAGTCCAGTTGCATTCAGAAGCCTCGTGCTCATTTGACATGCATGCAGTTACCGGTAGTTTTAAAATGTTCAGAAGCTAAATTTCGCACATGAAGTCAAAGCCTAGACCAGGGGTCCCCGAACTAAGGCCCGGGGGCCGGATGCAGCCCAATCGCCTTCTAAATCCAGCCCGCGGACGGTCCGGGAATCAGCGTGTTTTTACATGAGTAGAATGTGTCCTTTTATTTAAAATGCATCTCTGGGTTATTTGTGGGGCATAGGAATTCGTTCATTTTTTTTTCCAAAATATAGTCCGGCCCCCTACAATGTCTGAGGGACAGTGGACCAGCCCCCTGCTGAAAAAGTTTGCTGACCCCTGGCCTAGACTCCTGCCATTCATACTGACTAAGCCCCTCAGCCACAGAGCTCTGGTAATAATGATACATGCACATCTGGGATGCACAGCAACATTTTGTTACAGGCCCACTTGTTTATGCCAATAGTGATCTCAGTTTTCTGAGTGCCAGCCCTTACGTAGCCAAAACAGAAGAGGGAGATACCAGGCATGCTCAGAGGAACCCAGAGGTTTGCAGAAGTTCTCTCTCTCTCTCTCTCTCTCTCTCTCTCTCTCACTCTCACACACACACACACACACACACACACACACACACACACTATAAACTAAGGAAAATAAACTAATGGGATGACACCCCAGAAACTGCCAATAAAAGCTGAGCATGCTCAGTGGGCATGGGGGAATCCTGAGTGAAATTCTGGGGAATTGGTTGAAAACTGGGGTGGTAGTAGTATGGAGTATTCTGGAAAGGGCTGGCTGGAACTCTGAACAGGAACACATTTTGTTGCAGGTCCCACTTCTGCTTCAGCCAGTAGCTCAATCAGTACTAGAGCATGAGACACTTAATCTCAGGGTCGTGGGTTCGAGCCCCATGTTGGGAAAACATTTACTGCATTGCACCGAGTTGGAATAGATGGTCCCTGTGGTCACTTTCAACTCTATGATTCTGAACCCAAGCCCATCACTGAAAGCAGTTTCTTTTTTCTTTTAATCTGAAAGTGTATTCTTATGCTAGGTCCTGATACCAAATCCTGGTGTTACTCTACGTGAATGAGTAGAGTCATTCGCTGTCCATGGCATCCATATGTACGGATTGTAACTTTAGGCAGGCATGGTCCCAGCGAAAACAGATCTTGGATCAATATCTGTGCAAGAGTGAAGAAACATCGTTTCACGCATGCAAAAGCCACCGCAGCTTCGCTTGAAAGCCTGAGTGAATTTTGTTAACCGTCCTTCAGATCCGCTCATTCATTGCGCTCTGAACATCTTTATTTTAAGAAAAGAAGATCAATACAAATTGATTAATGCAACAAAGCTGTCTTTCAAGGCTGACATAGTTTTTTTTCTCAGCAGCCTTTTCTGTCGGGTGGCTGAAGGCAAGGCTTGCTAGGAAGAGTTCTGTTGCCAGTCAAATAAATCATGGTTTGCCTGTTGCAATAGCCCATGTACTTGTGCAAATCTAAAAGCGCGACTGAGGACAAGAAAAAGCCAATTTATCACTTCATGGCATTTCAGCCAACAGCTCTTTGAAGTTGCCCAGTATCAAGAGCTGTGAGGTGGTCTGGATCAATTGCTTGCTTCATTGTAAGACTATTTAGAATACATTTTATGGCCCAGCTTCCAACACCGACTGAGTGCAGGGAGCAGGGCCCATGTCCTGCCCAGTGGCTGCTGCTGCCACTGAACATTTATTCACACAAAAGTCCTGTCCATCCTTACAAACTGTTCCATCACACTCCTTCCTCTCTGTGCCTCCTCCCCTCCCTGCCTCCTGCTTGCACACTTTGCGGCTGGTCAGCAGCCGACAATGTAGCAGTGGAGCTGGAAATCACTTGTTCCCCAAGTATGGTTCATGCAGATCAGCCTTCTCCAGCTTGGTGCCCTCCAGGTGTTGTTGGACTACAACTCCCATCAGCTGGCTGATGGGAGTTGTAGTTCAACAACACCTGGAGGGCACCAAGCTGGAGAAGGCTGGTGTAGATGAAGTGTGGTTTCTATTTAAATAATAAAATACCACAAATTATGATGAATAATATAATTTTACCAACCCAAGCATAGCTCCAGTGAGAACATTTGCAAGTAACTGGTTTACGAATTGCATTCTTAAGGTCTTCTCATTCCAGCTGCTTATGACTATATTTTCTCTGTAGACTCCTCCACTTCTGGGAATGAATTCCTCTATCGCCCTTGCGTGTCTTTGATTTCAGGCATGCATGCCCTAGTTCCCACCCTACAACCCCCAGAATTTTTTACTCCCCCTCCCCCTCTTCTGGAAGAAGGTACCGGTATGTATTTATTTAGTTCTGTGTGTCAAGCGAGCATCACTCCCCTGTGAGCTGCAGCAGCTGGAACCTGACATCTGCCTTGGGGAGTGTGCTCAGAGATGGAAAGGGGAGTTCCGGGAAGAATCTCCCTCAAAGGGTCAAGTCCCCTATTCCCCACCCCAGTTCTTCTAGGTTGTTCCAAATTTGCTCATCGTTTATTTTCATTCTGGCTCTTTTAAATTTGGGTATTGCTGACTTTTGAACAGATCACTTTTGCAAATAACAGCAGGGGAGCAGAGTTGTGCATTGTGCCCTTAGCGTATGTGATCTACATTCAGGGCCTCTCCTGGCATGACTTTCAGCTCTTGCAGGATTACGATGAATTGATTAATGAATTAACTGGAAGTTTGGGGAGGAAGAACTAGTCTCATAGGTACTGCGTCCTCCGAAGCCCAACCCCACATTCATTGAATGTCAAAGGGTAAGTCCCCCTCAGTGCTGAAATGATCTTTTGGAAGGGAGAAATTATTCTGCAAACAAATCCTTCAACGCTGCAAAGTGGTTGTCTTCTTGCCACTTGGAGGATTCTCAAGCAGCCTGTGTGCATCCTCCAAGCCTTTTGAGCCCTAGGCTTAAAGCAGGAGAGTAAAGGCCCCTGCTTCTTTTCATCATCTCATCTGTACTGCAGCCAAGGATTCGCAACCACATAGTGGCTTCTATTGCCAGGAGTGTGCTCCAGCAGCAACAAGGGTGTGGTGCGCGATCGACCTGTGGCTAGCGCAAGTTGTAGAGATTTAAGGGAAGACAGTACTGTCCATCCATTATTTTTCCGCAAGGACAGGACGTCTCAGCTGTTTCCAGAGATTATTTCCCGACTAGCTTCCCCACATAGTTAGTCTAAGGAGATATTTATGTATATGTACTTTTGGTGTAGAGGGACACGGGTGGCGCTGTGGCCTAAACCACTAAGCCTCTTGGGCTTGCCGATCAGAAGGTTGGCGGTTCAAATCCCCGTGACAGGTGAGCTCCGTGCGCTGCTCTGGTTTTGGTGTTCCATCGCGCCAGAAGCGGCTTAGTCATGCTGGCCACATGACCCGGAAAAACTGTCTGTGCACAAACGCCAGCTCCCTCGGCCTGTTGAGCGAGATGAGCGCCACAACCCCAGAGTCGTCTGCGACTGGACCTAACTGTCAGGGGTCCTTTACCTTTACCTTTTTACTTTTGGTGGAAAGTGTTTGAGAGGGTTTTGTCAGGACAATTGCAAGTTCTCTTGGATGAAATTGATTATCTCGACCCATTTCAGTTTGGGTTCAGGCCTGGCTATGGGACTGAGTCAGCCTTGATTGCCCTAATGGATTGCCTTTATTGGGAAAAGAACATTGGGGGGGGGGGTTACAACCCTGTCATTCATATATGTTTTCTCAGTGACAACCAGGGGCGTAGAAAGGGGGGGCGGGGGTGGTCCGCCCCGGGTTCCAGGGGAGGGGGTGACACTTTGGCCGTCCCCGCAACCCCACCCCGCCGGGCGGGCCCCGAACGGGGGCATGTCGCCTTTCCCCCCTCCCAACCCCCTCAGGCTAAAAAAAAAACGCTGGGAGGGGGGGAAAGGGAAGCAGAGCAGGCGCATTCAAGCGTCTGCTCTGCTTCCCTTTTTTCCCTTTCCCACCACTTTTTTTCGGCGGGGGTTGGGCCAGCGAGGAGGGGGTGTCATGCCAGGGACAAGCGTGATGCCCTCTCCTTGCTGGCCCACCCCTCGCACAGAAAAAAAGCTGCGGAAAGGGGGGAAAGGGGGAAAGGAGAAGCTTCCCCCTTTCCCCCTTTCAGCAGCATCCACATGCGTCGTGACATCACGACGACGTCATGACGCACGCGTCATGCCCCTCCCCCAGGGGGGTGCCTCTGCACCGTCGCTTCCCCAGGCGGCGCAGAGGCTTGCTACGCCCCTGGTGACAAAAGACCCTCCAAGTGCCCCCCATTTTCCAGGGACAGTACCAGATTCACAGAAGCCATCCTGGTTTCTGATTTGATCCCGGAACATAACGCTTTTCCTTAGGGTGTCCCTATTTTCATCTCAGGAATGTTGGTGGGTATGGTAGGAGATCCCTATTTTCATTAGAGAAATGTTGGAGGGTGTGAAGTCATGCGACCCCCGAGCCAAGGAGATAAGTAACTATAAACCTTTAGAAGACATCTGAAGGCAGCCCTGCATAGGGAAGTTCTGGCTCAGGCAACCCAGTCAGATGGGTGGGGTATAAATAATAAAACCATCACCATCATCATTAAATAGGTTGTCCCTATTTTCACTAAAAAAAAACGTTGGAGGGTATGTGACAATGGCATTCTCTTGAACCAACTCAGTGAGACGGGTACCAGGAACACTGTAGATTCAATCCTATCCCTATCTTATGGAATGGGTAGGAACTATTATTTAAGTTATTGTGACAAAACACTATAAGATTTTGCCTTCTGCAGTTCCACTCTATGCAAGAAGCTGACGTCAACTGCAAGAGTTAAGGACTCCGCATTCCTAATTCATATTACACCGGGGCAAAGGTCATCTGGTTTCTTTATCAGGCGCTCCTGGAGGGGAGAGAGGAGGAAGGAACGGGGTGCTGATGGGGAACCACTAGCAAGGTCATATGAGGAGCAAAGTATTGTTAAAGCAAGCTATTTAAACAAAAAAAAAACCCTTCTTGTATCTTGCTTCCCCATCATAGACATACTCCCAGCTCTGAGGTCGGTGAATTATAATACTTTCAATGGTGGGAGTTGACAAGTTGACTGTAACTTTTTCCATGATGTGAAACAAGGCATTTATTTGTTGGGTTGTGGGAGGAAGCACTCAAGGGAATTCTCTCCTGAGATGTCTCCAGGAGAAGAAAATAAATGGCGCTATATACGTGTGTGTGTTTTTGTGTGTGTGTGTGCGTGCGTGCTTTGCAGCCAAATCCTAAACCTGTTTATTCTGAAATAAATCCCACTGAGTTCAATTGAACTTCTATCCCAGTAAAAGTAAAGGGATCCCTGACCATTAGGTCCAGTTGTGTCCAACTCTGGGGTTGCGGCGCTCATCTCACGTTACTGGCGTACAGCTTCCGGGTGTAACGTTGACGTGCCCTTTAGTCTCCCACCAAGAGCACGCACAACGTGTAAAAAGTTTCCCCTGACTGTGTCTCTCCCTAGGGTTCACCGACGACTAAAATGAATCCCCAAAATGATATTATGAGAGATGTCCTAGGGGTACCTCAGTTCTCCACGTTCTTAAAGTGAAACTCCTGCCACCTTGGGATTCTCCCGCCCTGGGTTCCCAAACTGCTGCAGCTTGCCCTTTCTTTCTGGCAACTGCGTGGCACCTTTGGCTTCCCTGCCCAGTCCTCTGTGTGTTAGGAAAATAAGCCACCCGTCCCCTTTCTCTCAGGAAACCTCTAGTGCTTTTCCCCTCAACCACACCTCTTGAGGTACTGACGCACTGCCAGAGTCCACGAACGTTGAACAACAAAAATATGTTTATTGAGGTAACTTATATATATCTTGGAAGTTAAGGTAGAATGCGGTTACAATGTTCTTCAATTAGGTACATAAGCTTGGATACAACTTTAAACAGGATTAAATGTTTTCCTTTCCTAACCTAAGCCTAACCTCCAACCCGCTCTCCCTCTCACCCTCACTCCCTGACCCACAACCCACAACAACCGCCCCAACTGCCATTCTCCCCTTTTAAAAGGTGGAAAAGACCCGCCTCTGCGATTGTGCTGCCAGTCATCTAGAGTGGGTGTTAACTCATCGCGTGCTGGGCACCTGCTCACACCCAGGCACAGGGTTGGTCCGTTACATTGGGTCATGTGGCCAGCATGACTAAGCCGCTTCTGGCGAACCAGAGCAGCGCACAGAAACGCCGTTTACCTTCCTGCCGGAGCGGTACCTATTTATCTACTTGCACTTTGACATGCTTTCAAACTGCTAGGTTGGCAGGAGCAGGGACTGAGCAACGGGAGCTCACCCCGTCGCGGAGATTCGAACCGCTGACCTTCTGCTCAGCAAGCCCTAGGCTCTGTGGTTTAACCCACAGCGCCACCCGCGTCCCTATATCCCGGTAAGTATTCTTAAAACAGGAGCCGTTGTGAGCTTCCCAGGCCATTTTGTGAAAGAAAAATCACTTTGCATTGCATTACTAAGCCCATCACATTGCTGCACAGCAGCTGTCTTGAGGGCCAAAATGTGGGATCTCCAGATGTCCCTTTTAGTGTGCATTCATGATTATTATGCTCATGATGGTATCAAGGAAGTTATATGCAATCCTGCTTTCAGATCAGTTTGGGGGCAAACATACTGCTCTTTCCCCGGCCGTTGCATGCCCTGTAGTTTCCTGCTGAAATCCTGTAACCTTTAATACTACCAATGTTCCACAAGATGAAGGGTCATCCCTCTTTAGTTGCCCTATAGTGCCAAAGAGCCCCTCGAGATGGCAACACTGGGGAAGCTAATATGGCAGCAGGGGCGTTCCTAGCCCCTTGGCTGCCCGGGGCGGGAAGCCAAGGGGCACCCCTGGGGGGCGGGGCATCGCGGCGCGTGCGTGCGTCATGACGTCATGACGCACGCACGCGCGGCGACGGCCCGGCATCCCCGGGGCGGGGCATCGCTGCGTGTGCGTCATGACGCACGCGCAGCGACGCCCCCGCCCCTGGGGTATGCCGGGCGGGGGCTTGGGGACATCGTCGGGCTCCAAAGAGCCCCGAAGCCGCAGCCATAGCGCAAAGGGCTGCCAGGCTGCGGCTTCGGGGCTCTTTGCAGCCCACCGACGCTCCTGAAGTGGCGGCCCGGCATCCCCGGGGGCGGGGCATCGCTGCGTGTGCGTCATGACGCACGCGCGCGCAGCGACGCCCCCGCCCCTGGGGTATGCCGGGCCGCCACTTCGGGAGCCTCGTCCGTGCAGCGCTGCTGCTCCCGGGGTGACGGAGGGAGCAGCGGCGCATGGGAGTGGTGGGACGCGCCGCCGCTCCCTCCGTCACCCCGGGAGCAGCAGCACCGCACACACCCGCCTAGGGGCGGCACGAGGGGCGGCCCGCCCCCACCGCCCCCACCCTACAACGCCCCTGTTATGGCAGGATGATTTGTGGAGGGTCCTCTATATATTCAGAAGTAATGTGCTATTAGGGACGCGGGTGGCGCTGTGGTCCAAACCACTGAGCTTAGGGCTTGCCGATCAGAAGGTCGGCGGTTCGAATCCCCGCGACGGGGTGAGCTCCCGTTGCTTGGTCCCTGCTCCTGCCAACCTAGCAGTTCGAAAGCATCCAAAGTGCAAGTAGATAAATAGGTACCGCTCTGGCGGGAAGGTAAATGGTGTTTCCGTGCGCTGCTCTGGTTCGCCAGAAGCGGCTTAGTCATGCTGGCCACATGACCCGGAAGCTGTCTGTGGACAAACGCCGGCTCCCTCGGCCTATAGAGCGAGATGAGTGCTGCAACCTCAGAGTCATTCGCGACTGGACCTAATGGCCAGGGGTACCTTTACCTTTACCTTTAATGTGCTATTATGATCATAGAATCATAGAATCATAGAGTTGGAAGAGACCACAAGGGCCATCCAGTCCAACCCCCTGCCAAGCAGGAAACACCATCAAAGCATTCCTGACAGATGGCTGTCAAGCCTCCGCTTAAAGACCTCCAAAGAAGGAGACTCCACCACACTCCTTGGCAGCAAATTCCACTGTCGAACAGCTCTTACTGTCAGGAAGTTCTTCCTAATGTTTAGGTGGAATCTTCTTTCTTGTAGTTTGAATCCATTGCCCGTGTCCGCTTCTCTGGAGCAGCAGAAAACAACCTTTCACCCTCCTCTATATGACATCCTTTGATATATTTGAACATGGCTATCATATCACCCCTTAACCTTCTCTTCTCCAGGCTAAACATACCCAGCTCCCTAAGCCGTTCCTCATAAGGCATCGTTTCCAGGCCTTTGACCATTTTGGTTGCCCTCCTCTGGACACGTTCCAGCTTGTCAGTATCCTTCTTGAACTGTGGTGCCCAGAACTGGACACAGTATTCCAGGTGAGGTCTGACCAGAGCAGAATATAGTGGTACTATTACTTCCCTTGATCTAGATGCTATACTCCTATTGATGCAGCCCAGAATTGCATTGGCTTTTTTAGCTGCTGCATCACACTGTTGACTCATGTCAAGTTTATGGTCTACCAAGACTCCTAGATCCTTTTCACATGTACTGCTCTCAAGCCAGGTGTCACCCATCCTGTATTTGTGCCTTTCATTTTTTTTTGCCCAAGTGTAGTACTTTACATTTCTCCCTGTTAAAATTCATCTTGTTTGCTTTGGCCCAGTTCTCTAATCTGTTAAGGTCATTTTGAATTGTGATCCTGTCCTCAGGGGTATTAGCCACCCCTCCCAATTTGGTGTCATCTGCAAACTTAATCAGGATGCTCTCAAGCCCATCATCCAAGTCATTGATAAAGATGTTGAATAAGACTGGGCCCAAGACAGAACCCTGTGGCACCCCACTAGTCACTTCTCTCCAGGATGAAGAGGAGCCGTTAATGAGTACCCTTTGTGTTCGGTCAGTCAGCCAGTTACAAATCCACTGAATGGTAGCCTTGTCCAGCCCACATTTTACCAGCTTCTTTACAAGAACATCATGGGGCACCTTGTCAAAGGCCTTGCTGAAATCAAGATAGGCTACATCCACAGCGTTCCCTTCATCTACCAGGCTTGTAATTCTGTCAAAAAATGAGATCAGATTGGTCTGACATGACTTATTTTTCAGAAACCCATGCTGACTTTTAGTGATCACAGCGTTCCTTTCTAGGTGCTCACAGACCGTTTGCTTAATGATCTGCTCTAGAATCTTTCCTGGTATTGATGTCAGGCTGACTGGGCGGTAATTGTTTGGGTCTTCTCTTTTCCCCCTTTTTGAAAATAGGGACAACATTTGCCCTCCTCCAGTCTGCTGGCACTTCGCCTGTTCTCCAGGAATTCTCAAAGATTACTGCCAGTGGTTCTGAAATCACCTCTGCCAGTTCTTTTAATACTCTTGGATGTAGTTCATCTGGCCCTGGAGACTTGAATACATCTAAACTAGCCAAGTATTCTTGTATTACCTCCTTACTTATTCTGGGCTGTGTTTCCCCTGCTGAATCATCTGCTCCATATTCTTCAGGTTGGGCATTGTTTTCTTTTTTGGAGAAGACTGAGGCAAAGAAGGCATTGAGGAGTTCTGCCCTTTCTCTGTCTCCTGTTCGCATTTCACCATCTTCTCCTCTAAGTGACCCCACTGTTTCATTGTTCTTCCTTTTGCTACGGACATACCCATAAAAGCCCTTTTTGTTGCTTTTAACCTCTCTAGCAAGCCTGAGTTCATTCACAACATGTTGCAGAAGACACCTGCAAAAAACAAACAAACCGCCAGTGTGGAGGGGGCCTGCAGTAGAAGCTAGAGTGATAACCAATGCCTGACATATTTGGAGTAAACCCACAGAAATGGATGAAGTAATTTAAATGCATTCATTTCGGTGGGTCAACTCTTAGTTGGATACTACCCTCAGTTCATCCACCTGCTACCAAATTCTAATGGGAAAGATGATGCAGTGACACTGGGAAAGTATCACAGGACAACTAATAACGCAGAATAATGTGAACAGACCAGTATAAATCTAGAATGAATGCACTATTATTGTGTTGGTGACATGTCTCAGAAGACACCTGCCCAACCCCCCCCCCCGCCCCCCAAAAAACCTCACCAGAGGCCCCAGCTCACATCAGATGCTGTTCATCTGGTTTTTTGAATGAAACCAGCATACAGTATCTTTAACCCTGAGGGCCAACAGGAATACTTTCCCAATTGGTAAATGTGATAATGGGATTTGTGAAATTGCTTCATGCTTTAAAGACAAGCAGGAAGTTCCAGGGCAATTTTACAAAGTTTGTTTCATTTGGAGGAAAGCGGAGTTTGGGGCTTGCAGGGGACTTTTAACAATTGCCACCAAATTTGGACACCACACAAATGAAGTCTTCCATGTTCCTTATCAACCAATAAGGACTATATACCCTGCTTTTGTATCGTGCTAGAACCAGCAATCATAAACCCCAAAGCTTTGAAATGAGATTGGCAGAGAGCGGACAAACCTTTAGGACGGAAGTGATCTTGCATATTTAAAGTGCAGTTCTAAGATTCCAGTAATTGTGGCAAAAATGGCCTATCTGGGCAACCCTAAGCTCACTCCTTCCACTGCCCAAAGAAGGGGTAATTGCAGGAAGCTCTTCCCCCCTTCCTTGCCACTCTGCTACAACTGCTATATATAATAATAATAATAATAATAATAATAATAATAATAATAATAATAATCTATATATATAAAACGCAAGTGTCTCTGCATCCAGTCCGTGTGTCTCTGGGTTTGCGCTACTGAGCATGTGCCCCACGGACACAGGGATTGGAGCAGAAGGCGGCAGTTGAAGCGGCGGTTGAAATGGAATGCTGGCGCACCAGAGGCTGAAGGGCGGCCGAGAAGGGAGGACACGCTGCCACTCTCGCCGCTGGGCAGAAGGAGGAGGAGAACCGGGGGGGGGCGAAGCCTCCCGGGAGATGATGCCGCCGCCTCCGCCTCACCCCCCTCGCTTCCCCACCCATCGCCCCACACTCCGAAAGGGGCTGGGAGCCCCACACATCCGGAAGGAAACCTGTTCTACCTTCGTGCAGTAAGTATGTTTAGGACAGGAACAATAAAAGGAAACACGCCGTCATTTCTCCCTCAGGAATCTTAATGCCGTGTAGGGAGCGCATGGTTTGCCCTGCTCCCTGCACTTCAGGACTTTGGGTTTTGTGTCAGAAATGTTCTAGCGCCCGTTATTTTAACGGGTTTAAACCACTAGTAATAATAATAATAATAATAATTTATTTATACCCTCCATCTGGCTGGGTTTCCCCAGCTACTCTGGGCAGCTTCCAACAAAATATTAAAATACAATAGTCTGTCAAACATTAAAAGCTTCCCTAAACAGGGCTGCCTTCAGATGTCTTCTAAAAGTCTGGTAGTTGTTTTTCTCTTTGACATCTGGTGGGAGGGTGTTCCACAGGGCGGGTGCCACTACCGAGAAGGCCCTCTGCCTGGTTCCCTGTAACTTGGCTTCTCGTAGTGAGGGAACCGCCAGAAGGCCCTCGGCAGCTGGACCTCAGTGTCCGGGCAGAACGATGGGGGTGGAGACGCTCCTTCAGGTATACTGGACTGAGGCCATTTAGGGCTTTAAAGGTCAGCACCAACACTTTGAATTGTGCTCATAAACTCTTGGTATTAGCTCTGTGCATATGTTGGCAAATTTAATCATCAAATGATGTCAGGTTAGCAGCACCCAGAAACTGAACTGGTGATCATGAAATGACTAGTCTTTCACATCATACATTTCAGTGCATTGACAAGTTAAACTTCTAACAAGGGCTCTCTTTGACCAGACGTCAAACAAGAGCAGCATCAGTGTTATCTCTGTGCCTTGAGATTGCGGGCAAACCACGTTCCCCCTCCCAACCTCATCAAACCTTTTCCTCTCTGAGGTTTTTATTTCATGTGCACTCAGTACATCTGGAGAGAACAAGTGCCTTGGGCAATTCCCCCCCACCCCACCAAGCCTCTCAGTGAAATGTTGACATGCTCAGAATAAATTTCTGATGCCTTTAAAAATCTGGTTGGCTTTGACAATTGGCTGCAATTCTACACATGCTTGCTTGGAAGAAAACACCAATGAAATAATAAAGAAGACTTAGTTTTTGAGTAAATATATTTAGGATCAGCATGATCAAAATGTAGGGAGTGTTCAAATATACAAATCGTTTCCGGTGTCCATGTGTTGAGTGTCGTTGTTTATGTGGTCAAAATGGCACCATTCACATGCGCAAGAGGAATATTATCAGCAGAGTCAGGGGAACACTGAGTTTTGAAGAAGTATCCTTCCCCAAAAAGATCTTTAAGGGGGAAACCTCTAAAGGCAGGGCCAGATTAAGGCCTTTAGGTGCCCTAAGCACTTAAAAGATTTTAGTGCCCCATATATAATTCAAAAATATGAACAATAACGTGGGTGGCGCTGCGGTATAAACCACTGAGCCTCTGCGCTTGCCGATAGGAAGGTCGGCAGTTCGAATCCCTGTGACGGGGTGAGCTCCCGTTGCTCGGTCCCAGCTCCTGCCAACCTAGCAGTTTGAAAGCACGTCAAAGTGCAAGTAGATAAATAGGTACCACTCCGGCGGGAAGGTAAACGGTGTTTCCGTGCGCTGCTCTGGTTCGCCAGAAGCGGCTTAGTCATGCTGGCCACATGACCCGGAAGCTGTACACCAGCTCCCTCGGCCAATAAAGCAAGATAAGCGCCACACCCCCAGAATTGTCCACGACTGGACTTAATTGTCAGGGTCCTTTACCTTTACCTTTTAATAAACCATAAAATAAAAATGTGTTTTTCAAAATAAAACAAAATCTACAGTAAGATGGAAATTATGCCATACATAATTCCATAAACTTCTAACATGTCACCTCTTACTCTACTTTAAAAAAAATTGAAAGTCCCAGACGCTGCGACCTTTTTCTTTGTAAGGGATGGACTCCACCCCCTTAATCATCCTGGTTGCCCTTTTTTGAACCCCATCATATCCAGAACTGCATGTGGTATTCCAAAAGCAGTTGTGCCATCATTATCCTATGAATGGTTTCATTTTCAGTTCCTTTCCCAATGACACCTAGCATGGAATTTCTCTTTTTCACAGCTGCCACACACAGTCGACAGCTTAATGAGGACTCTCTGTTGTCGGTGGAGGGGCGGGGAGCAGAAAAAAAACAGGTGGGAGAAGGAATGGAATTGAATATTTGGAGAAGGACATGGTTGGGTGGCTGCCTGCCTGGAAGAGGGAGTAGGAGTATCCCATAATGCAACACATTTATTGCAAATCCCACTCGTGGATTAGTGCCTTTCTGCACTAATCAGGGAACCCACAGGAACTGAGTTCCGGCACCTCTCAGGTGGGCGCCATTGCCAATCCAAAAGAACGAGGGAGGTGTTCATGGTGAGTTCCAGCACCTCTTTTTCTAGAAAAATAGCAGTAAGGCCAAAACAAAATAAAATAAAAAAATTCCTTCCAGTAGCACCTTAGAGACCAACTAAGTTTGTTCTTGGTATGAGCTTTCGTGTGCATGCATGTCTTCCTTCTGATTGAACATGCATGAAATCGGATTATCTGTCAGCCTAACCCCACAAGCGTTGTTGGGAAGATAATAATGAGATTCCTGATATAGGTCACCCATCACTCCTGGGTGGCAGGATAGCACATATGGATGCATCAGGCGGACACTAAATGCCTAGATGACCAGAGAACAAAAAACGTTATCTTTGGCTCTCTGCAGCCCAGCCCATCCCAATTGTTCAAGGCTGCTCCCACTAGCTGATCTCACACTGGAAAAATGTTCACTGGGGGACACTCCTTAGCCAAACACTTCTGCAGAGGAATCTCTGGCCCTTTTACTGGGGGGGGGATTGTTTTTAAAACAACCCTGGACTTCTCAGGGGGTCGGGGAGAGGCCTGCATCCAGAGGAACGTCTTTGCTCTACTCTTCAGGGTGTTCCTGAGTCAAGTTGCCAGATTCCACAGGGAGCTGGACTCCTTTGCCCCCAGCAGCTGTGCGGGGGGTGGAGGAATCTTGGCAGCTGCAGCTTCTCCCTTCACGGTGCAGCAGTTGGTGAAATTCTCCCCTTTGCCTATTAGTGTCGTTGGTGTTTATTAAGCGCCAGTAGGTCCTGAGTTGCTGGACGATGAAGAGAAAACAAAGGCCTGAAGGCTTTCAGAGTTGGGAGATTGAACCCACAAGCAAGTGGCCCGAGCCTCGCTGTTCTGCTAGGCACTGGGGCACACACGGTAGAAGAAGAGGAGTTTGGATTTGATATCCCGCTTTATCACTACCCGAAGGAGTCTCAAAGCGGCTAACATTCTCCTTTCCCTTCCTCCCCCACAACAAACACTCTGTGAGGTGAGTGGGGCTGAGAGACTTCAGAGAAGTGTGACTAGCCCAAGGTCACCCAGCAGCTGCATGTGGAGGAGCGGAGACACGAACCTGGTTCACCAGATTACAAGTCTACTGCTCTTAACCACTACACCATGCTGGCTCTCACGGTATGCATGGCAAGAACAAAGCACCTCTTTTAGGCAGCCGGTTTACCAGAGCACATAGAAGCACATAATCGTAGACTTGGAAGGGACTCTGAGGGTCATCTAGCCCAACCCCTTGTAATGCAGGAATCTCAACATGCAGCCCCCATCCAATCTGAAGCCATACCAGACCCTGCTTAGCTTTCCAAACGCGCCAACAGATTTATTGCTGCACCGTGTGAGTAATAACACAAGCTAGCTTTTGATAGTGGTCTTATAATATACAACGGGTAACATGCAAATGATCTTATAATTCTTGCTACAACCCTATAAGGTAGGCCAGCATGATTAGCCCCATGATGGATTGTGATGACATGGGACAGGGCCTTTTCTGTGCCGGTTCCCAAATTGTGGAACTTGTGGAGCTTGGATTGGCTCCTTCTTTGTTATCTTTCTGCCAACAGCTTCAGACTTTCCTGTTCAGACAGACCTTTGAAAACTAAGGTCCAGATTATGCTATCTGGTCAAAATGCATTTTAATTACTGGTTCTAAATGCGTTTGGATGTGTTTAAATTATTTTGTGTGGGTTTCCCCCCAAAAAAATATTGTTTTAAACTACCGGTAGCTTGTTTTTATAATTTAGTATTTTGTAAACCACCTTTGAATGCCAAGGAGAAGAAGTGCCCATCTCCAGGCCAGCACTTTGGCCCTTTAAGCGTCTCTCTCCATTCTTTGGGCAAATGGCTGGATGGGCTGGAGCCAGAAACTCAGAAGGTTTCAGGGTACTTCCAGGCCTTTCTGGAGCAAGGCGTTCACCTGGAGCTTTCCGTGGTGCTAAAACCACTGGCCTGCCTCGTTGCTTTGTCTCAGGGGTACCAGAAATTGCTGACAGTTATAGAACTTCTACCCTGCAGGGTTGTTCAGAGGTTAAAATGTGGGGAGTTAGGCCATGTTTGCTGCTTTGGGTTTGGTGAAAAGGCAGGGCACGTATGCAATTAATAAATGTAATCTTTTGCTTCAGCATCCTATTGCTACTACTGCTGCTGCTGCTACTACTATTTAATTTTTATGTTTGTCACTTCTTCTTTTTAATTTTTATTTCTTTTTCTTTTTCTCTATTATTACATACATCACATACCCATAACATTCATATTACAATCCCTCTTCCCTCCCCTCCTGGGCCTCCCTCAACTTCCCTTATTACACACTGCTATATCTAAAATTACATGGTTTTACTTCCTTATCTGCTAGATATTATTACTAATAAATTTGTGAGTGTTTATTTAAATCCTGCCATCAAGTCACTAGTCTTCCATTGTTTCTGCAAGTAGACTACGAATGGTTCCCATTCTGTTTCAAAGTCACTGTTGTCTTTCTTACGAAGTCTGTCCGTCAGTTTTGCCGTTTCTGCATAGTTCATCAGTTTTTGGCAAAACTGACTTCTTTTTAATCTCAATAAAGCATTAAAAAAAAAGATTTGGAGACAGGGGAAAACAGGGGCAGGAGACCTGTTTCCTACATTAAGAAGCCTCTCTCCTTACTTTGGGGGGGTCGTCCAGAGCTACCCAGACAGGCTCCTCTGTGTCACTTCCCCCCCCCTTGCTACCTCAAGATTCGAACCCAGCCCTGTATCTGAACTCCCTGTCAACTCACACAAGCGGTGGTGCAGAGAGGCCTTTTGCACAGGAAATGCTGACTCTCACACTGGCGGCAATGTGCATGGGTGGGACGATGGGGGGGTGGGGTGGGGAGCTGTCAGCCGATGTCCTGATGGAAACAGGAGGCGGATGCAGGCCTGCGTTTGAGACCAGGCCCTCGTGGGCAGCCGTTTCCCCCACAGACGTCCAGAGCTAGGAACTGTCACAGGGATCCAAGCGATGGGATTTCAGTTCGCCCCACGCATCACCTGAGCCGGGGAACGGCTGGGAGGTTTTCCCCATAAAACATCCATCAAAGAGGCGGCAGGAAAATCCCCGCCTGACCTCATTATGTGGCTCTGAAAGATGCATTTCCTGTCCCCCCCCCACAGAAGAAAGAAGCATTGCAGGTGAATTTGGGGTTGTAGCATGAAGTGAGGATCGACGCAGATAGGAAAGAGGAAGGGAGGGAGGTCAGTGGGTGGCTGCCAAGGACCTGCATGCCAGGAAGTGTGGGCTCTCCCCATTGTACGGACTTGGGTCTCTGAACTCTTGGCTGTTGGGTGGGGTGGTTTCGTTTATCCGTTGCAAACCTGCCTTGACTTTGAGCTGTTTAAAAGGAAACTCCTGGAAAAATCCAGCCGGGACTTTGTCTTGTCAGGGTCGTGGGGGGGGGCAGACACCACAATGAAACCCTTGTGAGAAAGAGCATTAGGAACCCATGGAAAACCCCAGTGCACTTAAGGGCTGTGGGCAGGGAGGGGAGCTTGCAAGAGACTGACCGCATAACATGCCCACTCGACCGCTTTGCCCAGTGGAACTGGCATCGTTACAGGTGCCACATAATGTATCCCCTCCAACATTTCTCCCGTGGAAATAGGGACGTCCTAAGAAAAAGCTGGTTTTCCCAGTAGTAATGTATGGAAGTGAGAGCTGGACCATAAAGAAGACTGATCGCCGAAGAATTGATGCTTTTGAATTATGGTGCTGGAGGAGACTCTTGAGAGTCCCATGGACTGCAAAAAGATCAAACTTATCCATCCTTAAAGAAATCAGCCCTGAGTGCTCACTGGAAGGGCAGATCCTGAAGTTGAGGCTCCAGTACTTTGGCCACCTCATGAGAAGAGAAGACTCCCTGGAAAAGACCCTGATGTTGGGAAAGATAGGAGAGAGGATGAGATGGTTGGACAGTGTTCTCGAAGCGACTAGCATGAGTTTGGCCAAACTGCGGGAGGCAGTGAAAGATAGGTGTGCCTGGCATGCTCTGGTCCATGGGGTCACGGAGAGTCGGACACGACTAAACGACTGAACAACAACAAAAGAAAAAGCGGGACATTCCATGATCATATCAGAAACCGGGATGGCTTCTGTAAATCCGGGACTGTCCCCGGAAAATAGGGACATTTGGAGGGTCTGCATAATGTCTATTCCACATTTTAGTGGAACTTTGGAACTCCCTGCCTATTGATATCAGACAGGCACCTTCACGGTACAGTAGTCGTGCCTGCTAGAAATATTTTTGTTTAGGCAAGTCTAAACAAAAATTTAGAAAGTTGTTGCGAGTTTTTATCTTCTTCTGGTCTATTGTTAATTTTGACATTCCCAAAGTCTTAAATTATTGTTGTTCACTTTTCTTATTCTATTGTTTTATCTTTTTTGTAAGCCGCTTTTACAATCGAGCTGCGTATAAATTGTATGGAACATACAAACAAACAAACAAACAAATACAGGTAGCCTGAGGTTCCCCATCTCATGAATGGAGACTGACGGAGATTGTCACATGCGACGGGCAAGTTGAGATATATTGCTCCTGAACATGGAGTCTCCATTCTCAGCTGGCCTTCAAAACACAGGATTGATTAGCCAGTGTGAGAACAGAGTACAGTGCTACCTTGGTTCTCAAACGCCTTGGTACTCAAACAACTTGGAACCCAAACACTGCAAACCTGGAAGTAAGTGTTCTGGTTTACGAACACTTTTCGGAAGCCGGACGTGCTCCGTTTTGAGTGTTACGCTTCCGATTTGAGTGTTACGCTGAGTTCTGTCTGTTTTTGCTGTTTATTTTGCATTTTTGTGGCTCTTTTGTTTTTTTGTTTTTGTGACTGTTTGGAACCCTGATTGATTGATTGATTGATTGACTGACTGACTGACTGACTGACTGACAGATTGATTGTGTGTGTGACTGCAGTACATTGTTTATTGCTTTCATTTTATGGATCAATGGTCTCGTTAGTAAAATTCATGTTAAATTGCTGTTTTAGGGGTTGTTTTTAAAAGTCTGGAATGGATTAATCCATTTTGCATTACTTTCTATGGGAAAGCATGCCTTGGTTTTGGAACACTTTGGTTTTGGAACGGACTTCCGGAACAGATTAAGTTTGAGAACCAAGGCACCACTGTACTGGACTAGATGGGCCTGATCCAATAGGACTCTGCCTATGTTCGTATCAGTTCAGCCTCATTGCAATTCCAAGTAGATGCAGGTTTTCCATTTTCTTGGACCGGAGAGCTTGGTCAGATTTCTCTATTGGCATGAAGCATGTATTCAGCGGCGCATGGCTGGCGTAGCCCGCAAGTGTTACAACATGTGCTAGATTAGATTTGGCTGTCACAAGCTCTCGTTTTTTTAGGAAGGCCTCGAGGTCTCGTAAGGAGGCAATGAGGAACTGTGCGCCTTGCGCCTGGTGGGACGACGAAGGAAGATGTGGCTGAAACAGCACGCAAGCCACAGCCACTTTCGGAAGCCAAGGTGGGCAAGGCCCCCCACTGCCACTCAAGACTCTCCGCCAAAGAGTAGACGAGACTGTGGCTGTCAGAGCTTCCTCTTTCAGAGCCAGTGGGAGAGGCTGGTTCTGCTCAGAGCAGAAATGGAACAAGTCAAAGGAGAAGCATCTGGTCCCGACAGTCATGTGGCCAGATGTAAAGGAGGATATGTTTTTAAGGAAAGCCAACATGGTGCCTTATTATTATTATTATTATTATTATTATTATTATTAATGCCCCACCTGTCTGGCTGAGTTTCCCCAGCTACTCTGGGCGGCTTCCAGCAAAATATAAAAACATGATAAAACGTCAAACTTTAAAAATGTCACAATATAGGGCACCATTATTTTTAGGTGAAATTCAACGAGAAAGCAGAGGAGAATGAAGCTGCAGCAGTACAGCAAGCTCTTTCGTTTTTTGTTTTTTATTTACAAAATGAAGAAAGAAGTTGAAACGCCGACCTACACAACAGAAGGTTGCTTCTACTCGACATGTTTATCAAGGATCCATCCCGATTTGTTTCTCCAAAGTTTGTTGGGTAGTTATACAATGCCGGCTCTTTACTAACGGTTTGTTCTGATACATTTGCGGGGAGGTTAGACAAAGTTGTGCCAAAGTTATCCCACACTTTCCAGCACATTTCCCCATCCCTTTTTGATTGGTCCTAGAACAATAGGATTGAGATTGCAGCAGTCTGATTGGTCCACAGGAGCCACCCAATCCAGCTCCAGGTGGAAGTGAATCCGCAACCCGATTGGCATACAGGAGTATCCCGGAATTAGCCAATCACGTGGGGCCCATTGTGTAAATAGTGTATATAAAGCAAACGTTTTGGGGGAACTGCATTCCTCACTACTATGAGCTGAATAAAGAGCATGAAATTCACACTTGACTCCGAGTATATTTCACTTTTCTTACTGCAAAAAGTTCGATTTTTTATTTATTTTTGGTTGGAGAACAGGTTTGTTGTGCCAGAGTGTGAAAGCAACTTTAATTGCGCAACCTGAATTTGTAGGTCTGTGGTCGAATTCCACTCCAAAATAGGTACAGTCTGGAACTTCCCTTGGGCCTTTGAACTTTGCTGTGTATCTCCCCTAATTCCTGTAACTGAAGTCCAAAATCTGCGCGAGCACGCACTACGCACGCACGCACGCTCACACGCACAAACACACCTGGTCCTTTTGATAGGTAAATTATGCACAGAATTGCTCCTTAGCACATTCAAAGCACATTCCTTCTCTCAAAGAATTCTGGGCACTGTAGTTTACCCTTCACAGTTATAATTCCCAGCAACCCCACACAAACCACAGCTCCCATAACTCTTTTGGGGGAAGAGGGGTATGCTTGGAATGTGGCTTTCAAGGTATAGTACATGTATGTAGCCTTGAAGCGGCTTTTTGGACCTTAGTGTCTGAAAGGGAAGTCATGCATGGGAAAATACAAAGGGGAATCTGTGCAGGGAAAGCTATAAACACCCCTGAAGTTTACCCATCTTCTGTTAAAAATGTGACATCCCTTTGGCTATGGCCTCCTGCTGTTGGGCAACGCTTCCTTTCATGTCCAAAGCTACCCCTGAGCCTTCATCCCATTTCACTTGGCAAGAATGTGAGACAATGCTTGCATTTTGCACTGCTTGCTGCTCCTAGCAGACAGCTTCCATGGCTTTTATCAGATCACAGGTTTTCCCGAGGAAGGAAGGGTGAGTCACTGAGATGGGGAGATTTCTTCTCTCAGTATGACAAGCTGGGTGGATCGTCCGGTGATGCTATGAGAAGCCAGTATCTATATTCCAAGCCAAGGAGCACTGTTGTGGCCTGGGAAGTCATTTCAGACATGCAATGTTATTTGTGAGTAGCCAGATCTTCTGCATGCGTGCTTGGTAGTAAGTAGAGCCAAGTATTTCTTGGGTCAAATCCTGCCTCAGCCATTAACTCTTGAGGCAGTCTGCAGAAAACCAATCTGCCTTAACCTCCTCAGCCCCCAATTTGCAATCTGGGTATAGTAATACTCACCAGCCTTTCATGTATACTGCTGTTGAAAATGGAGGTTCCATTGACATTCCAAAAACACTATAAAATACTAACTTGCAGTATTCAGCGTGCATCAGTCCTCCTTGGTTCACCAGGTGACAGCACGGTCTGAAACTGAATTTTCTGGGCCCAGTCCCCAATTTATATTCTGCTTCATCTCCTTATTAACATTGATTGGAAATGATATTATAACTTTGGGAGGTGGTTTACGCAAAGATATGATTAGCCATCACTTGGTAACTCAGCATTAGATGATCTGCAGCCAGATGCCTACACTGAAAAGTATTTTGGCAGAGTTCCCTGGGAGGACGGACTGGTTGTTCAGCCACTCTGGGAATTGTAGTTCTGGGAGGGGAACATGGTTCTCCTAACCATTTTCAGCACCCTCAACAAACTACAGCTCCCAGAATCCCAGGAGCGCTGGTGTGAATGTGGCCTGAGACTGTATTCAACATTCACTGTGAGAAGGAGAGGGTGAAATGTACGTACCATGGTTGGAACTCTTCCAGGCTGTGAGAAGCCATCACAAGCTGCTTCTTAGGTTTTGAGAGTTCAGTGTGATGTACTGTAGTACGGGGAGGGGGGTGATTCATGGCTGGGGAGTTCAAGACTTCCCATCTCGGGACTCTCCCAAAGCCATCCTGCTCGCAGTTCCACTCTGCACCTTTCTTCGGGGGCTTTTGACTGGATGAAATGTGTCCTCGTACTGTGATAGAGCTTCTTGCATGCTGGATGGAGAGTAGAGGACTGCCTATCTCCACATGAACCGACCCGGACCCTGAGATCATCCTCCGAGGCCCTTCTTTGTGTGCCTCCTTTGCAAGAGGTCCAGAGGGTGGCAGCCTGGGAGTCATTTTGGACTCACAGCTGTCCATGGAGGCGCAGGTCAATTCTGTGTCCAGGGCAGCTGTCTACCAGCGCCATCTGGTACGCAGGCTGAGATCCTACCTGCCCACAGACTGTCTCGCCAGTGTGGTGCATGCTCTAGATCCAGTGTGGTGTAGTGGTTAAGAGCGGTAACTCGTAATCTGGTGAACCGGATTCGCGTCTCCGCTCCTCCACATGCAGCTGCTGGGTGACCTTGGGCTAGTCACACTTCTCTGAAGTCTCTCAGCCCCACTCACCTCACAGAGTGTTTGTTGTGGGGGAGGAAGGGAAAGGAGAATGTGAGCCGCTTTGAGACTCCTTCGGGTAGTGATAAAGCGGGATATCAAATCCAAACTCTTCTTCTTCTTCTTCTTCTAGTTATCTCTTGCTTGGATTACTGCAATGTGCTCTATGTGGGGCTACCTTTGAAGGTGACCCGGAAACTACAACTAATCCAGAATGCGGCAGCTAGACTGGTGACTGGGAGCGGCCGCCGAGACCACATAACACCGGTCTTGAAAGACCTACATTGGCTCCCAGTACGTTTCCGAGCACAATTCAAAGTGTTGGTGCTGACCTTTAAAGCCCTAAACGGCCTTGGTCAAGTATATCTGAAGGAGCATCTCCACCCCCATAGTTCAGCCCGGACACTGAGGTTCAGCTCCAAGGGCCTTCTGGTGATTCGGAAACCAAATTGCTGCTTCTGATTGGCTGCAGGGAGCTTCTGCAGCCAATCGGAAGCTGTGGCAGCCCCGTTGAACATTCAGTTTCCAAAAATAGTTCGCAAACTGGAACAGTCACTTCCGGGTTTGCAGCGTCCGGGAGCCAAAATGTTCGAGAACTAAGCTGTTCGAAAACCAAGGTACGACTGTATTGTAATTTTATGTTGTGAACTACCCTGAGATCTACGGATGAAGGGCAGTATACAGATTTATTAAATGATAATAGTCATACCTCAGGTTACAGACGCTTCATGTTGCACGTTTTTGGGTTGCGCACCATGCCGAACCCAAAAGTATCGGAACGGGTTACTTCTGGGTTTCGGCGCTCATGCATGCGCAGTAGCGCTAAATCGTGCTTTGCGCATGCACAGAAGAGCTGAATCACGACCCACGCATGCGCAGACGCGGCGCTGCAGGTTGCGAATGTTGCGGGTTGCGAACGTGCCTCCCGCACGGATCACGTTCACAACACGAGCGTCCACTGTAATACTCTCCAGTCCCCAACTCCCCACACCGTGGATCGCCCAGGCTCTTAATAAAGAAACTCAAAGCACTCAGACTTTTTCAGACAACAGGGTCGTCACCATCAACCCAGAAACGAAAGAGCAACCTTTTGGTCTGAGGCTACCAAGCTGTTCCGAAGCTGGCGAGGCTGGAAGTGTTGACTTGAATTATTCACAAGGAAGCTGTGCAGTCTAGCAGGAGAAGCCTGGGGCTGAGAAGCAGAAGAGATGAGCCTCTGTCTGTCTGAGGGGTGCGGTGGGGGGGTGGGGGGGAGACCTCCGGTTCTCATTGCACATCCTCACCGTGGAATGAGATGGCTGCAAAAATGATGGGATGCCAGGCGACTCACTTCAGCTGTGCAAAATCCGAGGATCTCTCTGGGCAGCTCAGCGGTAAAAGTGAATGGATACTACTACTACTACTACTACTAATAATAATAATAATAATAATAATAATAATAATAATAATAAATTTTTTATTTATTCCCCAGCCACTCTGGGCGGCTTCCAACAGAATATTAAAATGCAATAATCTATTAAACATTAAAAGCTTCCCTAAACAGGGCTGCCTTCAGATGTCTTCTAAAAGTCTGGTAGTTGTTTTTCTCTTTGACATCTGGTGGGAGGGCGTTCCACAGGGCGGGTGCCACTACCGAGAAGGCCCTCTGCCTGGTTCCCTGTAACTTGGCTTCTTGCAGCGAGGGAACCGCCAGAAGGCCCTTGGAGCTGTTCCTCAGTGTCCGGGCAGAACAATGGGGGTGGAGACGCTCCTTCAGAATACAGTGGTACCTCGGTTTAAGAACAGCCCTGTTTACAAACTATTCGGTTTACAAACTCCGCAAAACCGGAAGTAGTGTCCTGGTTTGTGAACTTTACCTTGGTCTAAGAACGGAAGCTGAACGGTGGAAGGGCACCGGCGGTGGGAGGCCTCATTAGGGAAAGCGCGCCTCGGTTGAAGAACGGTTTTGGTTTAAGAACGGACTTCCGGAACGGATTAAGTTCGTAAACTGAGGTACCACTGTACAGTCGTACCTTGGTTTTCAAATAACTTACCGTAGTTCTTGAACGTTTTGGTTCCCGAACGCTGCAAACCTGGAAGTGACTGTTCTGGTTTGCGAACTATTTTTGGAAGCCGAACGTCCGACAGGAGCTTCCTGCAGCCAATCAGAAGCTGCACTTTGGTTTCCGAACATTTTGGAAGTCGAACGGAGAAATGTTGTGGTGGAGGCATGACAGGAAACAAAGGCTGGCTTCAGCTTCCCCAACCTGACTGCAGCTCCCACCAGCGCATTCTAAGGATGAACAACTGCTTCAGCCAGGGGCGTACCCAGAATCAAAACCGGGGGGGGGGCAAGCCATGGTCGTTCAGGTTCAAAAACAAAAACAGCTTCAAAAAACTAAAACAGCTTCAAAAAACAGAAAAACTCCCCCCCCCAAAACAGAAAGCCCCAAATGGCTGAAAAACTCAGTTTCCCAGGATCCTCAGTCCTCGCAAAGGAACTACTCACCATGCAAGGGAACTCAGTTTCCCAAGCTCCCTTCTTGCCAGCACGATGTAGCGTGGATACAAAAAGCAGGCAAAAAGAGGAGGAAGGATGAGAACCCAGGCTAAGACCATGGTCAGCCCTCGGATTCGCCCCCTGACACTGCCCAAGTCTCAGCCTGCATCCCCATTTGACCAAGCAGGGTGCAGGCTAGGATCCGGTCTCTGATAGGCACGCCAGCTCTTTGTCGGCATGAGGGAGGGGGAAACAGCTGGCGCGCACACACACACACACACACACACACACACACAGTGGCCAACTGTGCCTCGGCAAGAGCTCAATTGTTATTGAGATTTTGGGAGGGGGAGAAAGACCAGTCGTTGAGCTTTTATTCAGGAGGAGAGCTTTTTTTCCTTTTAGGCTGCCGATAACCATTTAAATGTTTTTTGCTTCTGGGGGGGGGCAGCTGCCCCCCCCCCGGGTACGCCCATGGCTTCAGCCCTGCAACTTGTGCATCTCCAGTGAAGCTGAATGCTGGAAGATGCAGGGCGGATAATTTCCCCTCCTTTAAGTGAAAATAAGCAAAGCCATCCTCTCCCACAAAATGCTCGTAGGACTTCGGCCATTTGTCCTCCTGCTTCTTTTCTCTCTCTCTCCCTCCTTTCTTCCTTGGCTGGCCATGTGGTTACAAGACGCAGGCTTCAGAACTGACCCCGGATTCCAAGCATCAAGCACTCCTTCGACAAACAAGAAGTTGGCCTCTTCTACCACCCCCACCGCCGCCCCCAGCCTCCAGTCCAAAGAGACAAAGCAAGGAAATAAAGAAATCTCTACATGAGAGCTAAACCGAGTTATATTGCAAGAGAAGTCTTATGGGGGAGGCAGGCTGAGGGCTCAACCCTGAACTCCCCCCCAGGGCAGTGAACTGACTAATGGAATGTGACCAGGCCTGCCCCTTTCATTAAGAGCTTGGAGCGCTTCAAAATTACTTTCTCTCCCCCCCCCCAACCAAATGGGAGGAGGAGTGGGGGAATCTGTTCTCTCTCTCCCTGTGATGAATGCCAGCAGGTGTGGGAGATCTGCAGTGACAATCTTGGATCATAAAATGCAGCCCTACCTGCTCTGAGTCTCCTCCGTCCCCCTGCAACCTTGGAGACATTAGAAACAGCCAGAAGGAGAGACAATGGGTTCTGTGGCATGGCTCAATGGATTGGGTCCGGAGTGGGGTCTAAAAGAGATGCAGCCTGAGTCTAAAAAAATGTAGTATAAACACCGACAACTGGGAAACACTGGCCTGCGAGCGCTCCAGTTGGAGAACAGCCTTTACCAAAGGTGTCATGGGCTTTGAAGACACTCGAACTCAGGACGCAAGGGAGAAACGTGCTAAGAGGAAGGCACGCTTGGCAAATCCACACCGTGATCAACTCCCACCTGGAAACCAATGTCCCCACTGTGGAAGGATGTGTGGATCCAGAATTGGCCTCCACAGTCACTTACAGACTCATTGTTAAAACTGTGTTTATGGAAGAAAATCTTACTCGGCTACAAGTGGTCGCCAAAGAAGAAGAAGAAGAAGAAGAGTTTGGATTTGATATCCCGCTTTTCACTACCCGAAGGAGTCTCAAAGCGGCTAACATTCTCCTTTCCCTTCCTCCCCCACAACAAACACTCTGTGAGGTGAGTGGGGCTGAGAGACTTCAAAGAAGTGTGACTAGCCCAAGGTCACCCAGCAGCTGCATGTGGAGGAGCGGAGACACGAACCCAGTTCCCCAGATTACGAGTCTACCACTCTTAACCACTACACCAAACATGCATGAAGAAGATGCATGTTTGCTTGGAAGTTTGCTGATGCCAATGAGAGCCAGGCTATTTTGGGGGGAACAATCAAATGCACAGAGGGCTGTAGCTGTGCAGCACGATGCTATTACATGTTGACCCAGGAACATCCCAGACTTTCTCCCAGGAAACTATGCATAGGCCTGCAATGCTGATCATTTCAACAGATAGATTCACAGAATTGTTGAGTTGGAAGGGAGCACAAGGGTTATCTAGTCCAACCCCCTGCAATACATGAAACTCTTGCCTAACATGGGGCTTGAACCCACAACCTTGAGATTAAGAGTTTCATGTTCCACTGACTGAGCTATCCCAGCTTTAGTCTGAAGTTAGGATTTAAGTAAAGCTCGTCTGCTTTCCAAAAGGGCTCTCCCAGTGTCTAGTCTTGGAGCATGCAGACTTTTGGACTTGTGGGTGTGCGCATGATTCCAACGCTCCCTGGAAATTGACGTTTATAGCTCAGGCATTCCTGAGACTCCTTCACAGCACATGGCAAAGTATGGAGTGCTATTTTTCTAGAAAAAAAGGGGATGCCGGAACTCACCATGAATGCCTCCCTTGTTCTCTGAGAATAGCTATGGCACACCCACCTGAGAAGTACCAGAACTGAGGTCGGGCTGGAAAAATGCCCTGACGGTATGGTTTTATAAATGAGATGCCCATTAAAAAACAATACTGTAGTTTTCACAGCAATCCGTGAGAATGTCATTGAGGGTACAGATAAATATCAACTCCGTGCGCCTGGTTTACCCAAAGCAGAGACTGCGAGTGTGCAGAATCTCATTTTGACATTTGTTTGCTACTGTTTATGCGGCCGGTGTGTTGTTCTTGTTTTTCCATAAGTTGTACATTATACAAAACACTTATGTCTGATGTGTTGCATTATCCCCCTCCCCTACCTTTTTACTTCAATGTGGGTTACTTAGAGAGCTTTGGGTAACAAGTGACAAATAAGTTTAATAAATCAAAATAAACAAAACAACATTTTGAGCTGGAGACAAAGGGCCCCTCCAGACTGGTGCTTTATTGCAGGCGTATTGTGCAAAACGCTGTGATTCCTGCATTGCTGGGGGTTGGACTAGATTTCCCTTGGGTTCCCCAACTCTGTAATTCTATGATTCTATGCTCTCGACACAAAAAAGTGCATTCGTGGTGGATGTATTCTGCTTTATTAGTTTTTCTATGGTGCTCCCCCACATTATTGCTATCCGGCAGAGCAACAGAGGTGGACAGCCTCCACAAACACATAAATTTGTAGTGTGAAAAGTTACAGGATTTCAGGATATGCTCTGGATTGAAATGGAGCAGCATGGCTGTGCCCCAGACCTTTGCAGGAGCAAATAGCACTGAAAGCAGGATCCGCATAGGACTGTTCTGATGGCACCCCGAACATAAATAATCGTGGATGTGCAATAGAAAGGATGTCCAGAGGACCCTTAACTTTGGGAAGAAAAGCCCTTCAGTTTGTGACACAGCTGAATATTGCAAGCAAGGTTGTTGGATCCGCATCCTGTGTTCTGTCACCGGTTCCTTTCTACCAGACCAATGGCCATTTCATTCACCAACAGCTTTGCCATGGGCACAAGCATCTAACGTATCATGAGAACAACCCTGGACTTTTCCAGGTCTTGCTTTGTTTTAAGTGTGTGCCAAGCGCTGCTGGAACGCCCATTGAGAGAGAAGATTCCCCTTGCCAGGTAGAGGAGGTCTGGGCTGCAGATCTGAAGGGTGGTGAACCATAAACACTGGAATAAAAAAAACAGCTGTTGTCACTGGGGGTAACAACTCCCTTGCCTGGAGTGTGTGTGTGTGAGTGTGTGTGTGATGAGCAAATGGGGAAGGGGAACCAGCTGTGGGAGGAGAAGCTGTCACATCAATCTCGAGAGAGGGTCAAACCCACACTTAAATTACGATCTGTACTCGAGCCTCAAGGGTCAAGGCATTGCGCTCGGTGCCCTCCTAACCCCCAACAACAGACAAATGAAAGGAAGATATCAGGAATATTTCCATAGCTATCTGTCTCTCCGAGTTGAAAGCGCAGGGGAGTTAACAGCTCCAGACTCCCGAAATACAAGGAGTTGATGTGCATTGATGCAGGTGTTTTCATGCAGTCTTCTCTTAAAAGTATCGTTCACCTATGTGAATCACAAATGCGTTGAGCATAAGCCGCACTCGAGACACGAATGCAGCCGTGTGGCAGCCACTGAATATTGTGATGCCCTCCAGATGTTGTGAACTACAGTTCCCACTGTGCGTGACCATTGGCCATGCTTGCTCGGCCTGATGGGAATTGTAGTCCAAAACGTTGGAGGGCATCAAGTTGGTGAAGGCTGGTCTAATCTCTCAGGCTGGGGTGGCCTACAGATCCAACAAAATTAACTGTGTCCATTCTGGAATCAATCTATGGAACTCTGGAAACTGTATGGATGCTTGGTGGTTTCTAACAGAATCCTCATATCCATGCGCTCACCAAAACATAATGATCAGGATTCTTTGGGAGAAGCCATGAGAGTTTGGCTGGTGTAATGTTGGCGCAAAGGCAATTTAAGTTCCCAGTGGGCACTTCCAGGCAGCTTGAATTTAGCATTCATCCTTATTGGTTTGCAGGGAGATTAGATGATGTCAGCTCTATAATGAGCATTTCCCCAATTTGTTTGCAGGGAGATTAGACGAAGTGGCATCAAAGCAAGTATTATTCATCACTTTCCAGTGCGTTTTCCCTTTTCCCTTCCCTTTTCACCATTTTTTTTTTGGGGGGGGGAGCAGGTTTATTGCACAAGATCTTCCAATCAGCTATACCTGTATGACTTGAGTCTGCAGGCATCCCACTCCAAAACAGCAGCAGTCTGGAATCTGCTTCCTTGTAACATGAAACCATTGGTTTGAGTCCTAACCTCCAGAGCAGGAGAAAGCAAGGAGCTAAAGGTGGTATACGTGGTTCATTGTTGTTGTTGTTGTTTAGTCATTTAGTCGTGTCCGACTCTTCGTGGACCCCATGGACCAGAGCACGCCAGGCACTCCTGTCTTCCACTGCCTCCCGCAGTTTGGTCAGACTCATGTTAGTAGCTTCGAGAACACTGTCCAACCATCTCATCCTCTGTCGTCCCCTTCTCCTTGTGCCCTCCATCTTTCCCAACATCAGGGTCTTTTCCAGGGAGTCTTCTCTTCTCATGAGGTGGCCAAAGTATTGGAGCCTCAGCTTCAGGATCTGTCCTTCCAGTGAGCACTCAGGGCTGATTTTTTTGCAGTCCATGGGACTCTCAAGAGTCTCCTCCAGCACCATAATTCAAAAGCATCAATTCTTCGGCGATCAGCCTTCTTTATGGTCCAGCTCTCACTTCCATACATTACTACTGGGAAAACCATAGCTTTAACTATACGGACCTTTGTCGGCAAGGTGATGTCTCTGCTTTTTAAGATGCTGTCTAGGTTTGTCATTGCTTTTCCTCCCAAGAAGCAGGCATCTTTTAATTTTGACTGCTGTCACCATCTGCAGTGATCATGGAGCCCAAGAAAGTAAAATCTCTCACTGCCTCCATTTCTTCCCCTTCTATTTGCCAGGAGGTGATGGGACCAGTGGCCATGATCTTAGTTTTTTTGATGTTGAGCTTCAGACCATATTTTGCGCTCTCCTCTTTCACCCTCGTTAAAAGGTTCTTTAATTCCTCCTCACTTTCTGCCATCAAGGTTGTGTCATCAGCATATCTGAGGTTGTTGTTCATACCCTCCTCATTTAATCCCCACAACAACCCTTTGAGGTAGGTTAAGGCTGAGAGGCAGCGATTGGCCCATGGTCACCCAGTAAGCTTCACAGCTGAATGGGGATTTCAACCCTGGTCACCCAGGTCCCGGTCTTGACACTCTTCTACCCACTATGCTGCACTGCATCCTTATCTCACAGCGACCAGCTCAAAAATGGAACTGTAATTTGTCCTGTGCTGAAAGGGAATGTTGCGTGCCTTTACTGCACAGTGTGCGGAAGGGATTCTCCCAGAAATTATAGGAATCTTGAGATGCTGTGAAAACAAAACCTGATCCTTGCAAATGGGAGCTTGGCGGTCTCACTTAGCTTGTCTGGTAGTCTGTGAGCTCTGAAGTTCCTCATCATGACTGCAGGCAGACTAGAGAGGGTGAAGCCGAGTGTATTCTGGAGGCAGGAAGACAGCTAAATTAAGCGAGCGGGTGAACAATGTGGCTTAAAGCTGGTGAAGCCGAGACTTGGTGTGTGTCTGTGTGTGTGTAAGGGCAGGAATGGGGGGGATGCATCTGGTGGGTGAAATGCGACTTTGGTTGGAAATAGGAATAAGCAACCCTGAAAAACAACAAGAAGAACTGTTGCACGCAGGGGGTGTCGCAATACCCTTGGCAGCGCAGGAGCAAAGGTGAAGGGGAGAAGGGATTTGAATCTGAGCTGGGGGTGGGTTGTGGGGTGAAGGGGAGAAAGAGGGAGGGAGGGAGGGAGGGAGGGAGGGAGAAGCCAAGGGGCCTGGGTGGAAACAGCCAAATGAATGACCTCTTGGAAAAGCAAATGATGAATGTTCTACAGTTCACTATGTATGTGGCTGTGGGCATAAAATGTCAGTCCTGGCTTGACAATTAGTTCCCAGGCCTAATTCAAAGTGCTGGTTTTGATAAAACGGGGAGGGAGGAGAACTGTGTAAGCAACAGACCCTCCAAGTATCCCTATTTTCCAGGGACATCCCTGATTTAAAGGAGCCGTCCCGGTTTCTGATTTGATCCCGGAATGCCCCACTTTTCCCTTGTTGTTGTTGTTCAGTCGTTCAGTCGTGTCCGACTCTTCATGACCCCATGGACCAGAGCACGCCAGGCACTCCTGTCTTCCACTGCCTCCCGCAGTTTGGCCAAACTCATACCAGTCGCTTCGAGAACACTGTCCAACCATCTCGTCCTCTGTCGTCCCCTTCTCCTTGTGCCCTCCATCTTTCCCAACATCAGGGTCTTTTCCAGGGAGTCTTCTCTTCTCATGAGGTGGCCAAAGTACTGGAGCCTCAACTTCAGGATCTGTCCTTCCAGTGGGCACTCAGGGCAGATTTTTTTAAGGATGGATAAGTCTGATCTTTTTGCAGTCCAGGGGACTCTCAAGAGTCACTTTTCCCTAGGATGTCCCTATTTCCATTGGAGAAATGTTGGAGAGCATGGAATTATGTGACCCCCGAGACGTCTGAAGGCAATCCTCTATAGGGATTTTTTTTTAATTGTTTAATGTTTTATTATGTTTTTATATATGTTGCAGAGTGGCTGGGGCAACCCAGTTAGATGTGTGGGGTATAAATAGTAAAATTTTTGTTATGGAATGGGACATCCCTATTTTCATCAGAGAAACACTGGAGGGTATGAAGCTACCTTGAACTCCTTGGAAGAAAGGTGGCATACAAATGTAATATATCTTCTTTAGCGATCCTTCATAGCCGAATAAGATTGTCCTCCTTGAACACAGTCTTAACAGTGAGTCCATAGGTGAGTCCATAGATCCACCCATCCTTCCACAGTGAGGACATTGGTTTCCAGACGGAAGTTGATAACGGTGAGGGTTTGCCAAGCGTGCCTTCCTCTTAGCACATTTCTCCCTTTCGTCCTGAGTTCGAGTGTCTTCAAAGCCCATGACACCTTTGGTAAAGGCTGTTCTCCAACTGGAGCGCTCGCAGGCCAGTATTTTCCAATTGTCTGGTGTTTATACTACATTTTTTAGATCAGTGTTTTTCAACCTTTTTTGGGCAAAGGCACACTTGTTTCATGAAAAAAATCACGAGGCACACCACCATTAGAAAATGTTAAAAAATTTAACTCTGTGCCTATATTGACTATATATAAAGTAATTTTTCAATTTTTCCCACGGCACACCAGGCAACATCTCGTGGCACACTAGTGTGCCGCGGAACAGTGGTTGAAAAACACTGTTTTAGATTTGCCTTGAGAGAGTCTTTAAACCTCTTTTGTTGACCACCAGCATTACGCTTTTCATTTGTAAGTTCAGAATAGAGTAGTTGCTTTGGAGGGGTGTTATGTACTGAGTTGAATAGGATCCAAACTGCAGCAGTCTGATTGGTCCTAGAACAATAGGATTGAGATTGCAGCAGTCTGACTGGTCCCAGAACAATAGGATTGAGATTGCAGCAGTCTGATTGGTCTGCAGGAGCCACCCAATCCAGCTCCAGGTGGAATTGAATCCGCACTCTGATTGGCATACAGGAGTATCCCGGAATTAGCCAATCACGTGGGGCCCATTGTGTAAATAGTGTATATAAAGCAAACGTTTTGGGGGAACTACATTCCTCACTACTATGAGCTGAATAAAGAGCATGAAAGTCACACTGGACTCCGAGTATCTTTCACTGGCGACGAAGGTGGGATCCCGCTGAGCTGACTGCCACACACAGCACCGCAGCAACGCCACCTGCCGCACAGCTGCCTCGCACCGTGTATCCAGGCTTCAGCTCCGGGTCCCAAGGAACTCAAGATGGCAACGGACAGCAGCTTCTCGCCGTTCAACCCAGCATCAGGAGACTGGGAAGGATACGCCACCCGTTTCACCTTTCTTCTAGAAGCTAAAGGGGTCACCAACGATGCCAAGAAGAGGGCGATATTCTTCAGCGTCTGCGGAGAGGAGACATTCGAAATCGCCCGGGCTCTCCTTGCGCCTGATGATGTCGCTACCGTTCCTTACAAAACAATAGTGGAACGGCTGAAGGGGCACTTCTCGCCACAGCCCTCGGTGGTGGCTCGTCGAAATGCCTTCTATGCAAAGCGGCAAGCCCCTGGGGAAACCATAACGGGGTTTGTGACCTCCCTCCGCCAAGCCGCTCGGTTCTGCAACTTCTCAGAGTTGGAGAACATGCTGCGTGACCGCCTCGTCGGTGGCCTGAGGGACGAGAAGCTGCAACGACGCCTCTATGCCAAGAAGGACCTAACGTTCCAGGTCGCTCTGGAGGAGGCCCTGGCAACAGAAGCCGCTGAGAGGTCAATGCAAGAGGCACGGCCGAGCGTGCCGTCCCAACCAAGGGTCCACCACGAGGACCTCATCGACGATTCAGGATCAGACAGGGAGGAGGTGCACAGAGTACAGCGGCGCACTCAAGCCGTGCACACACCACAGCTGCCTCGACCAGAAGGAGGGAACTGCGCAAGCTGCGGGGAGAATCACGAGAGGAGGACCTGCCGTTTCCGCAATGCCGAGTGCAGGCAGTGCAGAAAATCAGGCCACATCGCCCGGGTGTGTCGGGCTCGGCCCATCCGACGCCAGGCATCAGATGACCGCCCCAAGAGCCCCAGGTCCCGGGGCCCAACGCACCAAGGCAACTCGACAGAGACCACGGACTACCAGGTATACCAGTTGCCCCACCCCAACATAGAGAAAATTTATGTAGAGGTACAGATAGAGGGGGCCCCGTGCCGCATGGAGCTGGACACAGGTTCAACCCTATCCATAATCTCGGCACGGACTTTAAGGAAACTGTGCCCTAGTGGGGGTCCCAAACTCAGGCCGGCCCCATTCACCCTCCGGGACTTCCAGAAACGTAAGGTCCCCACAATGGGGGTGGGGACCTTCAGGGTGCAATATCGAGGGCGGACGCGGCAACTGGACTTGCTCGTGGTCAAGGGCTCCTACGTTAGCTTACTGGGATTGGCATGGTTTGGACCACTGGGGCTAGCCGTCACCGGGGTGAACCGCACTAGCTTACAAGTGGATGTGGACGCCATATGCAAGGAGTTTCCGGCAGTTTTCGATGGGAAATTGGGACAGTATACGGGCCCCCCCATTGCCCTACAGCTGGACCCCGCAGTACGACCTGTCAGGCTCAAGGCCCGCCGGGTCCCGTTCGCCCTGAAACCCCGTATAGACGAGGAATTGGACCGGCTCGTGGAGCAAGGAGTGCTGGAGCCTGTGCCTAATGCCACCTGGGAAACCCCGATCGTCACACCCGTCAAGCCTAATGGTTCGGTCCGCATCTGCGCAGACTACAAATGTACCATAAACAAGGCCCTCATGGCCCATGCATACCCAGTGCCAGTGGTCAGCCATGTCCTCGCCACCCTGGCTGGGTCAAAATTTTTTGGCAAGCTGGACTTGGCCCAAGCCTATCAACAGCTGCCAGTAGATGAAGCCACAGCAGAGGCACAGACGATTGTGACGCACAGGGGAGCGTTCAAGGTAAAGCGGCTGCAATTCGGTGTCAGCGTGGCACCAGGCATATTCCAGAATCTAATGGACTCGCTGCTTAAAGGGATTCCTGGCGTCACCCCCTTCTTCGATGATGTGTTGATTGCCGGGCCCACAGCAGAGGAGTTTGAGGACCGCCTTCGCACCGTTCTGCACCGTTTCCAGACGGCGGGTCTCAAGGTGAAGCGGGAAAAGTGTCTACTAGGAGTGCCTCAGGTGGACTTTCTGGGATTTATGGTGGATGCAGAAGGGGTCCACCCGACTGGGGACAAGGTACGGGCCATTTGTGATGCCCCAGCGCCCAAGGGCAAGACTGAACTTCAGGCCTTCTTGGGGCTATTGAACTTTTACCATGCCTTCCTTCCCCATAAGGCAGCAGTAGCAGAGCCCCTACACAGACTCCTGGACAAGCGGGCCCCTTGGGTGTGGGGCCAGCGCCAGGAGGCCGCATTCCAGGCAGTCAAGGACTTGCTCGTCTCAAACTCGGTCTTGGCACACTTCGACGAGAGGCTGCCGGTGGTGCTAGCATGCGACGCCTCACCCTACGGCATCGGCGCTGTCCTTGGACACCAACTCCCAGATGGAAGAGAGGTGCCAGTGGCATACTTTTCCCAGACACTCACCGCAGCTGAGCGGAACTACTCGCAAATCGACAAGGAAGGTCTGGCAATCGTGAAGGGAGTAAAAAAATTCCATGATTTCTTGTACGGGCGGCCCTTTACCGTGGTGACTGATCACAAGCCGTTGCTTGGTTTGTTTGCCCCCGAAAAGCAGACCCCCCAAGTGCTGTCTCCTCGCGTCCTCAGGTGGTCAATTTTCCTTGCCGGCTACCAGTATGCACTGATTCACCGCCCTGGGAAAGCGATGGGCCACGCAGACGCCCTCAGCAGGCTACCACTACCAGAAACAGGCCCCGACCCAGCACCCGCACAAGAGGTTATGAGCCTGGAGCTGCTTCCCGACCGCCCTATTCAGGCACAAGAAGTTGCACACCATTCCAAGAAAGATAGGGTCATCTCCCGGGTCCTGGACTGGGTGTGGAGGGGATGGCCCAGCAGCAGCCCCGGGCCAGAATTCGCTGGCTACACAACCCGTAAACATGAACTGTCGGCCCACAAGGGGTGCCTGTTATGGGGAAGCAGGGTCGTCGTTCCTGAGCCCCTTCGCAAAAGGGTCCTTGCAGCCCTACACGAGACACACCCAGGGGTAGTGAGAATGAAGGCCCTCGCCAGGAGTTATGTATGGTGGCCAGGGATTGACGGAGAGATAGAGACCTGGGTCAAACACTGCCAGGCCTGCCAAGAATCCCGCCCAGATCCCCCAAGGTCCCCAGTGCAGTCCTGGGAGTCCGCCCGAGCACCATGGTCACGCCTGCACATGGACTTCGCGGGCCCCTTCCAGGGGAAAACATTCTTCATAGTGGTGGACTCCTACACCAAATGGCTGGAAGTCGCACTGGTACCATCCACTTCTACGTCCGCAGCCATCCGGGTACTACGCAGGCTGTTTGCAACCCATGGACTCCCTGACACTCTCGTCTCAGACAACGGAACCGCATTTACGTCAGAAGAATTCCAGACCTTCACAGCGCAGAATGCCATCCGCCACATCCGCTCAGCACCATTCCACCCTGCCACCAATGGCCAAGCAGAGCGCATGGTGCGGACCACCAAGGACACCCTACGCCGCATGACGCAAGGGGACTGGGAGTACCGCCTTGCCACATTCCTTCTAGCACAGCACAGCACCCCCAGCTCAACGACTGGCCGGAGCCCCGCTGAACTACTAATGGGCCGGCGCCTCGCAATCAGACTGGACCGCCTCCACCCCGACAGAGCTCAGGATGAGGTAGTGGTGGGTGAAGGCAGGAACCCCCGGACCTTTGTGGCCCAGGATCCAGTGTACGCAAAGAATTTTGGGGCTGGCCCGGCATGGGTACCCGCCACAGTCACCAGGGTGACTGGCCCCGTGTCATACGAGGTGCTAACAGAGGGGGGACAATGCTGGCGCCGCCACTGCGACCAGCTACGGCGACGATTCCCAGGAGAAAACCAGGAGGAGGACAGGTCAGAGGAGTCCCAAGGGAACAGTGGGGCATTGAGACCCGTAGAGCAGGAGGGGCCGGCAGGGGAGGCAGAATCAGTAAATACTGAGAGGACCCGCGAGGCCGAAAGGGCACCGGAACCAGAGCCACGACAGAGCGAGCTGGTTGCGCCAGACCAAACAGCCCCATCACAACCAGCAGCCTTGGAACACGAGCCAGAACCAGAACCCCTGACCAGGGAACAGCCCAGGCCGCAACGCACACGTAGGCGGCCAGCGTACCTTGAGGACTATGGATGCAACCTCCCAGGCAGGACTGGAACTTAGAGGGGAGGGGTGTTATGTACTGAGTTGAATAGGATCCAAACTGCAGCAGTCTGATTGGTCCTAGAACAATAGGATTGAGATTGCAGCAGTCTGACTGGTCCCAGAACAATAGGATTGAGATTGCAGCAGTCTGATTGGTCTGCAGGAGCCACCCAATCCAGCTCCAGGTGGAATTGAATCCGCACTCTGATTGGCATACAGGAGTATCCCGGAATTAGCCAATCACGTGGGGCCCATTGTGTAAATAGTGTATATAAAGCAAACGTTTTGGGGGAACTACATTCCTCACTACTATGAGCTGAATAAAGAGCATGAAAGTCACACTGGACTCCGAGTATCTTTCAAGGACGATAATCAGGCATCCGAACAACATGACCAGTCCAACGAAGTTGACGTTGAAGAATCATTGCTTCAACACTGGTGATCTTTGCTTGTTCCAGTACACATTGTCGAAGGGAAACTCCCCACTGGAGTAGAAATCATATATTGAACAGATGGAAAGCTCTTTAATCTGAAGAGGCTGAAAGCAAAGAGTAAGGTTACCATAACTTCCGTCATAGAGCTGCAGCATGTTGATGGCAATGTAGAGTGTGCACACTCAGAGAATGACCTCCAAACCATCCTAAATATCTTCGCCAAAGCTTACGTAATAAATAGCAACAACAGCAACAACAAACCCACCCACCCCGTCTCCAAAATAGACCTTTTGCAATCAGGAAAGCAACAGAAAAATGTACTGGAAAGTGTGTGGGAGGAACTCTGGGTGTAATGCCATCTCACCTACCTGCAAATTTTGGGTGCTTCCAGATGACCTGTTTATTGAGCATCCATCCTTATTTGCTTGCAGGGAGATCAGATGGTGTCGGCTGCTTAATGAGCATTCACCCTGAATTGTTTGTGCCAGGTTAGATGGCGTTGCATCAAAACAGTTGTTCTGCCCATCATTCTGTTGGATATTCTCTCTGTGTGAGAGAGAATCATTTGTTCTAGAAACAGAAAAACAGAGAAGAATTTTCAAGGAGCCGCAGAAGGCTGAGCTTGTTGTGTCTATGCAAGGACATTTTCTGTGGGAACTGTTCTTTGGGCAAGCGCAGTGTGACAGGAAGTTTTGATAATAAAAGTTCTGCGTAACTTGTTGTAACTTGTTGAGAGTCTCTTGCTTGCGCCTTGCAGTGAGAGAAGCAAAGAGAGAGAGTCTTGGACTCTTGTTGGACTCTGAGCATGCCTTGACTACGGCAGTGGTGAATGTCTGTACAGTGGTATCTCGGAAGTCAAATGGAATTCGTTCCGGAAGTCCATTTGACTTCCAAAACGTTCGGAAACCAAGGTGCGGCTTCCAATTGGCTGCAGGGAGCTCCTGCAGCCAATCGGAAGCCGCGGAAGGTGCGTTGGACGTTCGGGTTCCAAATAATGTTTGCAAACCGGAACACTCGCTTCCGGTTTTGTGGCGTTCGGGAGCTAAACATTTGACTCGCAAGGCATTCGGGATCCAAGATACGACTGTACCTGTATATATTTGCTACCAATATGCTTTTAAGCCTGTCAAGCAAACTTCTACACTTGACCAAATCTTTATGGCATCCATGAGTGTTTATTGGCTACTGTATGTACCTTCAACCCCGAATACGCTTTCAAGAAAGGAGCTGTGTTGAGATGTAACTCTGCTGAGTATGGATACTGGCACACACGCACACAGCAAAAGTGATGCCAGACCCTTCTAAATCATCCATCAGAGGCTGATGGATTGATCCAACTCACTCTCCTTCAAGTCTGATCTTTGCAGGAAAGCAGGTTTGTTGCAGCTATAATTGGGCAGCTTAAATTTGCGGAAATGTTTCTGGATCCTACCCCAAAATAGCGACAGTCTGGAATCGCCCTTTGTACAAACAAACTTGGGTGTTTGTTCAGTAAAGAGGGTTGTCTCGAAGCAACCTAAACAAAGGTGTTTGGAATATGGCGAATGTAAGACAGCGAGATGAGGAAAACTTCCTGAGCAGAAACAGTCTAGTCCTGTCCTCTCTTTCAGCCGGCATCTGGCCAGCTGCAGTAAGAAGCAGGATGTTGACCTGGGCGATGCAGACATCATTCTGACCTGTTGAGGTTTTCTTCTGTGCTGGAGGGCAAGGGAAGGGAAGCCAAACGCTGTGGGGGTGCCGCATGATGTCAGAAGGCTGTATCCGACTCAGGAGGGATTTTAAAAATGGGGTCAATGATGGCTGGCCGGCCTGCGATGAAGTAACTATGGCAACGGCAAGCCGCTTCCAGGTGGCAAATCTCCTTGCTCCACTGTAAGATCTGACACAGCCCTAATTAATTCATTTATTAACTCGCTGGGGAAGGAAATGCATCACCTGCCTTTTGATTTAAAAACCTCCCAAGGCGGCTAGAGAAAACATCCCTCCCGCAATACAAATTCACACAGCACCGGTCCCCTTCGGAGATCCCTTTTTATGTCGCCTTCATCAGGATTTGTGCTCAAGATGGTGTTGGGAGGGCTATAAGCAGCCCACTGCTTGTACCTCACAAATGTTTCATGCTGAGTTCTTGTAACTTCTTGCAGCACAAATGCTCCATGGACGTTGCTGCAATTTTGTGTGGGATGTAATCCATTGGAGCAGTCAAGTACAACATTCCTTGTTTCCCTAGAGTGGACGCAGACAGGGGGATGTTACTCCAGCCAAAGTAGAATTTCCTGTTACACCTGGTCTGGAGCATCCTCCTCCTGAGAAACGCGCTAAGAGGAAGGCACGCTTGGCAAACCCTCACCGTGACCAACTCCTGCCCGGAAACCAATGTCCCCACTGTGGAAGGACGTGTGGATACCGAACTGGCCTCCACAGTCACTTACAGACTCACTGTTAAAACCGTGTTTTTGGAAGACAACCTTACTCGGCTACAAGGGGTTGCCAAAGAAGAAGAAGATTCCCACAAAGTGTGCCCCTCCCAATGGCAATAATGCAGTAACATCAGGGAAGCAGCATCTCTGTGGCAACAGGGCAACTTCTTTGGACATGTAAATGGAAGTACTGTACTTAACTGGCCATTTTAGGCTGTTACCTTACAGAGAAGCTAATCTGATCAGTTCAGCAAGTTTCCTCCAATAGAGTCACGTAAGCAGGATCACAGGCTTGGACCCACAACGATCATCCAGACTGACCCATCAAACCTGTAAGACTAATAAAGTGGAATGGTGTTTGGATGGTCCAGTATAAATGCACCACAAATGCACTATTATTGCATCAATGACATGTGGCAAAATCAGTGCTGTCTTAAGCATATGCGGCGCCGGGATGCAAAGATCTGGTCGGTGCCCCCCCCCCGGGTTGCCCAGTCCAAGGCGTGCAGGAAGGTGGAGCCGGCCGGCCTCCTCGGCGTCTTGCTGGCTCAGTCGCTCCCAAACTCGCGGTGCAGAGCCGCCCACAGCAGAAGAGCCTGCTGCGGCGCTCAGGCCGACGGGTGGGCTCTTCCCCGGACTCAACTCTCGGGCCCCGGACTCTCGGCCTGGCACCCCTGAGAGCCCAGCGCCCGGGTGCCCCATACCCCTAGCACCTATGGGTCAGACGGCCCTGTGTAAAATACGTTTGTGAAACAACCACCAGCCTGGAGGTGCTTATATAGCAAAACTGCCCTTGTCCAGAGATGGAAAGAAGATACAACTCCAAGAAGGGCAGCTAAAAATTGATGCACTACGCAGAGATGGTAAAACTTACCAGAAGAAGAAGAAATCAAGAAGAAGAAAAACATTTAGCAAAGAACAGAGGAAACTTGTGGATTACAGTCGTACCTTGGTTCTCGAACAGAATCTGTTCCAGAAGTCCGTTCGACTTCCGAAAACCAAGGCGCTTCCTGCACTCAATCGGAAGCCGGATCGGACGTTCAGCTTCTGAAAAATGTCCGCAAACCGGAATACTCACTTCTGGGTTTCGGGAGCCAAAACGTTCAAGTCACAAGGCATTCCAGAACCAAGGTACAACTGTATTTGAAAGACCACTGTAATCAACTGCACTCATTAGCAGGATTAACGTAAAACGAGCAGTGAAGAAATAATTTAAAGGCCGTTTTAAGGAGAAGTAATAAATAGTATAAATTTGGTTATGGAGTAGCAAGGACAAAACAGAAACCACGAGGGGGAGGGCGGAGTCAGTTTGATGATTGGTGTGTTTTTTTTATTGAATTTGTATTGGTACATTTGTTGTAAAATTGAAAAACGATAAATAAATACAATTATAAAAGGGGAAAAAAGAGTAACTGCCCAAGCCAACTGAATTATAACATTTCAGCTAGCAATGGAGTGAACAGGAGCAGAATTCAATTGCAATGGAGAAAAGAGTTGGAGTTGATTTTGCCAGGTGTCCTGGTTTGGTTGGGCTTCTGCTTGGATTTTACTCATGCTGCCCGCTGCCCATTTGGCCCGTTGACTGGCCTGCGTTCCCAGTTTGTCTAGTCTCAATATCTCAGGTGAAGTTATGCCAGGTTCTGATGCCAGCGCCGATCTTCACATGCAGGGAGGTTCCTATAGGACACAGGTGTCAAACACAAGGCCCGGGGGCCTAATCCGGCCCGCCAGACCTCGTCATGTGGCCCGCGTAGCGAAGCCGGGCCCGGAGACGCGCAGCGGGTGGCGCTTGGCCGGATTCCCAGCCGCTTCCTTACTCCCCCACCTGCTCCTTTTCTCCGCACCCCCCACCTCCTCCAGCCTCGCGGCGCTGCTCTAGCAGACAGCAGCCGCGACACTCCCGAGATTTCAGAGCGCGCCGAAGGTGGCAGCCTCGATCCATCCGCCCTGGTTTCGGAGTGGGATTAGCCGGCGTTTCTAGAGCGCGTCGCGCAAAAGCACTTGAGGCGCTTGTTAGCGGGTGGAGGGAGCAGTCACCTCGGAGCAGGGAGCTCGAGGAGGCTTTTAGGGCTTGTGGATTTTACAAGTAGCGGCGGGGAAACTGTGGGGGAGCCGCTTCGCCCCTTTAGTGCAGCGCCAGCCTCGCTACCTTTTTTTTTTTTTGGCTACTGGTGGCTACTGGCAGCTTCCTTGGTGCGGGATTGGTGAGAGAAGAACCGTTTTGACATCTGGAACGTAACAAGGAAATGAGACAGAAGTCTGAGCTTGCAGTTGGTGGCCAAGATTCTTCGCCCCTTTAGTGCAGCGCCAGCCTCGCTACCTTTTTTTTTTTTAACCTGGCAGAAAGTGCCGCCGTGTCAATCCTTAGCAAGCGGCTTTAGCACCGGCGGCGCGCTTACCTGGGAGCAATCCCCATTCTACACAGCGGGACTGACTTCCGAATCTGGCGGCTGGGGGAGGGTGTCTTTCTTGAGCCAGCGCGAGCGCATCCTGGCTTCTTAGTCAATGTCCTCTTTATTCCTAACGAGGCGGGGTGGGGGAGGTTCGGGACTCTCCGTGGGGAGACCGCAGCAGAAGGCAGGACGGCCGGAGCATTGGCTGTGGCCCCAGGAGCAGGGGCGTTTCTAGCCCCATGGCTGCCGAAAGTGAAAAGGGGGGGAAAGCAAACGGGCGCTTTTCTCCCCTTTCGGTCGCTTCTTTCAATGCTGGCTGGGCGCCCGTTTGCTCCCCCCTTTCCCTTTTGCCGCCGTTCGTTCCGTCGCCCCAGGAGCAGCAGCACCGCACACACTGTGCGCTGCTGCTCCCGGGGTGACGGAGGGAGCGGCGGCGCGGGGGGGGCGCTTGTCACCCCCACCCGGCGCTGCTCACCCTGTCACTGGGGGCGTACCGCCCCTACCGCCCCTCCCCAGCGACGCCCCTGCCCAGGAGCACATCGCAGCTCGGGATCTCAGCCAAGGCAAGCAGCCGATGAGCCCGGCTGCAACAACCCTGCCGGTGCTCATCGTTGCTGCTGCTGTTGCTGCAGCCTTCCGCTCCTCCTTCCTTACCTCCCCCCTCCCACGCGCGCCACCCCTCCCCCCAATCTGTGCAGATGCCTCCGCTCCGAGCCCCCCTCGCATTGCAGGGGATGATGATCGTGCCTGGCGGGGGTGATTTGGTGTTGATCGCACATTATCACTGGCAGGTTGGACTGGTTGCTGATGGACGGCTTCTACCAACGGCGCCTGCCCGTGCACACCCAAGGAGGGAGGGAGAGAAGGAGCGACTCATTCGCTAATCTTTATTATTTAATAATTTATGATAATAAAGAGTGGACACATAGTCCTACAGATACAACCGGCCCTTTGAGGGTGACCAAACTGCTGATGCGGCCCCCGATGAATTTGAGTTTGACACCCCTGCTATAGGACCAGGCTGACCTTGACGTTTCCTTTAAGACTTTTGAAATATACTCGGAGTCAAGTGTGAATTTCATGCTCTTTATTCAGCTCATAGTAGTGAGGAATGCAGTTCCCCCAAAACGTCTGCTTTATATACACTATTTACACAATGGGCCCCACGTGATTGGCTAATTCCGGGATACTCCTGTATGCCAATCGGGTTGCGGATTCACTTCCACCTGGAGCTGGATTGGGTGGCTCCTGCGGACCAATCAGACTGCTGCATTCTGGATCCTATTTATTAAATAGTGGGTGGACATAGCAGACGACACAGTGATTCTCCAAGCAGCTCTGTTTATTCTCAGGCTGGAACAGAACTGACTGAAGGGCTCAGCAGCCTGCTTATATAGAACTCAGCTACAAGCAACAGTAACAACTTTCTGTAGTTACCCAATCCCTGAACGTCACTTTCAATCCCTCATTTGCATGTGCGGACCTGAGTGAAAACTGCAGCAGAATGAACTATATACACACACCCCTAGTGGCCTAGGGGAGAACTTCAATACATAACACTATTGTTCTAGGACCAATCAGACTGCTGCATTCTGGATCCTATTGTTCTAGGACCAATCAGACTGCTGCATTCTGGATCCTATTGTTCTAGGACCAATCAGACTGCTGCATTCTGGATCCTATTGTTCTAGGACCAATCAGACTGCTGCATTTTGGATCCTATTCAACTCAGTACATAACACCTTTACAGCTTCAAAGGTCCAAAAATACAAGCCAGTCTTTCAAACTGGGCACAGGAACCAACCGGGTGCCTTCGTTGCAGCACGGTCAGTGTTTCGTTTCCCTTAGACTCTTACCAGTCTCAACACCCTCCTGGCTGCGTCTACAGCGCATTGCAGCTTCTTCTGCAGTACATCCTCCTCCCACAGCAAGGTGTTTCAGTGGTGGTGGTCAGTGGAGGGAACAAAGAAATTTTATAAATAAAATTAATATAGATGGAAAAACCACAGAAAAATTGAAGGAGATGACAGAAGCATTTGTGAAATACTTCTCAGAGTTATATAAGATAGGGAAGGAAATTTTTAAAATAATAATAGAGGAATACATAAAAAAACAGTAACCTGCCAAGATTAAAAGAAGATCACTTAACTATTTTAAATACCCAAATAACAGGCCAGGAAATTTTAGATGCAATTAGTTGGACTAAAAATGGCAAGTCACCAGGACAGGATGGATTAACAGCAAAATATTATAAAAAAAAATTTAGTGAACAATTAGTAAATCCAATGCAGGATGTGATGAATGAGATTTTAAAAACAGGTGAAATTCCAGGAACATGGAAAGAAGCTTATATAACAGCGATCCCAAAACAGGATTCTGATTTGATGCAAATTAAAAATTACAGGCCTATTTCGTTACTAAATAATGATTAGATGTGTCAGTTGTGGTGGTCATTGGAGGAAAGGCTGGCTCTGGTGAGGTTATTATGGGATATGCTAACATGCAGGGAGACTGGAACTCAGGAATCTGTATTACACTGCGTCGGAAAATTGGTCCACCTGGTTAAATACTGTTAAAATGACTTCCTGTCTGGGTTTGCAGGGCACCGCAGAATCATAGAATTATACACCAACTACCTGGCCCGGCCACGCGTTCCTGTTGGCTTTTTGTGTTTTTTTATGTATTTTTTATTTTTATTTTTATTTTATTTTTTGCTTTTTAAAATTCTCCTGACCCCAAGAGTATTCTGGAAGCTCCTGTTTTCATTCTTCCCTGTCCCTTTAGAGCAGGGGTCAGCAACCTTTTTCAGCCGTGGGCCGGTCCACTTTCCCTCAGACCATGTGGTAGGCCGGACTATATTTTTTTGGGGGGGGGGAATGAACTAATTCCTATGCCCCACAAATAACCCAGAGATGCATTTTACATAAAAGAACACATTCTACTCATGTAAAAACACCAGGCAGGCCCCACAAATAACCCAGAGATGCATTTTAAATAAAAGGACACATTCTACTCATGTAAAAACACACCGATTCCCATTACATAAAAGAACACATTCTACTCATGTAAAAACAGCACGGCGGCCATTTTAAGTGAGGGCACTGGGGACCTTAAAGAGCATTCTCCCCCACCCTAGTCCCAAAATTACGCACCCCAGCGACACAATCCCCTCAGAGCCGGTCTTACTCAGTGCGACCTCTCAGGCATGCCTCCTGCTCCGTCTTTTTTTGGGGGGGCGCATGCGAAGCTGCGACGGCCATTTTAGGTGACGGCACTGGGGACCCCCCCCCCCACCAAAAGCAAGTTTTCCTGCACCACGTTTCCACTGAGCGGTTTGTGTCAGAAAGTCCTCAGGTGCTTACAGGTGGCAGTTATAAAATGGTTTGTGTCAGAAAGTCCTCAGGTGCTTATAGATCAGTGTTTTTCAACCTTTTTTGGGCAAAGGCACACTTGTTTCATGAAAAAAATCACGAGGCACACCACCATTAGAAAATGTTAAAAAATTTAACTCTGTGCCTATATTGACTATATATAAAGTAATTCTCTTGAATAGGAATCAAATAAACACAAAGAAAGTATTTTATAATTACTTTATTATGAAATAGTAAGTAAACAGAAATATGAAAAATTATAAAATACTTTATTCAGTGCGCAACCTGGGTCTGTTTGGCTGTTTTTTTAAAATCTTTCGAATTTTTCAATTTTTCCCACGGCACACCAGACAACATCTCGCGGCACACTAGTGTGCCACGGAACAGTGGTTGAAAAACACTGTTATAGATGGCAGTTATAAAATGGTGGACAGGGCATTGTTGCTCTGGCCAGGTCTGATGATGTCGACGGGCGATCCGCCTTTCTATTGGATGCTGTTGGAGTCTTCATTCCTTTTGCTGGTGAGGTATAATAGGCGCGCCACTTTTTTGCCTTTATTCTATATTTTAGGCATGACAGGTGTGGTTTTTTTGAATTTTTATGATGCCAGATCCTTCCTTGATGGTCAAGTTACGCTTTGTCCTAATTTGATGCTGTTTGGTGCAGCGGTTACGGAGAACATCGGTGTCCGCCGCGCACACAATGGGAACATTTATATATATATATATAGATTATATAGAATTATACACCAACCACTCAATATTCTCAGTTTAAGGGGTTATGTTAAGTTTTAATGTTGAAATGTGTTTGAATGTTGAATAAGTGTATATCTAGAGACAATGGTTAAAATGAGTGTCTAATGGTTATTATATTTGTTTCAAAACCAATAACAATTTGTTTAAAAAAAGAATCATAGAATTATAGAGTTGGAAGGGACCCTGAGGGTCATCTAGTCCAACCCTTTGCAATACAGGAATCTCAACTATATCTAGGTTGCAGGTTCGATCCCTGTGTGGGAGATCGGCATATTCCTGCATTGACAGATGGATCAGATCTGGGGCTGGGGGGGGGCCTCCTGATAGGGATATTGTTCCGCTGATGCCAGATAGAGGCTACTTGCAGGAGAGAGCTATTAAACCCAGGATGGTTTAACTCTGGAAACTTTCTTCTTCATATCATGACAAAACAGTCCCAAACCTCCACGTGGGTTTATGTAACCAAGAGGACGGAAGTGGCCCACGGGCCTTTTTATATGCGTGTGATTCTCTGAGTAGGCTACATTAATTCCCCAAAACACTGACGACATAACTTTCTCGGAAACTCACAACAATAGACAGCGAATGGAGGAAGGACAAAGGTAAAGGAGGTAAACGAGAGAGGAAAACAGGGGTGGAAAACAGGGCTGCTGCCTTCCTTTCTGACAGAAGTCCCAGCCCCTTTACGCAGCGGCGCAACAGGCAGAGATCCAACAGGGGCAGTCCCCACCAGCATTGCCTGCTACGTTTGCACCTCTTGCGCAGCCGCTGCATTTCTCTCCCTAACTTTGCCAATTCCATCCTGCCCCAGCAAAGTTCCTGACTCTCCAACGTGGCAGAAATCCAACAGGTGCTGAGGATGGAGAAAATGTCCCCCGGTGTACGTCCCTTGCTGCTGTTCAAAAGTGGAAGAGCCCCAGCAGGCCAAAGAAAGCTGGCAACCCCAAAAGGAAGCGCAAAAGCAGCGTGGGCAAGTCCCGGCGTGCCTCGCTCGCAGGGTTGGCGTGCCAGGGATGCGTGGCCTGGGCTGGCAGGCGAATGCAACTCACTTTTCAGATAATGCTGGATCTGTAGGAAGTCACACATACACACAAGCACTAGACAGAGGCCTGTGTTATAAGAATTCTAAGGTCCCAAATCTATAGATATAAAAATGTAAAAGGTTTGTGACCGATCACCTTTCTCCATAACCGCTTGACCGATTCCGTTGAAATTTGGACACAGCGTTCCATGGCCATATGGGAGTGTTTGTGCGTACTTACATTGTACAGATAGCACACCTTTCACTGGTAAAAACGTGATTTTAAGCAAAACAATATAGCGCCCTCCAGTGGACGTCAAAACCGCAGACGTAATCTCATTTCACCACCACACCACACCCGCCCTGCCCCACCCTCCTCCTCCTCCTCCAAACCACAGTAGTCGACGCCCCCACCACCTCCAGCCTGCACCGCCTCCTCCAGAGCCAGGCCAGGTGTAAAAGCCGACTCTGTCAACTCTGCCGCCACCTTGAGAGCCAGGACGGCCCCAAAACCCACCTCCGCTGACTCCCACGCCGCCTCCACAGCCAGTCCGCCCCAAAAGCTGTCTCTGCCGCCTCCGCCGCCGCCTCGAGAGGCACCCCGGCCCCAAAATCTGCCTCCGACATCTTCGCCCCCGCCTCAAAAGCCAGGCCGGGCCCAAAAACCGCCTCCGACACCAAGACAGGCCACGACCAGAACCTTTCACACACTAAGCCACAGCGACGCGTGGCCGGGTACAGCTAGTGTTCATAAATGTACAAGGCAAACACCTACATAAGTATATAAACCAAGTGTCTGAAATGGTACGGGAGAGCAATCCTGAAACCATTTTGACTCTCCCAGTGACCTCAAATATTCCTCTGCACTGAGGAAGGAAATGGGGAAAGCCTCCTCATTGTCTCTTTGCTCACAAAGCCTGTCTTAAGGGCGTATTTATGTATGAATAGGGTGAGCCTGTGACCTGGATTCAGGAACTAAAGTATTAACCATCACAAAAGAATGGCCAGGCTGCCCAGGTAAAGCAATCAGTGACCATTATCAGGTATCCTGACAAACAGGATTTCTGTGATCTATGTATGATGTTTTGGGGGGTGGTCTTCAGCTACAGGGAGGGCAATTTCAAGGGCTTGCGCGTCATTGTTCTGGGTCCCTCCTGTGTGTGGTGAGCGAGCACCCTGTCGCAACAGTTAATAAAGATCAGGCTTACTAGCTGCCTCGCTTCTCAATATTCTCTGGTTGGCCTCTGTTACAGTGGACGCTCGGGTCGCGGACGTAATCTGTGACAGAGGCACATCCACAACCCGCAGCATTCGTATCCCACAGCGCCGCGTCTGCATACATGCATGACGCAATTTGGCGCTTCTGTGCATGCGCGAAGCACGATCTTGTGTTTCTGCGCATGTGCGAGCGCTGATACCCGGAGGTAATCTGTTCCGGTACTTCCGGGTTCGGCGCAGAGCGCAACCTGAAGAAACATAACCCACAGCGTATATTCTCCTACCGATAGGGAACCTACGTAAAGACTCTATATGGGCTCTTGAATACCCCATAAGGGAAAAGGAGCAGCTTTTTTCTTAAAATACCTGCAAGCTGGTTAAATCGGGGCCAGGGCTGGCAGATGCCCCTTCAGTCCTGCCCCTCTCCACACCCCAGCTGGGCACAGGCCACAAAGCAGGCGCCCTCTCAGGAAACAGACAATGCCACTGTTGTCTGCGGCCTGGGAGTTTCCACACTAACCGCATGCTGTTTGCATTTTGAGCCTGTTCCCCTCCTCAGGGCTGTTGGAGAGCCAGCGGGGTGGTTTCCTGGCCTTTTCATCCCTCTCCCCCTCTTCCTTCTCCTCCTCCCCCCACAGCTCCCCCACTACCTTCCCCTGGCTTTCTGAAGCCTGTCTGCTTCCTCTCTTACGCCCCCGGGGGCTTTCCATGCTGCCAGAAAATAAATCTCAAGCTATTTTTAAAATGGGGTGGGGGGGTATGGAGAGAGGGAAATGACGGAGGTCCCCTCCTGCTTCCAGGCTGGCTCTGGAGACAGATGCAGCAGACCAGGAGGCAGGCAGGCTCCCCTGGTGAGGGGGGGGGAGGAGGAAGGAAGGAAGGGGAGTTTGCAAAGGATGGATGGGGGACATTCATCTCTCCCCCTCTGGGTTGGATGCCCGGGGGAGTGAGGGGCAGAAAAGGAGGGAAGGTGGGTGGGGGTCTTCTTCTCACGCTTTGGAAACGGTGGGGGGGGGAGAGGCAGGAGTCGTGCAGGAGCAAGCCTCCCATTTCAGCAAATCCCGCCCCCACCCCCCAGCACTCTGGTAATTGCCAAGCATGTGAATTTCCCACAATGCCCCTCTGCCAATGTAGCATCACTCCAGGGCACTATGGGAAGTTAAAGCACTGGCTCATCGCTCGGCAGTGACCAGAATGCTGTTGTTGCTGCCTGCCTGCCCTCCTTTCTTGCCCCTCTTCCCCCACTGCGCATCCATCCCAGAGCGGCAGAGGTGAATGCCCCACACCTGTCCTTGCAAACCCCTCTCCCTTCCTTCTTCCTTCTCAGCAGGGAGAAAGGACAATGTCACACGGATAAGGGGGGTGTTAAACGAGGCACAAGGGGTTAATCCGCATTAAGCCAAGGTATGAGAGGAGGGCCCTTCATGGATGGTGCTGTCCTCCCTAAATCCC